>CM076571.1:607515595-607874031 GCA_034641835.2 Pinus albicaulis | reverse complement strand
AACTTGCGATTGAGCGCTGCCCGTCCGATCCTCAGGGAGATGGACGACCCAGATTTAATCGGAGGATCACGATCGGGGAGGGCAGAAAAGGGGATGCGATTGAAACGCAGCGATGCGATTGAGAGCTGTCCGTCCGATCATCAGGGAGATGGACGGCCCAGATTTAATCGGAGGATCGCAATCAGGGAGGTCACACAACAACATGCGATTTGAAACTTGCGATTAGAAACTTGCGATTGAGCGCTAGCCATCGGATTGGGTCTAGATCGACGGTCCAGATCCTTTGATTTCTTGCACCGGCAGGACCCTTATACTTTGCGAGAAACCCAAAAATTTCGATAAACACCAAGGTTTTGAGTGGATCAGGCAGAAAATATATATGATAGGCTGGCGCCCGATTGCGGGGCCACTGGGAGTATGGAGTACCATGGGCCCGGGGCTTTATATAACTAGGGCTAATCGCAATCGGAACATTCGGGCCCAGTCTTTCAATCAACCCATTTGTAATTTCTCCGATTGCGATTGCGCGATTAGTCTTTTTGATCAACCCATTTTCATTTATCACGTGTTCTTAAGTTTTTAACTTAAAACTTCAGAAAGTGGGTTTTTGGGTTTACAAAGGAAAAAATTGATCAGAGAGGGATTTTTCAATGGTTTAGCGCCCGATTGCGTCTATGAAGCAACCAACAACAATATGATTCTGCGGTTTATGACAAAGGGGCTGAGCGCAATCGCATGAAATGGCTCACAAACATGCGCACTTGAATCTTTCCGGAGGCACAGTCGGTGCCAGCGTTGGAGCGAAGTTTATGTGCCATGGGAAGTGGTTTAGGACTTAGCCCAAGGGGCTTAGGTCCATAGCAATAAAACTTTGTTTTTTATGAAAAATTTCAAGGTTTTTTTTTTTTTTTAAAATGGATATTGGGGGTTTCGGCACAGCTCAAAAAATAAGTTTTAAACCATGTCAGGAAGATTTTCACGGATGGAGGGAGAAAATTATGAAAAGTAGAGGAATAATATGGAGAAAAAAGGGAGGAAAATGATGGTTTCTTCAGCAGTTTTTTATACGAAATCAGCAGAATTTTCTGAGTATAAAATGGGACAGAAAATGAGGATTTGGGACAAATGGGACAGCAAATGAGGATTTGGGACAGAGGCATGAGGCCTTAAAGAGACTTCAAGAGCCAACAATTTTTAGTGATAAAATTTGTTCCTTGGAGGCTCAAAAAAGATCTTAGCCACCTTTTGGTATAACAAAATATTATAGGTGGCTAACACCATAAACACATAACTGTCAGTGCATAAGTAGATATAACAATATACTATTCATCTTACCTTTTTGTGCCAAGCACACTTCCTTGTAACTTAACACACATGCCAGCCACATGGTCAAAGATCAAGACATCGTATCTATTAATTTTAAATCAAAATTTACCAATTCTAACAACCATGTCATAATCAACAACGAATTCACATTCATTATTCATAATACATAATGCTACAACTATCACCTACTTACACTCAAGTACATATCAGTTGTTCTGAACACATATGTGTTAGTGAAATAATTTCAAACAAGACCATTGCTTCATGCACTATTATAGATACGAACTAATATCATGCAACTGGTCAAACATTCAAATAATAGATAGATGACATAATAGACACCAAACACTCAAATACAAAATATATGACATAATAAAACATTCAAGCACCAAATAGACGACATAAGAAACCTCATACCAAATAGGTGATATAATCAAACACTCAAACACCAAATATATGAAATAATCAAACTCATACCTAAACGTATCTCAGGGGAGGCTATCTCGTCTGCACCATCAATCTATATTCTTATGAGACAATATCACAAGCATATCGACTCAGACTTGAATGTCATAACCCTAACCATCTGTATAGGCCAATACAAATGAGAATGATACATATGCCATCAAGGTCCTAAGTAAAATGACCATAATCATCATGCATATGACGAAAATGCATATAACAACAAGTTACTATGCTTCATGACTAACCGAAACTGGTACATATGATCACACTGATTAACTAACATCTATCATACATGTAACTGCAATAACAATAGAATGAAAAACATTTACACAACCATAATTCTTATAACATGTACAAACATGTATCTGCATGCCAAACATACAATACCTGTATGATGATTTTCTCTTACCCCAAATTCTAGTGTTGCAACGTCACTTTGATGATCTGCATCTTCTGCTCTATCTCGGCTAACACATCAGCACCATAACACACCAATAGCATCATAATGACATAAAATTACATGCAATGACCTCATGCATGACAACCTTGACCATGGAAATGCATGCATAAAAACATGCATTCAACTCATCTGGTCCAAGTGTTGAGCCATGCTTTGATACCACCTGTAACATACCTCTCCCCTCACATCTACCCACTTTCACCGGCTTACCCAAGGTAAACATGAGATGAGGGAAATTATGACAAGACTCAACCTCCTAGGCAACTTTAATGAAATGGAGTCGAAGAAAAAAACCTTACTTACTTCCCTCAAGTGCCTCGGGACCCTCCAGGAGTAACCCAACCCCTCAAGGTGTCCATCCCCTGATCCAAATTAACCTTTCCTGAGATGGAGCCTTAGTCGCTCCCTTTCTAAGCCCTCCATGTGACTGGAAACCTCCAGTCGCTCCCATAAGCCTACATCAGGGTGACTGTGTCATTTTATTCCCAATGATGTGCCAACGATTACAGAATTTAAGGAATATTTTCAGAGCTGGGGCTAAGCCTCTACCCAGAAATCCATATAACTTTCAAAACTCATACAATGCATGAATACACTGATTATAAACCAAAAATTTAAACCAGAGGCTAGGCCTGAAATTCCATCAAACACTTGGTAGATATGCAATCTACAGGTCATGAGTGCAAGTCTGAGCATAAGGGACTGAAAACTCATATGAGAATTAACAAGAATGATCAATGATTATCTTAGTTACAAGTCTTGCATCCATGATTCTTTCAGTTACAAGTAAAAACATGAAAATATCCATGACTAAAAACAATCATATATCCAAGCTTATAACCAACATATAAACATATAAATAACCATAAGATAAAAGCCATTAAAGCCACATAATAACGAGTACATTTACCAATAAAAAGAAAGAGAACTTAGCTTTCATTAAACATAGGCAAGAGTTAATCATGTTAGGGACTTCCACGTACCACCCAACCATAGACATGGTTGAAGCAAATATTTCTTTCTGCCAGTCACCCCTGTGCCATATTCCAAGCATGAATGTGGGATCTCATGGGATAAAGAAATATAAAACAAACAATAGAATCTAGAGGTTAAACCACCACCACCCTCACCATACCGTGATCTCTCCTAAACCAGCCCTGAGACTGCAAAACTAAACCAAGCTTGGAGTGCCTTCAGATTCATTCACCATTCTTGAGGAACTTTTACGTCTTTAAGTCTCTAGGATTTACCTCAATCCACCCTGGATCACTAGGACCTAACCAAGACTCCAACCTAGGATTTACCGTGTATCCCACCATTACCAGTCAAGGGATTCCCAGGCCTTTGGGAATGTTCATGAGACCACCTCCACCCCGAATTTGGAAACCTTCCAGCAATTCTAGAGCTCAAAACCGAGAAAACACCCAGGACATTATGGCTATCAGGAAATGGCAAGGCAAGGTTGAAAAACACTCTCAAAACTCGACAAAAAAATTCCACCAACAACAAAAGAACCAAATACCAACATGCCCATATCATTCATGTCAAAACTATCTAGGAAATCATACATGCAATCTGTTACCTACAAGTATTCCCGCTGATGCTTGCTTGTTCCAACCTTTCCTTGCTTGATATTTTCTCTCCTTTGCCTTATTTTTCCTTCTTTTTATTTTCTTAATCCAATGCTATAGTGCTCCATGAAAACTCTAAGTGTCCAAGAGTGAGAGAGAGAGAGAGAGAGAGAGAGAGAATATAGAGAGAGCTCCAAAATTGAACTGGCAAAAAAGGTACACACTGATCCTCAAAATCCCTTTTTTTAATGTGGCCTCTATTTTCTTCAATTTTCCATTTTTTTCCTTCATTTATCCCCCCATATGCAACCTATGACCTTTCACCTTCCTTTTCTCCTAATTTCCTTTATTTTCATAAATAACTTTGCAAAAAATACATTTTTCCTTTTCAAAGCCTTAGCCATTGCCTTTGAAAATTTTTCTTTAGCCATAAAAACATGAAGTGATTCCCACTGTTGTGTAACCAGCTCCAAAAATTGAAGAAAAGAGATATCAATGCCTTGGAAATAAGCCACTTCGAGGGGGCAACCTCCAATACATTACATAAATGAACAATTCTTGGATGATCCAATTTACAAAACCTCCTTTCTATATATAGGAGTCCATGGGGCCATAATGTAATCCTAGTGGGCCACAATGTAATCCTAGCCGACCTAACAATAATAATTTAAGGGCACAATAATAATAAAATGGGGGTTGCAAGGGTACAATAATAACAATAAGGGGGTTACACTAACAACAATAAGGGACTATACTAGTAATATAGGGACCTAACATGCCCCTCTCCTTCAAAAAAAGTGTTGTCCTCAACGCTTGAGTAGCTCTGGGTGCTTTCGTATAAAATTCTCATCCTCCCATGTAGAATCTTCAGTGGGTAAGTTCTTCCACTTGATGAGATACTCTGAAATTGATCGATTCCGTAGTTGTCGAGTTCTTGTTTCCGTGACCGCTTCAGGTTCCAATATGATTTTTCCTTCCTCATCAAGTTCTGGTAATATTGTTTGAATTGGAAGATTTTCACCGATAACCTTCTTTAAGCATGAAACATGGAAAATTGGATGTACTCGCGAAGAAGTAGGAAGCTCCAATTTGTATGCCATAGTACCAATCTCTTGCAACAACTTGTAAGGACCATAGTACTTTGGTAATAATTTATTATCCTTATTTGCTTGCTTGAGGGAAATTTGTTTGTATGGTTGTAGCCGTAAAAATACCCAATCTCCTACATAAAAAATTCTCTCGCTGCGATGTTGATCTGCTTGTTGTTTCATTCAATTTTGTGCCGAATTAAAGTTATCCTTTAAGAGTTGGAGAACTTCTTGCTGATGCTCGATGTGATCTTCCACTGCTTGAACCTTCGAATTTTCCCTTAAAGATGATGTGATGGATGGTGGATGATATCCATAAAGTGCCATAAATGTGGTCATTTTTTCTGTAGTATGGAAGGAAGTGTTATACCACCATTCAGCAAGAGGTAACCACTTGACCAATTGTGTTTGTTTATCAGATACAAAACAACGAGGATATCCTTCCAAACATTTATTTACTATCTCAGTTTGACCATCAGATTGAGGATGATAAGATGAGCTATGAGCTAATTGAGTACCCAAACAAGAAAATAACTCCGTCCAAAAATTTCCAGTAAAAATGGGATCTCTGTCGCTCACAATAACCCTTGGGCTTCCATGTAGATTTTGAATTATGTCCATAAATGTAGTAGCAACCGTACTTGCTTTAAATGGATGAGATAATGCACAAAAGTGTGCATACTTGGTAAGTCTATCAACTACCACCATGATGACATTCTTTCCTTCGGACTTAGGTAAACCTGTGATAAAATCCATTGAAATCTCCTCCCAATGTTGAATTGGAATGGATAAAGGTTGTAGAAGTCCTAGGGTCTTAATTTTCTCCACTTTATTCTGCTGGCAAACCAAACATTCCGCCACAAACTTTTGAATATCAGATTTAAGGCCATCCCAAAAAAATTCTTTCTTCACCCTGTGGTAAGTTTTTAAAATCCTGAGTGTCCTCCTAAAGGAGAAGTGTGCAATTCCAGAAGAATATTTTGTTTTAGTTGGGAATTCTTACAAAGATATAAGCGATCTTTGTACCATAAGGAATCATTTTTCCAACTAAATGTATCAAATGTACTAGGATCTTGCTGCAACTTTTGAATGAGTGTCCATACATCTTTGTCCTTCTTCCATTTATCTCTTGCTTCAGTTATCCAATCTGGTTGGATAACTGAAATGGCACAAAGCAATGCTTCCACCTCTTCATTCTTTCTTGAGAGTGCATCTGCAACAACATTAAGCTTTCCTTTTTTGTAGATTATTTCAAAGTCATAACCCAACTTCTTTGTGACCCATTTTTGTTGCTCTTTTGAAGATAGTCTTTGTTCCAAAAAGTGTTTAAGACTATCATGACCAGCTTTTACCTTGAAGTGTCTTCCCATTAGGTAAGTTCACCATTTCTTTAGTGCATGCAGTATTGCTAACATTTCCTTCTCATAAATAGGTTTCTATAGATACTTTCCTTTGATTGGACGACTTTCAAAAGCAATGGGTCTTCCTTCCTGCATTAAAACTGCACCAATTCAATTTCCTGAGGCATCACATTCCACAATAAAGGTTTTTGTGAAGTCTGGCGTAGCTAAGACCGGTGCTAGGCACATTGCCTCTTTAAGATGTTCAAAGGCCTTAGTTGCTTCAGGAGTCCATGAAAATGCATCTTTCTTCAATAATGTTGTTATAGGTGCCGCTATTCTCCCATAATTCTTAACAAACTTGCGATAATACCCTGTTAACCCGAGAAATCCTCGCAACTGCTTTATGGTTGTGGGAACTTTCCATTCCTTAATGGCTTTAATTTTGTTAGGGTCTACTTTAACACCCTCGTGAGATACAATATGACCCAGATATTCCACCTCTTGTACTCCAAAGAAAATTTTGGATTTTTTTGCATATAATTGTTTCTCCTGCAATAGTTTGAGCACCCTGTCAACATGTTCAACATGATCCTTCCAAGACCTGCTGTAGATTAGTATATCATCAAAAAATACTAGCACAAATTTTCTAAGGAAGGGTTTGAAAATGGAATCCATCAACCCTTGAAATGTAGAAGGTGCATTGGTAAGGCCAAAAGGCATGACCAAAAATTCATAATGACCCTCATGAGTTCGAAATGTTGTGTTTGGAATATCTTCAATCTTCATTCTAATTTGATGATATCCTGAACGAAGATCCAACTTGGTAAAATAAATTGCTCCATGTAATTCATCCAATAATTCATCAATCACAGGAATGGGAAATTTGTCTTTAATGGTGAGTTTATTGAGCTCCCTATAATCCGGACACATTCGCCATGATCCATCCTTCTTGTGTACCAATACTACAGGAGCAGAGAAAGAACTTTGACAAGGTTGAATTATACCTGCCTCTAACATTTCTGCAATCATGCGTTCAATTTCGCTCTTTTGGAAGTAAGGATATCTATAAGGCCGGATGTTTGGAGGAACACTTCCCGGAATCAAATGAATAGCATGATCATGATCACGAATAGGTGGGAGTCCTTTGGGAGTTTCAAACACCTTGGAATGATTGTCCAAGACTTGTTGGAGATCTGCAGAAATAGATGATTTTGATGTTGGAACTTCTAGTGAGCATAATTGTGCAATTATGCCTCGTTGTTCTTTCTTTAGAAGCTTTGTCATGACATTAGAGCTTATTATCCTTCCCAACTTCCCTTCAATACCCCGTAATTTGACTTCCTTTCCTTCTGAAAAAAATTTCAAGAAAAGTTCTTGAAAATTAAAAGCTACCGTCCCCAAAGATTGTAACCATTGTACTCCTAGTACAACATCAGCACCTCCCATAGGAATGTAAATCATTGGACTAGTCAACAGATATTCCCCCATGGTTAGCTTCATATTATGGCATTTTCCAGAGCAATTTATAGTTCCTCCATTTGCAACCATCACTTGACATTCTGGTGCTGGGTATAGGAAACAATTTAATTCCTTGGCTACCTTACAATGAATAAAATTATGGGTGCTACCTCAATCAATCAACACTATTACCTTTTTCTTCTTGATATGTCCTTCTATCTTGAGAGTTTGAGGAGTGGTAATTCCTGCCAATGCATTACACGATATGGTTGGACTCATTTCTTCCTCTTCTAGGGTTGGTTCCTGGTGTATATCCTCTTATTTTTCATTTTCTTATTCCTCTTCACAATCTATGTAAAATAATTTCTTCTCAGCACACTTATGACCTTTAGTGTATTTTCTATCACAACTGTAGCAAAGCCCTTTTGCTCCTTTTTCTTCCAATTTTTGTGGTGTCAACCTTGTAGGTTGTGGAAATCTAGGCGTAGCAACACTTCCTTCTTTATAGAATTGAGTGGTAGGCTTCCTTGTCGCCAAAATTTTACATTCAACTTTTCTTGCCAACCTGAATGCCTTCTCCAATGAATCAGGTTCCAAAACGCGAACTTCATGTTGGATGTTATCCTTTAAAGTGCCTATGAAGAGATCAATCCGGTGTTCCTCTGGAATATCAGTTACCCTTATATTCAATTTTTGGAAGTCCTCAATGTGCTGCCCCACTAAACCCTTTTGTTTGAGATTTATCAATTGGCTAAAGAAGGTGTTGCTCTTTGTATCCTCATAATGTGCTATCATTTCTTCCGTAAAAATTGACCAAGTCACAATTTTTTTACGGGAGCAAAGCCATCAATACCATACAAATGTATTTGTTCTAAATGTCAAGTTGCAATGCGTACCTTTTGTGTGTTTTGCACATTATGGAGATCAAAATATTGCTCCATCTGTAGTATCCATGTTACATGATCCTTCCCATCAGACTTCCTCATATCCATTTTTGGAATATGGTGGTTCTTCCCACCAACATTAGAGTTTATAAAATCACGATTAACATTTATTTTGTTCTCATCATGAGGTTCTTCTACTATCTTTTCACCATTAGAAAACATTTCTTGTATCAACTTTGTCAAACCTTCAATGTCTGCTTTTAGATCATTCTTCATGTTTTTCATGTTGTCTTTCATGTCATCCATCTTAGCTTCCACACCTTTCTTCAAAACTTTCATTTCATTTTTTGTTGCTCTTTGCGAGAGTGAAATTTGTTGCACTTGCTCTTGTAATTTTGATAGATCATGTTGTAATTCTTCATCTTCATGAGTCATAGTAGACCCTTCTGAAGGCTTAATGGCTGTTGAATTATTTTTACGGGGCATCTTTTAGAACCCAATACTGATATATATTCTACAATATGCTCTTGGAATCAATACAAATTGATTCTTCAAACAAGACTTATGCAATTCGGAAAAAATTACACACCTTTTTCTTGCTTTTGAGGAGCTCGATATTGAAATTGGATTATATCTATGATTTCAGCACTTCAATATCTGAATTTTGGAACCGACGTAGCCCTCTAAATTATCTTTCGAATGCCACAGGTCTGACCTGATTTGGATTCTCCAAGACAAAGTTGTGTCCAATCTCCCACAATGACCTAATTATGGACTAGTTCAGTAGAGCGAACTTGTACAACTTGCCATGTATCACTGTTTCGTCCTTTGTCTCTAAAATTGATAGCCAAGAAACTACATTCTGTGTACTTGCAGCCAATGTTTACAGCACTCCAATCCAATGCCCTAAGAGAGATTTATTGAAATTTTCCCACGATCACCTCTTTGAGATGAAATTCAGAAGCCTGAAAAAGCACTACCTTCCACAGATCATATCTCCAAAAATATTGTGAACCAAGCTTTGAAATGTTTTGAAACATTTCCTTAGGATTTTAGCTTTGCACCATACAGATTTCAGATTCTGAACCTTCGTAGAAACATTTTTATAGCGCAAATGCCACGATGACCTGTTTAGGAGCTTGAAAAAAGACCTAACTTCCATAGATCATATCTCCGAAAATATTGCAAACCAATTAGAAAATCTTCCTTAGGATTTCGGCTTCATACCCTAAAAATGTCAGCTTCTGAAACTTTGTAGAAAAATTTTTTATAGTGAAAATTCCACGATGACCTGTTTGGAGCAGCGAAACCCTAGAATCCAAACCTCTGATACCAAATGTTGTGTAACCAGCTCCAAAAATAGAAGAAAAGAGATATCAATGCCTTATAAATAATCCATTTCAAGGGGGCAACCTCCAATACATTACATAAATGAACAATTCTTGGATGATCCAATTTACAAAACCTCCTTTCTATATATAGGAGTCCATGGGGCCATAATGTAATCCTAGTGGGCCACAATGTGATCCTAGCCAACCTAATAATAATAATTTAAGGGCACAATAATAATAAAATGGGGGTTACAAGGGTACAATAATAACAATAAGGGGGTTACACTAACAACAATAAGGGACTATACTAGTAATATAGGGACCTAACACCCACTAGGATATATTGCCCAACATTCAGCTTGGAATAAGTGTCTCTTGCCCGTGGTCTTATTTTTCCTTTATTAACTTTTATTACATGAAGATTTAACTCGGACTTGTTACAACTGAGATACTCCAACAAGAGGCTGAAATTTTTTGTAAAAGAAGGACGAAATTTACTTCAGTAATAGTTCATTTTTTGCTCCATAATCTAATAAAACACTTCCAATAACTTTTATCCCACAATAGAAACATAACCAAAAAAATTTCTCCGTTAATTAACCTTAAGGTTCATGACTAGATATGAATGCATTTCTTCTTACACACACTTGAGTTCTCTCACTACTATCTTGACCAAGTTTCAAGCCAAAATGGAGGAGAGAGGTCTCTTATTTGTACAAGTCCAATCACCAAATAGATCTGACTTGTGTATAAGGAGGGGGGGGGGGGGGATGAAATGTTCTTAAAAGGAGCCCTTTTGACTGAGGATGAAATATCTAGTTTTCTCACTTAGAAAAGGTAGAAATTATGTTGTATATTTGCAACTACTCATGAAATTTTAATCAAAATCAAAAGACACAAACCTACTCTACTACTCTGCGGAAAGTAATTCATAATATAGAATAATAATCTTAGACATGAAATAAGAAACAACACACATGCAAAAAATATTTATTCTAGGGGAAGGAAATTTGCTAAAAAACCCAATGAATGCTTGCATTAATATGATGAATAGAGATGTATTAAAATTGGTTTTCTTAATTGAGCACAACCTACAAGTGAATAACCGATCTCTCTACTCACTGAGAAGCTCTGTCTCAGACTTATTCAATTTCTGCCTATGCTTGAGCCCCTATTTCCTTGCACCTCTCCTTGAGAAATTAGGCCCATATTATTTAGGAATTTCTCCAAAATGGATTACAAAATTCCTTGGGTTCATCATCTGACTCCATGCAACACCTGTAAACTCAAGACTAGTATACAAATGAAGTCACATTGTCTTGGAATCTCCACCAAGCCTTGGGAACTCAAATTATTTTCATGCACTAGGTATTTTAGGTTAATTTATCAATTAATTGGATGATCACTGATTTTGACTAATGTCCCATTACACAACTAACCCTCCACTAATTCCTCCAAGAGTTAGAACTAGTTTAATTGAAAACAACTTGAGATAACTGACCTTGATTGCTACAAATTAGTAATCACACATGCTTAACTAGAATCTAACTCCTCCAACTCGAATTTACTGAGTGAACTGGGTGACACAAGCCATGTCACATAAGTTAACTTCATCCAAGTTTTTCGCTGATGTGGAAATTCAAATTTTCTTAATTTAATCAAGGCAAAATCAAATTGAAAATTTCTTGATGAATTTTTTAACACTCCCTCTCAAAAAGAAAGGGATTATCAACCACCCCTATCCTGCGCTTGTGGAACTCGAACTTCCCTCTTTGACAAGGCCTTTTTCAAAATGTCAACATCTTGTTCCTCTGTCAAAATTTACTGAAAAAACATTATTTACCTCTGCACACAATCCCGTAAATGGTGATACCATACATCTATATGCTTGGATCGATCATGAAATACATGATTCTCAGAGAGCTTGATGCAACTATGATTACCACAATAGATCAAAGTTGGATCCATCATCTAACCAAATAGTCCAGCAAGTATAGTTCTCATCCAGATCGCCTCACATGTTGGTTGACTTGTAGCCATGTATTTTTCTTATGTCAAGTTGAGCGCCACATATCTTTTCTTCTTGTTGTAATAAGAAACCGTAGCAGACCCAAAACTAGAAATTCCACCTGTTGTACTCTTTCGGTCTGATGGAATCCTCGCCCAACATGCATATGTGAAGCCACAAAACTTCACTATGTACGTCCGTCTATACCATAGTCCAAACTGGGTATTTCCTATAACGTACCGTAGAACATGTCTAGTTGCCTTCCAAAATAAATTTTTTGGCCTAACCATAGCTTGGCTCAAATGGTTGAGTGAATAGCACATATCTGGTTGTGTGTTCACAAGATACATCAGTGAACCCACTAGGTGTCGATAAATGGTAGAATCCACTTCCTCACCTAAAGTGGCATCCTCCTTCCTCTAGTTGGTCGCTAGAGGTGTCCCCGTGGGTTTACAACTCTCTATGTGGGATCTCTGTAGTATCTCATTTACATACTTTCCTTGAGAGATAAACAGTTCCCCATCATATTTCAATAATTCCAACCTGAGGAAGTAGTGCATGAGACCCATGTCCTTCATTTCAAATTCTCTTGCAAGGTCTTCCTTGCAAGATCAGATCAGTTGTTAATCACCAGTTAAAATTAAATCATCAAAATATCAGACAATAATGATGAATTTACCTTCTACGAGGATATGATATAGGTTTGCATCTGGTCACTTTTAGTGAAGCCCGAATCAGTGAGATAGCTATCGATCCTGGTGTACCAACACAAGGTGCTCGTTTGCGACTGTACAACACTCACTTGAGTTTTCACACAGGAGACTCCCAATCAAAATCCTCAAATCCTTCTGGTTGCTCGATGTACACCTCCTCCTCAATAACTACATTGAGAAATTTGGATTTTACATCCATTGAGTGAATCTTCCATCCCATTTGTGCAACCAAAGAAAGAATTGATATAATGGATGAGTACCTTGTTACAAGAGAAAAGGTATCCTCATAGTCAATTCCCTCAACTTGAGAGTACCCCTTGGCCACAAATCCAGCCTTATACTTCTCTAAGCCTCCATCTGCTTCCTTATTAACCTTGAATATCCATCTCGAACCCAAAACGAATTTATTTGTTGGTCTTGGAACCACTTCTAAAACAATGTTCTTTACAATGGATTGTATTCCTCCACCATTGCATGAAGCCAAACAAGTTTCTCTACTTCTTCCTCAAAAGAGGATGGATCAGTATCTACAATATTAGTCATTAGTACCATGTAGCCAATGTATTGATCAGGTGAACATATTTTTCTACGCAAATTTGAAGGAGCACCCACATTCTCCCCCGCATCCTACACAAGTCTCTAAGATTACCTGGTTCTTTTCCTTCCTTCTTTGGATGGTTTTTCTTGAGTGGCTATCTCCACTCTCTGCTCCTCAATTTGTGGTTGCTCCGAAACTTCCTAAGGCTTCTCAGTTGGAGCTAAAACATCCTATTCTAGTGGGATTTAAAGATCCCTCTCAAGAGAGTTAAACATCACTTTCTCCTCATCAAACTTTACATCCCTTCACATAACTTTCATTATGAGGGATGGAAAGTACACATGGTAGTTGTGGGGATTTTTTGTTGTCAGCTTAAGCTTCTTCCTAGAATCTTTGGAGACATGGTAGTAAAAAAAGGCTCCAAAAATCCTGAAGTGTGACGCATCCAAATTTATCCACAAGAAAGCCCGCTTCAGTTTAATCACGCCCAAAATTCGATGAGGACTCTGGTTCTGCAAATAGACGACTATGTTGCATTCCTTTTCCCACAAGTGTAGTGGTAGGCCTTGGTCATGCAACATCAACCTCGCTTCTCTCACAATTATATAGTTCATTCCCTCATCCACTCCATTATGTTGTGGGTTGTGGGGTGTTGTCAACTCTCGTCGAATGCCTTCTTTTGATTTTTTTTTTTTTAAATTCATATGCACGTACTCACCTCCATTATCACTCTTGAGAGCCTTCACCTTCTTGCTAGTTTTTTTCTCAACCAATGCCTTGAATTTTATAAACTTTGAGAATGTCTCATCCTTCTTTCACATGAAGAAGATCCAACACTTCCATGGGAATTCATCAATATAAATTACAAAATATTTTTTTTCTGGAAGTGGAGTTTGTCGAGAAGGGTCCACATACATCATAGTGGATCCTTTCATGGACTGCATGCGCTTTTTTGTTCGGATCATGGAATGTGGATTTTATGTACTTCCTAGAGGTACATCCTTTTCATACATCTTGTTTCTCTAGTAGTCCTTTGAGGAGGCTTGTGGTTATTTGCTGCATAATCTTAAAAGTGCCATGATTCAAATGGCCAAATCTTCTGTGCTAAAGTTCACCAACATCGCAACTTTGCACCTTGTCTTCCTTTGTGCTTAATGAAACATAATATTCCACATATAGCTTATACAGGTTCTTCACACGAACCCCAATCTTCTTCACCTATCTCAGGGCTGTGTCTCAGGAATACCTTTCCTTTGCTGAAGATCACATCATAACTACAGTCTTCCAAAACTGCAACAAATATGAGATTTTTCTTTAGGCCCAGAATGAACATGACATCCTCGAGCCTAAGAGGGGAGCCTGAATCCCTTTGAAAGGTGACTGTACAAAGCCTGGTCGCGTTGTTCGTCTCTCAACTCAGTGTGCATCTGCAAATATTTTTCCTCCAGGATATTGAAAAAATCTCTACACCCTACCATGTGGAACGATGCACTTGAGTCCAAGTACTAGATGCTCCCCATCACTATTATGCAGGAAAATCTGTTCTTCGGAAAGAAGTGATCCCTCTAGCCCAATGAGTGGGTCTAGTAACAATCGCGACAAAGGATAGAAGCTTTCCTAGTTTAACATTGAAAGTAAAATGAGAGAGGGATAATGGCCTACCTCACTCCTTATCCGGTCATTTACTTGGTGTAGATGTGGATCCTTTTGCTTTTAGGCTCATTCCTCGGTATGCCTTCCGTGTCTGAATACCTATAAAGAATATCACACGGAAAAAGATGAAAGATACATAGTATATATGTTTCAAATAAAACTACATGACAGATGAAGGAGTATCATGCTAAACCAATTAGTATTAACATATTTATGGGAAGAAAATTATACTTTTCATTATAAAATGAACAAAGAGAAGCTTACAACCAGTGCCTTGATGTTGGAGGTCTCGTTCAGAGTGATAATCCAAATCCAAACCATGCTCTTCAATCTCTTCTCCTTCTTCATCAAATCGACAACATATGGGCGCAATCAGGAAGAAGTAAGGAAACCAACAATGACCAACCAAGATTCACTAACATGGCACTCTCTTATAGTAGGGCTAGGGAGGTTAAGGATCCACTAATTGGGGGGAAGGCCTTATCTCAAAGGGGAAAATATTTTGAGATAATATAAAGGGCCAAACATGGAAGTATTCGACCATATCCTCAACCAAAAGTACCATAAATCCATTCTTGAGAATTCTAGAGGTGGAAGCTTCTACTTCATTTTTGGAAATCCTGCATGAAGATGTCCAACACGAATTTACTGCTAAATTCTCACGCTGGAAGCACTGTTAACAGGATAGGGACAAGGTGACAAGTGTGATCTTATGAAGGGAAGGGCCAGGTTGGGCTTGTAAAACAAGGTTTTTTACAAACTTTTGTAGAAAATCTTCAATGCATTTCTTTTTTGGGTATTCAGGGATATCTTTAAGCATGTTGTCTAGGATGAACAAGTTTATACATCTTTTGTCGCTTTGAGATGTTTGTGACATGGGTGACACAAAAGACGACACTTGGGATAAGAACCGAGGAATGCAAAAAAATACTGTGTAATTGATTCCCCCTAAAGCATGAAAGCAAAACCAGAAGTGATGGTTGAATCAATTTATCAGCCATGGAAAGGACTTTGGAAAACCACCCTCAGGAGACTTGTCAATCAAACACAATACAATATATGTCATCTCTGATATAAATATCCCTAAAAGCATATCTCTGAATAAGAATCAAATAACATATGAACCCATGGTATGGGCGAAACCATCCATCTGAAAGAGATTATGGAAATGGATCCACGGTATGGTTGCAACCATCCATATAGAAAGGATCATGTGTTCAATCATGAATACTCAATAACTCCACATGGCCTAGATAATAACAAATGTGATTGAGGGTCTTCATCCCGATCTCGATGTACCAACTGTATGAATCTAACCATGTGAATATATGTGTTGATGTCAAACATGGTAGAAACTACTTGATTACCAGTCGATGATGTAAACCATTAACATGCACGAGAGAAACCACCAATAATGACGATGGCCCTCAAGGTGTGAAAAAAAAATCTACAAGTGTGAATGAATAAGTTGAAGTTGAACACTTGCATAATCATCGTCAAACGTGAATAAATTTCCATTGAGGCATGCAAGCTACAAGGTACTGAAAAGGAGTTTCTATATCATATTTTTGGATAATGAGCCGAAGTCGACAGGAAGTGATTCGTCGAAGGAATTCCACAATGATTCCCACATCATCAAAATGAAACAACATATTTCTCAGGATGATAGGAGTGATTCAGAGCCGTTGAAGAGAGAGTTAGATAAGCAGAGGATGTTTTAATTTGATAGATAAGACTTCTCTTGAACATATTACTGACATGACTCCGGAGTCTGGCAACATTTGACTCAAAATGGTATCAAAGGTCATGATTACAAAAATTAATGATCAAACGAGAGGCAAATGGATTTCCCAAACCCAGGAAGGAAAGTGAAAAATGAAGGATATCCCAAACCCGACATGAAATATAGATGAGTGTCATGTTCAAGAGCGACATGATGCCTTTGCTACAAAACAAAAAATATGCTTCACTTCCATGTTCTCCTGCTCCCACGACACCCCCTCCAAGTAGTCTGGTCGCTTCCTTTGATTGGATTTGACTAGAAGGATATCATCTTATTTATTACGTGCCCTTTGAGATCACAATACATTCCTATAATGTGACTGTACCTAGAAAAATGATAGATGAAGGTGCATATGTTAGTATTCTGTCCTCAACTACTTGAGAAGCTTTAGGTTCTGCGCATATTGTGCCTGTTACCTAGAATATGTTGGATTTTAACAGAGGAACTAGTCAACCATTAGGAATTCTTCCTAAGTTGCCTATTAATTTAGGAGGAAAGACTATCTATATAGACATGATGGTTGTACAAGGCCCCTTAGATTTTAACTTACTCCTTGGATGTGACTATACTTATGTCATGGGAGCTCTTGTCTCTTCTCTCTTTCTTGTGATATGTTTCCCACATGAAGGAAGAATTGTGACCATTGATCAACTTTCATTCATTCGTCCTAATATAGCTCATAATAAACCATAATCCATAAATGGTCCTTACATGCAAGTGGTATATTCCTCGACACAAGTTAATTATGTCGCAACCTCTTCCTTTCCCGCATCTACTGATGATCTGGTTAGTGATACAGTGCGTTATGTAATGGGCACATTGTACCCTAATTTCTAGAGTGTTGTTCTCTCATCTGATGAGAACCTCTTGGAAGTCATGACCTCTTATGGGCCATGAACAAGGTGTTCGAAGTAGAGTTCCTTTTCTTGTTTCAAGCTCCTTAAAAAATGAAACAAGCTCTTCAGAGGAGAGTTCCTTTTCTTGTGTCAAGGTCCTTAAAAAATGAAACACGGTGTTTGGAGCATAGTTACTTATCTTGAGTCAAACTCCTTAAAAAATGAAATACGGTGTCTGGAGTAGAGTTGTAAGCTTCCCTTTTTTCATTTTATAATACAAAGTATACTTTTCTTCCCATAAATCTATTAATATTAACTAGTTTAGCATGATACTCCTTGACCTGTCATGTAGTTTTCTTTGAAACATTTATACTATGTATCTTTCGTCTTTTGTCGTGTGATATTCTTTACAGGTATTCAGATGCAGAAGGCATGGCAAGGAGAGAGCCTGAAAGTGAAGGGATCAACATCGACACCAAGGAAATGGCCGCATATCGAGGGATGTAGGCCATTCTCTCTCTTTCTCATTTTAATTTCAATGTTAAACTAGGAAAGCTTGTATCCTTTGTCACGATTGTTACTAGACCCACTCATTGGGCTAGAGGGATCGCTTCTTTCCAAAGAAGGGATTTTCCTGCATAAAAAATTGGCGACTCCAATGGGGATAAGAATTGAGGAATGTGACAAAATACTATGTAACAATAACTGTGTTGGCCATGCAGGTGATAAGGGTAAAGTTAAGCTCGAATTGTGAAGCCAAGGCTTCACCTGCTGCTCCTCATGAGATATTATTTCTTGCCTTTTGGTGTGGACACTTCATGGCATAGTGCCTGAATTCATGACAATGGAAGCATTTAATTTTGGAAAAATATTTCTTCTTTCCCCCTTGGCTGTAATCTAGTTTGGATTGATATTTATTCCCTTTTCCCTTCTTTCCCTTTCCAACTAATGCAATTTTTTTTTCATCCTCGCCCTTGGATAAAGTTCCATCTATGGTATTTTTCCTTATTTCATCCTGTACCAAATAATACCATAAGCATTCCTAATTTGGTATTTTCTCACTCCCGTTCACCTAATCTTGGTAGTTATGCCAACTCTTGGGAATACCTAGAAGGGCTAGGCTTATCAAGTCATATTCTGGGACATTTACACCAACCCCGCTAAGTTCATCACACCATTGTGTGAACTTGCTTAGATACTGCGGAATAGTGTCATTCTTCTGCATCTTGATATTTTGAAGTTTGTCCTTGAGTGTCAGCTTCCTCTAGTCACTACTATTCTCAAAAAAATTTGTTAGTGCTTTCCACATTGAAAATGAAGTTTCTTTCCCCTAGATATTTGAGACAATGTGATCCCGTACTCCCTCCAAGATTATTCTCCTCGACTTCGCTACATCTTTATTCCACTGAGAAAGGTTTTGGGCATCAAATTACACTGGTTTAGCAACATCTGTCTTGATGCATTATAGCAATCTATTGTCATCCAATATCGCCTCCATGGAATCCTTCTCATGCAAAAAAATTAGAGCTACCTTCCAAGGCATACTCTAGCCTCAGTCCATTGAAGGCCATCTTCTCAGCTCTGAAGAGATCCTGCTGCATTGAAATACAAATTCGAACCTCCTGAGAAACAACTTCAAAATTCCTGCTCTAATGTGAATCGTGTTCTAATACCATGTATAAATTATGTTGTATATTTGTGACTGGTCATGAAATTTTAATCAAAATCAAAAGACACAAACCTACTTTATTGCTTTATGAAAAGTAATTCACAATCTAGAACAATAATCCTAGACATGAAATAAGAAACAACACATTTCCACATGGCATTTTTTCCAGGAGAAAGAATATACTAAAAACCCCAATGTCTACTTGCATTAATCTAATGAATAGAGATGGATTGCAATTGATTTTCTCAACTAAGCACAACCTACAAGTGAATAACCTATCTTTCTGCTCACTGAGAAGCTCTGACCCAGACATAATAAATTTATGCCTCTGCTTGAGCCCTATTTCCTTGAGTCGTTCCTTGAGAAATTAGGCTCCTATTATTTAGGATTTTCTCCAAAATGGATTGTGTAATTCCTTGAGTTGATCATATGACTCCATGCAACACCTATACACTCAAGACTAGTCTACAACTGAAGTCACATTTCCTTGGAATATAATCCAAGCCCAGGGAACTCGAATTCTCTGCATGGACTAGCTATTTTGGGCTGATTTATCAGTTAACTGGATGATCACTGAGTTTGATTGAAGTCCCATTGCACAATTGACCCTGCACTAGTTCCTCCAACAATTAGAACTAATTTAACTGAAAACAACCTGAGATAACTGACCTTGATTGCTACAAATTATCAATCACACATGCTTAACTAAACTCTAGCTCCTCTAATTCGAATTTACTAAGTAAACTAGGTGACAAAAGCCACGTCACACAAGTTAACTGCATCCAAGTTGTTTGCTGACATGGAAATTCATTTTTTCTCAATTTAATCAAGGCAAACTCAAATTGAGAATTTCTTGCTGCATTTTTCAACTGAAAATGAATTCCTCCTCAATGAAAAGGAATCAGGAGGCACGCAAATACTCGTTAGAAAAATCTTAAAGATATATTTAAGGCTATGTTAATCTCTTCTTCAATTAAACATCTTTTTGACATCAATAACAATTAATTCAACAATATCTTGTTGCTTCAATAACAATACCTCAATAAATATAAATATAAATTTATATCTTAATAATTTTTTTCTTTCAAACTCTTTAAATATATTATTATAATAAAACTTTAAAAAATATTTAATATATTATATTATAGATAAATTTTAATTTATAAATATATTTAAATTAAAACCTAATCTAAAAAACCACCGAAAAAATGATGACAACTTACACAATCAAAATAAGATTTATAAATAATTTTTAATTTATAGATATATTTCAAGTAAAACCTGATCCAATATAATTAATTTATTAAATTATATCTAATAATTTTATTATTAGAACCATCCAACGAACGCTGAAGACTTGCACAATCAGAATTGTAAATGGGTACAATTTCTATGGAGTCATTCATATTCTTTATAATGGCTAATATTTTTATGGAATATTTTGAAGTCTTTCTAATTTTGATACAATTTTGTATATTCTGGCTATTTTATTTATATTCATATTTTTTTATTGATTATTTAAATAATAGTTTTCGTATAGTCAATTCATTAGGGAAAAGCAATAAGATATTTTTTTATATTTATATTTTTTATTTTTCTCATAGTTCCATTATCCATTAGGTTTATATACTAATCAATGTTTTCATGCCTAATTATTTCATCACATTTCAGAAAAATAAGTTGTTTTGAAAAATCTAATCACTTTCAAGTCTTTCAAATTTCATCTAGAAAATGAAAAGACCCATTTTCCTAAAGCCTTTAAAGCCAATGGTTACTCAAATTTTCAAATCAATAAAGTTTTTTTTTGTGATGCTTAAAATCTAAATAAAAATATTTCACCTTTTTCCTCTACAATCTCTCATATCTCTTACATACACAGCATCATTAATATTATCTCCAAAATTTTGTCCAAAAATAAAATCAAAATTATTTTTAAGCCCGTTAAAATTCTCAAACACTTATTTTGGTTAGCTAAATATAATCGTTATTATTCATGGTTTACCAAATTCCATGTCCTTGTGAAAAATCTTATATTGATAAAGCAAGTGGGTATTTCAAAACCTATATCAAAGAACAGATTAGAGACACCACATCTCCAAATCAACCATGGGTGAGAGTTCATTCAAATCTAAACCTCTCATTTGTTTTAACAAAACTAATCTTAATGAAAACTCCCTACTACAATTCATATATAATTAGAAAAGCTTTGAAAATAAAAAACACCACTGTAATTTCAATCGTTTAACCAATTTTCAAAACCTTCAACATCTTAATCCCTAAATTTTTTCTGGTCATCTTTACTTCTTACCTCCCTTATTTTAATTGATCTACTTTAATATTCCTTTTCATTTAAAGATTATTTATTATCCAATATCCTCTTCAATATTCTCTACTTCTTTATTATATCAATATTGTCAGTTTTTTAATCATTTCCTTTATTTTTATTCATAAAACTATCTTTCAATCCTTTTTACTTTTTTGTTATTTTAATTTTGCTTACTGACTGTTATCACTACTCTTGAATCAATTTATTTGAGTTTTATCAAAATCTTGAATCAATTTTTCTTAATAAATATTTTTTATATTTTTATATTTTTAATTTCTTCATTAAATATTTTTTTTCTATCTTTTTTAACTCAATATTATATTTTAATATTCTTAAATGATGTCTATCTTTTTTTTTTTTAATATCATTAAAAATATTGTAATATTTTTTATTTCTTCATTAAAACAAAAATTGCTTCCATATTTTTTAAACTCATTACTATATTTATCCTTAAATTATCTCAATCCTTTTCTTTTTCTTTTGTTATATCTTATGGTTAAATTATCTCAATCCTTTACTCTCTCTTTTATTTTTTTTATCTCATTATTATTTTTTAATAATTTATTTTTATATTAAATTTAATGTTGACTCATTTATGATTATATTTTATTTATCTTTATATTTTAATCCTTTTATTTTGTTATCATTAGATTTAATAATATTAAATTTAGTATTGTTTATCATCTTTGACCTTTACTCTTCTTTAATGGTTTTTTATTACCTCACATTAATAATTTTATATTGTTTATCTTTTTTAATCTCTTCTTCTACTTAATGGCTATTTTTTTTACCTCACTTTTATATCCTTTCTCTTGGCACTTATTTTAATCATCAAAGTTTGTTTTATCCTTGAGAATGGGTGGAATGTTCACTCACAATGTTGGGAGTTTAAAAAAAAGACACAATTTTCCTCCAAAAACTCTTGTTGCAATCATTGATTATTTTCACATTGTTTCCAATCAACAACTTATTATCAATACACATGACTACATAAAGAAAATGATCACCAATTAGCTTAGAATACACACAATGATTGACTTTTTCTTTTTGATAAACCAAGTCTTAATATGTAAGTATCAAAATCTTGATACTACATCCATGGAAATTCTTTTAACCTATACAAGGATTTTTGTAGCTTGCAAACCAAATCTTTCTTTCCATTCACTATTAAACCTTTTTTTTATTTCATGATGATTTATTCTTCACAATCCCAATCTTGAAATGTTGTTTTCACATCCATTTACTTTATGTCAAGATCAAAAGAAACAACAACAAAGAAAATAATTTTGATAGAAGTTAACTTAGTAATTGTTATCACTATGTAATTTGTAAGATTGGCAAGAACAAATGATAGAGGACAACATCAAACCACTTTGGAGTCCAGGACCTAGCCTTCCTAGACTCAGAGAGGGCTCTCTCTGTTTTTATGATTTAACTTGATGATTATAAATGCTGATATTAGGCTAGTTACATTAATGGGAGTTGTTTGTTTGATTGATGGTGTGGTTGGACAGATAGAGCTACAGAAGCTAATCCATTGGGCTATGGAGTCAAAAGGCTGGAATGACACATCAACATTAAGAGCATCATAGGGCAAGATAACTATGCTAAATGGATCTTAAGAGCTGTATGAATTATAAGGTGAAAGAGATAGTAAGGTTCAATAGTGACTAAATAGAAGTTAAGAATCCTTTAATTAGACTTGAGCAAAAAACATTCAGATTGTAAATGCAGACAAAATTAAGGTGCTCCGACATCAATTCTTAATCTAAAATTTCTGATTTATAGTTAGATGAACAGATGCACAGTAGGGAAAACAACAGAAACATTTAAAACAGAGAAGTATCACATCACCATTTTCATACAGCTCAAGAATCCTGTAAATGGTATTTGATTATTGATGTCCAGCTCCGAAATTACAGTGCTCCAATATAGTAGTTCTTACAATGCAAGTGGCTAAAAATATCCAACCCTTTATATGAAAATTCAAGCAATATTTAACTAAAACTTGAGTCGGTTGCCCTAATCTACTTTGGCCAACTTCATTTATTACAAACAATTGAAAATTAAACAGGTATGGCCATGCAAGGCTTGAACAAAGAAAATCTCTTACAAAACACTGCTTGTGGAATTAATTTTGGTAACTCTTCAAGAATGAAAAGCTGAGGTGGCTCTTCGTAAATCAAAAGTAGGCTTGAAGGTGGCATGTGATGATCCCAAAGAGGCAATGAATGATGGCTCTGAAATCTGGCCCTGCTTTTCAAAAGATCGACGTTGGGTAATTAAGTTTGGTGTAGGGCTAACCATTTTTCATCGACTAGTGACTATTTTGATGTGCTTTGCTACCTTTTCCATTTCTACCATCATAACATAACAATTCTGCATGAATGCCCTTTGTCACTCGACTCAACCTGTGGTGTTTATTTTCTACCTGAATCCTTCTTGCCATGTTTCAACCATTTTTCAAACAAAACAGCATAAAAAATCATATACCTGGACCTGAAAACACTTAGATTTTAGTTCTGAAGCTGCATCGCATCCATGCACTTCGCAGTATTTACAATTTAAGTTATGAAGAATGTAATTGGCGATGTGATGCAAAATGAGAGGTTGTTAGGTCCCTATATTACTAGTATAGTCCCTTATTGTTGTTAGTGTAACCCCCTTATTGTTATTATTGTACCCTTGTAACCCCCATTTTGTTATTATTGTGCCCTTAAATTATTATTGTTAGTCGGCTAGGATTACATTGTGGCCCACTAGGATTACATTATGGCCCCATGGACTCCTATATATAGAAAGGAGGTTTTGTAAATTGTATCATCCAAGAATTGTTCATTTATGTAATGTATTGGAGGTTTCCCCCTCGAAGTGGCTTATTTCTAAGGTGTTTATATCTCTTTTCTTCTATTTTTAGAGTTGGTTACACAACATTTGGTATCAGAGCTTTGGATTCTAGGGTTTCGCTGCTCCAAACAGGTCATCGTGGCATTTTCGCTATAACATTTTTTCTACGAAGTTTTAGAAGCTGAAAGTTTTAGGGTACGAAGCGGAAATCCTGAGGAAGCTTGTCTAAAAATTTTAGAGCTTAGTTCGCAATATTTTCGGAGATATCATCTCTGGAAGTTAGGTCCTTTTTCAGGCTCCTAAACAGGTCATTGTGGAATTTGCGCTATAACTGTTTTTCTAGTAAGGTTCAGAATCTGAAATTCGTATGGTGCGAAGCTGAAATCCTGAGGAAATGTTTCAAAAAATTTTAGAGCTTGGTTCGCAATATTTTGGGAGATAGGATCAGTGGAATGTAGTGCTTTTTCAGGCTCCTAAATTTCATCTCAAAGAGGTGATCGTGGGAAAAGTTCAATAACTCTCTCTATGGGCATCGGATTGGAGTGCCGTAAAAAGTGGTCGCAAGTAAACAGAATATAGTTTCTTGGATATCAATTGCAGAGACAAAGGATGAAAAAGTGACATGTGGAAATTCGTACAAGTTCGCTCTACTGAACTAGTCCAGAATTAGGTCATTGTGGGAGATTGGACACAACTTTGTCTTGGAGAATCTAAATCAGGTCAGACCTACGACATTTGAAAGATAATTCAAAGGGCTACGTTGATACTGAAATTCAAATATTGAAGTTCTATAATCATAGAGATAATCCAATTTCAATATCGAGTTCCTCAAAAGCAAGAAAAAGGTGTGTATATTTTTTTTCTTTCCAAATTGCATGAGTCTTCTTTGAAGAATCAATTTAAATTGATTCCAAGGGCATATTGTAGAATATATAGCAGTATTGGGTTCTAAAAGATGCCCTGTAAAAATAATTCAACACCCATTAAGCCTTCAAAAGGCTCTACTATGACTCATGAAGATGAAGAATTGCAACATGATCTATCAAAATTACAAGAGCAAGTGCAAAAAATTTCACTCTCGCAAAGAGCAACAAAAAATGAAATGGAAGTTTTGAAGAAAGGCGTGGAAGCTAAGATGGATGGCATGGAAGCTGGCATGGAAGCTAAGATGGATGACATGAAAGACAACATGGAAAACATGAAGAATGATCTAAAAGCAGACATCGAAGGTTTGACAAAGTTGATACAAGAAAAGTTTCCTAATGGTGAAAAGATAGTAGAAGAACCTCATGATGAGAACAAAATAAATGTTAATTGTGATTTGATAAACTCTAATGTTGGCGGGAAGAACCACCATATTCAAAAAATGGATATGAGGAAGTTTGATGGAAAGGATCCTGTAACATGGATACTACAGATGGAGCAATATTTGGATCTCCATAATGTGCAAAACACACAAAAGGTACGCATTGCAACTTTACATTTAGAACAAAATACATTTGTATGGTATCGATGGCTTTGCTCCCGTAACAAAATTGTCACTTGGTCAATTTTTATGGAGGAAATGATAGCACATTATGAGGATACAAAGAGCAACACCTTCTTTAGCCAATTGATAAATCTCAAACAAAAGGGTTTAGTGGGGCAGCACATTGAGGACTTCCCAAAATTGAATATAAGGGTAACTGATATTCCAGAGGAACACAGGATCGATCTCTTCATAGGCACTTTAAAGGATAACATCCAACATGAAGTTCGTGTTTTGGAACCGGATTCATTGGAGAAGGCATTCATGTTGGCAAGAAAAGTTGAATGTAAAATAATGGCGACAAGGAAGCCTACCACTCAATTCTATAAAGAAGGAAGTGTTGCTACGCCTAGATTTCCACAACCTACAAGGTTGACACCACAACAATTTGAAGAAAAAAGAGCAAAAGGGCTTTGCTACAGTTGTGATAGCAAATACACTAAAGGTCATAAGTGTGCTGAGAAGAAATTATTTTACATAGATTGTGAAGAGGAAGAAGAAAATGAACAAGAAGAGGATATACACCAGGAACCAGCCCCAGAAGAGGAAGAAATGAATCCAACCATATCGTGTAATGCACAGGCAGGAATTACCACTCCTCAAACTCTCAAGATAAAAGGACAAATCAAGAAGAGAAAGGTAATAGTGTTGATTGATTCAGGTAGCACCCATAATTTTATTCATTGTAAGGCAGCCAAGGAATTAAATTGTTTCCTATACCCAGCACCAGAATGTCAAGTGATGGTTGCAAATGGAGGAACTATAAATTGCTCTGGAAAATGCCATAATATCAAGCTAACCATGGGGGAATATGTATCGACTAGTCCAATGCTTGCCATTCCTATGGGAGGTGCTGATGTTGTACTAGGAGTACAATGGTTACAATCTTTGGGGACGGTAGCTTTTAATTTTCAAGAACTTTTCTTGAAATTTTTTTCATAAGGAAAGGAAGTCGAATTACGGGGTATTGCGGGGAAGCCAGGAAGGATAATAAGCTCTAATGTCATGACAAAGCTTCTAAAGAAAGAACAGCGAGGCGTAATTGCACAAGTATGCTCACTAGAAGTTCCAACATCAAAATCATCTATTTCTGCAGATCTCCAACAAGTCTTGGACAATCATTCCAAGGTGTTTGAAACTCCCAAAGGACTCCCACCTATTCGTGATCATGATCATGCTATTGATTTGATTCCAAGAAGTGTTCCTCCAAACATCAGGCCTTATAGATATCCTTACTTCCAAAAGAGCGAAATTGAACGTATGATTGCAGAAATGTTAGAGGCGGGTATAATTCAACCCTGTCAAAGTTCTTTCTCTGCTCCTGTAGTATTGGTACACAAGAAGGATGGATCATGGCGAATGTGTCCGGATTATAGGGAGCTCAATAAGCTCACCATTAAAGACAAATTTCCCATTCCTGTGATCGATGAATTATTGGATGAATTACATGGAGCAATTTATTTTACCAAGTTGGATCTTCGTTCAGGATATCATCAAATTAGAATGAAGACTGAAGATATTCCAAAAACAGCATTTCGAACTATGAGGGTCATTATGAATTTTTGGTCATGCCTTTTGGCCTTACCAATGCACCTTCTACATTTCAAGGGTTGATGAATTCCATTTTCAAACCCTTCCTTAGAAAATTTGTGCTAGTATTTTTTGATGATATACTAATCTACAACAGGTTATGGACGGATCATGTTCAAAATGTTGATAGTGGCGCTCAACTATTGTAGGAGAAACAATTATATGCAAAAATATCCAAATGTTTCTTTGGAGTACAAGAGGTCGAATATATGGGTCATATTGCATCTCACGAGGGTGTTAAGGTAGACCCTAACAAAATTAAAGCCATTACAGATTGGAAAGTCCCCACAACCATAAAGCAGTTGCGAGGATTTCTTGGGTTAACAGGGTATTATCGCAAATTTTTTAAGAATTATGGGAGAATAGCAGCACCTCTAACAACATTATTGAAGAAAGATGCATTTTCATGGACTCCTGAAGCAACTAAGGCCTTTGAACATCTTAAAGAGGCAATGTGCCTAGCACCGGTCTTAGCTACGCCAAACTTCACAAAAACCTTTATTGTGAAATGTGATGCCTCAGGAAATGGAATTGGTGCGGTTTTAATGCAGGAAGGAAGACCCATTGCTTTTGAAAGTCGTCCAATCAAAGGAAAGTATTTACAGAAACCTATTTATGAGAAGGAATGTTAGCAATACTGCATGCACTAAAGAAATGGCGAACTTACCTAATGGGAAGACACTTCAAGGTAAAAACTGATCATGATAGTCTTAAACACTTTTTGGAACAAAGAATATCTTCAGAAGAGCAGAAAAAATGGGCCACAAAGATGTTGGGTTATGACTTTGAAATAATCTACAAAAAAGGAAAGCTTAATGTTGTTGCAGATGCACTCTCAAGAAAGAATGAAGAGGTGGAAGCATTGTTTTGTGCCATTTCTATTATCCAACCAGATTGGATAACTGAAGCAAGAGATGAATGGAAGAAGGACAAAGATGTATGGATACTCATTCAAAAGTTGCAGCAAGATCCTAGTACATCTCATACATTTAGTTGGAAAAATGATTCCTTATGGTACAAAGATCGCTTATGTATTTGTAAGAATTCCCAAATAAAACAAAAGATTCTTCTGGAATTGCACACTTCTCCTTTAGGAGGACACTCAGGATTTTTAAAAACTTACCACAGGGTGAAGAAAGAATTTTTTTGGGATGGCCTTAAATCTGATATTCAA
Source organism: Pinus albicaulis (assembly GCA_034641835.2). Classification (NCBI taxonomy): domain Eukaryota; kingdom Viridiplantae; phylum Streptophyta; class Pinopsida; order Pinales; family Pinaceae; genus Pinus; species Pinus albicaulis. Next base: position 607,845,440 of record CM076571.1, on the reverse strand, counting down.
AAGTTTTTGGCGGAATGTTTGGTTTGCCAGCAGAATAAAGTGGAAACAATTAAGACCCCAGGACTTCTACAACCTTTATCCATTCCAAGTCAACGTTTGAAGGATATTTCAATGGATTTTATCACAGGTTTACCTAAGTCCGAAGGAAAGAGTGTCATCATGGTGGTAGTTGATAGACTTACCAAGTATGCACACTTTGTGCATTATCTCATCCATTTAAAGCAAGTACAGTTGCTACTACATTTATGGATAGAGTTCAAAAGCTACATGGAAGCCCAAGGGTTATTGTGAGCGACAGAGATCCCATTTTTACTTGAAATTTTTGGACGGAATTATTTTCTTGTTTGGGTACTCAATTAGCTCATAGCTCATCTTATCATCCTCAATCTGATGGTCAAACTGAGATAGTAAATAAATGTTTCGAAGGATATCTTCATTGTTTTGTATCTGATAAACAAACACAATGGGTCAAGTGGTTACCTCTCGCTGAATGGTGGTATAACACTTCCTTCCATACTGCAGCAAAAATGACCCCATTTATGGCACTTTATGGATATCATCCACCATCGATCATATCATCTTTAAGGGAAAATTTGAAGGTTCAAGCAGTGGAAGATCACGTCGAGCATCAGCAAGAAGTTCTCCAACTCTTAAAGGATAACCTGAATTTGGCACAAAATCGAATGAAACAACAGGCAGATCAACATCGCAGCGAGAGAAGTTTTGATGTAGGAGATTGGGTATTTTTATGGCTGCAACCATACAAACAAATGTCCCTCAAGCAAGCTAAGAAGGATAATAAATTATCACCAAAGTACTATGGTCCTTACAAGGTGTTGCAAAAGATTGGTACTATGGTATACAAATTGGAGCTTCCTGCTTCTTCGCGAGTACATCCAGTTTTCCATGTTTCATGCTTAAAGAAGGTTATAGGAGAAAATCTTCCAGTTCAAACAATATTGCCAGAACTTGATGAGGAAGGAAATATCATATTGGAACCAGAAGCGGTCATGGAAACAAGAACTCGACAACTACGGAATCGATCAATTTCAGAGTATCTCATCAAGTGGAAGAACTTACCCACTGAAGATTCTACATGGGAGGATGAGAATTTTATACAGAAGCACCCAGAGCTACTCAAGCGTTGAGGAAAACACTTTTGTGAAGGAGAGGGGCATGTTAGGTCCCTATATTACTAGTATAGCCCCTTATTGTTGTTAGTGTAACCCCCTTATTGTTATTATTGTACCCTTGTAACCCCCATTTTGTTATTATTGTGCCCTTAAATTATTATTGTTAGGTCGGCTAGGATTACATTGGGGCCCACTAGGATTACATTATGGCCCCATGGACTCCTATATATAGAAAGGAGGTTTTGTAAATTGTATCATCCAAGAATTGTTCATTTATGTATTGTATTGGAGGTTGCCCCCCATGGCTTTATTTTGGTGTTGACATTCTTCTTCTATTTTTGGAGCTGGTTACACAATAGAGGTGACGTGGAGGGAAGGTGGGATCAGACCGCGGCCCGCAGATCACAACTCTTAAGTTTTAGTTATAAGTGCGAAGGCAAACTCTAAAAGACACGAAGTGCGAAGTCTGGGGAGAAGGTAAGTGACATGGCAGGGGAAACGATGAAAGGTAAAGGTAAAGACTAAAGCAGAAAGGTGGAAAAAGGCAAGGTTTATTGATTTTTTAAGGGGATTAAAATGGAAAGGAGGTGTGGTGTGTGAATGGGTCCCACTTCATCGCATCGATGGAAAAACAAGATTTGGCATAAGTCTTAAGAGGTAAGGTTAAAAACCTATGGGATGCGAAGTGCGGGAAACATGTAAGGCTTATTTGTGCACCACGGGTGAATGGGTCCCACTTTATCACAAATTGGATTTTGCTGACTTTAACCTTTACCCTTGCGCCCATCCTCAAAAACTTGTGATCTGTGATTGCGACTGAATTTTCACCGTTGATCATTGCTTAGATCCAACAGTCCTAACTGCCTTAACTGCTTCTCTGCTGCCTTTGTATTTGCTAATGGTCTAATGCTACTCCTTGCCTCTTTACTGCCTTTGTTTCCTTTGATCCTTGCTTTGGAAAATATTTTGAACATTGACATATATGTGCAGTATGAAAAATTGCAAAGAGAAAGTACACAGTCACCTTGTGATATTGTAAATTATAGGGTTCTAACAGTGGCTCCAACTGGGGATGGAAACTCCTTCAAGAGGTGTCAATAGCACCGTAGATTATTAGTTTTATCCATTGGTTGATCCTACAAGTTTTACCTTGATCTATCAGGCAACTTAGCGACTGCAAACTAGTTGATTGTTCCTCCTGACTTAGAATGATAAAAATAGACCACATGCTTGGCCAGTCAGATTATTAGCATATTGAAATCTGAATTAAAACTACAATTTAACTTATCCACTGTAAATTATCAAGTTGAACATACTGTTGCACCTTGAAAACTTGAATGGTGAAACCAGAACTAAGCTAGAACTGAAGTCTGAAACATACTGATCTGAAAATGAAAGAAATCTAAAACTAAGATTTGTAAGATGCTCAGAGTGCTGAGCTTATTTTCACACCTATCTACCCTAATCTAACTTGAAAGTGATATATACACTAAGTGAACTCCTTTCTCCAGTGCAACCAATCAAGTAAATGACTACATGATTGATTCTTGTTCACTTTTTTGAGTAGGCTGAAAAAACAAAAGGGCCGCTCCCATATTACTTGCCTTTGAACAACAATGCTCAAATTTTTCCTTAAACTCTGCAAAAAACCATTCCTATAATAGCATACTCCTTCTTTAGATGATTCTAAGAAACCATCAAAAGGATCTGGGAACAATACCTGGCCCTGAGGAATTAAATAACAGACTTCATCTAGGGTTGCTCCTTGTTCCACTTTGTCATTCTTAGGAACCTTCTGAAAGAGAATATTTGTACATTATTCATGGTCTTCTGACATGAAATCCTCATTATATATCAATATCTTGTCCTCAAGTATACCTGATATGTCTTTACTGAGTTGGTTGAATTCTGTTTGAAGGCCATCATTTTGATGAATAGGAGCATTTTCTGGCAATAGGCCTCTTTGAGAAGGTAGAACAACATCAGTATCAATCTGTTCTTCTGTTTCTTCATGAGGAAATGCTTCAGTACATAAATCAGCAGTAGAACCCATAGAAATAATCTCTTCCTTGCATAAACATTTAGAGGTTGGTTGCATGCTTATAATCTGATTGATTTCTTCTTCAATTAAAGGAGGGGGGAGTCTTTGTTTTCTTTGGATTGAACAAAAATTGTTTTATTTCTGTTGTGAATACTGATCATGAGACTGAATTTCTTCTTTAGCCTCATACAAAAGAGCAGATGAATTATCATTTGTCTCCACAAAGAGATCCTGTGGATCTTCTTTCATTTCCTGATTGCTTTCATCTTCAACTAACTTCTTTTGGTTATCATGACAATTAGCTTGAGAATGAAATTCATAAATTTCTTCTGATGCCAATTTCCTAGATATTTATCAATATTTACAAGGTATTGTATGAGATCCTCAGATTTATCACAACAATTTTCAGCTAATGATAAATATGGAGAATTTTCTTTATGATGCTCATAAAACACCTTATGGAAATATTTTAAAGAAAACAAACTACCAGGGTTCAAACCTTCATACCATTCCCTCGCTTTCCATTCTAATGTTTCCATGAAAATATTCATGAGGCAATCCTCATGCCATTCGACCTTCAACTTCCATGAGTGTATATGAAATTTAATGAGATGTAACACAGCTTCATCAACATTTTCATCTTGAAAAATAGGAAGATTTCTTTGCCAATTTACCTGAGGCATTTTATGTGGGAATCTAGGAATGTGATCTATGTTCATTGGAGCATACCTGTGTTGTATCCTTGAATTAATCTTGTCAATAAATCAATGGATGGAGTCACCATATGTTCACAACCAATTTGGATTCTTCTACCAGTGGAGCCTTTAGGTCAACTAAAAATTGTGGAGTTTCCAGGTGGATGATTTCAACATTCTTGTGTCTGGCTATTTGTCCACCATCAAAAACCAGATACCAATCTTGGAACATACTTGAATCAAAAAATTTTGACTAGGGTTTCTGAGTTTTGATGAAATATTAAGCTCTTTCAGTAAGTCCCCAGTATGGTTGCCATTATGTTGTCACTTCGTAATTTGTAAGATTGGAAAGAAAAAACGATAGAGGACAACATCAAACCACTTTGGAGTCCAGGACCTAGCCTTCCTAGACTTGGAGAGGGCTCTCTCTATTTTTATGATTTAAATTTATGATTATAAATGTTGATATTAGGCTAGTTATAGTGATGGGGGTTATTTGTTTGATTGATGGTGTGGTTGGACAGATAGAGTTGCAGAAGCTAATACATTGGGCTATGGAGTCAAAAGGCTAGAATGGAACATCAACATCAAGAGCATCACAGGGAAAGCTAACTGTCCTAAATGGATCTTAAGAGATGTATGAATTATGAGGTGAAAGAGATAGTAAGGTTCAGTAGTGAATAAAGAGCAGTTAAGAATCCTTTAATCAAAATTCAGTAGAAAACATTCAGATTGTAAATGCAGACTGAATTAAGGTGCTCCGACAACAATTCTTAATCTAAAATTTCTGATTTACAGTTAGTGAACAGATGCATAGTAGGGAAAATACTGAAACATTTAAAACATAGAAGTATCATATCACCATTTTAACACAGCTCAAGAATCTTGTAAACAATCTTTGATTATTGATGTCCCGGTCCAAAATTATAGTGCTCTAATATAGTAGTTCTTACAATGCAGGTGGCTAACAATATCCAAACCTTGATTATGAAAATTCAAGCAGTATTTAACTAGAACTTGAGTCGGTTGCCCTAATCTACTTTAGCCAAATTCATTTATTAAAAACAACTGAACACTAAATAGGTATGGCCATTCAAGGCCCGAATAAAGAAAATCTCTTACAAAACACTGCATGTGGAATTAATTTTGGTAACCCTTCAAGAATGAAAAACTCAGGTGGATCTTCGTAAATAAAAAGTAGGCTTGAAGGTGGCATGTGATGATCTCGAAGAGGCAATGAATGATGGCTCTAACATCTGGCCCTGATTTTCAAAATATCGACGTTGGGTAATTAATTCTGGTGTAGGGATAGCCATTTTTCATCGACTAGTGACTCTGTTGATGTGCTTTGCTTCCTTTTCCATTTCTACCATCATAACATAACAATTATTCATGAATGCACTTTGCCTCCTCACTCGACTTGTGGTGTTTATTTGCTACCCGAATCCTTCTTGCCATGTTTCAACCCTTTTTTCAAACAAAAAAATATAAAAACTCATATACCCAGACCTGAAAATGCTTAGATTTTAGTTCTAAAGTCTCATTGCATCCACAAACTTTAAAATATTTACAGTTTAAGTTATGAAGAATTTAATTGTCGATGCGATGCGAAGTGGGAGGTGACGTGGAGGGAAGGTGGGACGAGACCTCGGCCCGCAGATCACAACTCTTAAGTTTTAGTTATAAGCACAGAGGAAAACTCTAAAAGGCACGAAGTGCGAAGTGTGGGGAGAAGGTAAGTGACGTGGCAGGGGAAATGATGAAAGGTAAAAGTAAAGGCTAAAGCAGACAGGTAGAAAAAAAGGTAAGGTTTAATGATTTTTTAAGGGGATTGAAATGGAAAGGAGGTGTGGCGGGTGAATGGGTCCCACTTCATTGCATCGGCGAAAAAACAATATTTGGCATAAGTCTTAAGAGGTAAGGTTAAAAACATGCGGGCTGCGAAGTGCGGGCAAAAAGTAAGGCTTATTTGCGTACCACGGGTGAATGAGTCCCAATTCATTGCAAATCACATTTCGTTGACTTTAACCTTTACCCTTGCACCCATCTTGAAAAACATGTGATCTGCAATTGCGACTGAATCTCCACCATTGATCGTTGCTTAGATCCATCGGTCCTAATTGCTCCTTGGTTGTTTTTTCTGCCTTAACTGCTTCTCTACTACCTTTGTCTTTGCTAATGGTCTAATGTTGCTCCTTTCCTCTCTGTTTCCTTTGTTTCCTTTGATCCTTTATTTGGAAAAGATTTTGAACATTGACATATATGTGCAGTATGAAAAATTGCAAAGAGAAAGTACACATTCACCTTGTGATACTGTAAATTACAGGGTTCTAACAGTAACAAGAGAAAAAAATTACCAAAATCAATTGTATCTACCTTGGAATATCCCTTTGTGACTAAGTAAGATTTATGCTTCTCCACTTTACCTTCTACATTCAACTTCTTCTTAAATAGCTATCATAATAGCACTGGTTACATATCCTGCTTATTATAAAAATTATAAATGGGATGAGTTAAGGACATGGGTTCCAAGGTTAGGGAGGATTTTCCACTTGGGACATATTGTGGGTTTTTTTTTTAATAATTTCCCTTGGAGGTGATAGATGGAAAGCTAGGGAAAGAGATTAAGTGGCAGGCATACAAAAAAATCAATGAATAATGACAAGGCCAAAAAAATTAGAAAAAATTCTGGAACATAATAACATATGGAACATTCTTAACTAGTCCAGAGGATTTGGACCAGGCTAGACACTAACTGTTAGTATGAATCCTTTGTCGATGTGTACGAAAAAAGACCACTTTAGCTACGCATAACTAATAGCCCTAACATCAAAAGTGGTTTCCAATATCTTCAGATCTGCAGTTAGTTGATCAAGACAAGAGCTGCAAAAAACCAGATCTATGCATAGAAAGACATTAAGCAGTAAAAAGAAGGGTTTGCTCCATATATCCAATAGACAAGACAAGAACAATTTTTAAAAGAATTTTTTGTATTAAGGGCACCTGGGAGGAAAACAAGAAGATGTTTCCAATTCTCCTCAATGGGATGGGTTCTTGGAAGTCCTCAGCACTTCAGATCTAGAATCTCTCTCTCTTGTTGGTGTAGAAAACCCAGAAAAAGATAGAACTCAAAGGGAGCTCACACAACAAATAATGTAGAAAAATGTGACCAAGTGTATAGATCCAGAGTGATCTAATAGGCAACAAAAGGTGAAGAATGGTAGGAAAAACCCTCCTATTTATAACAAAACATTGGGTCATTCTAGATCTTGGTGCATGATTAAAATAATGTTAACCAAATCTAGATCCACCTTTTATGGAATATTTTATTATATTTGTTGGAGGGAAAAGTATTTGACTTGGGTCAAATCCCTTTATTTGTCAAAAATAAATAAATAAATGATTTATTTATCTTTTTAAGGAAGTGGTTGAAAGATAATCAAATAAATAATGATTTATTTAATTATTTGTAGGTGATTTGGTCATATTTAACAAGGAATATTATCTAAATAAGATTTAAATAATTATTCCTAGAAAATAATAAGATAAATAAAGGTTTATCTAATTAATTTCTTTGTTTTTGGTTAAACATGACTAGGAATAATAATTAAATTATGGTTTAATTAATTATTCCATGAGGAAAATCAAACAAATATAGGTTTGTTTAATATTTCCTTTTGGGGTTTCCTTTTTATACCATAAACAACCTAATAAATGTGGTTTATTAAGTTATTTTACATAGTGAAAGCAATTTTACTTAGGGTAAAATTGGTCTTACATGGTGTACTTGGGTCTATCTAATGATAATAGGTTAGATGACCAAAAAATGGTGTAACACTAACCACTAAGAGGAAAAGTTAGAATATCCAGAGAGAGGTGATAATCACGGAGGGGCATGAATATCTGCCTTGCTAGTGCATCTATAGCTTGGACATACTAGCCCCTATATCTTTCCTGAAGCAACATAAACATTGGGGGGAGAGTGGAGAGTAAAGAAATCACGTAAGCAGAAAGGTGTTTCAATTTTCTATGAAGAAAGTTGCAGGAAGAGTTGAGGGTTGGAATCAACACCTATGGAGTTCCTGGTCCTATTGGTAGAATATTTTTGGCATTTTAAGCATCCTCCTCAATCTGTGGAACTTGGATTGGGGGTGACAACTACAAAAGAGACTGATTGCATCCTATCTACGGTTGGAAGGAGAGTCACCGACCCTGATTTAGTTACTATAATCATTTGAGATAAGTGTCCCTATCATGTTGAATGCATAATGAATTACCGTTGATTTTAGTTTTTTGAATTTATGAAGTATTTTAGATATTTAGGATGTGGTTTACTAGTTGATATTATGTAATTTTCCCCATGCATCATAGTAGAGCTTAGCCCTACCATGTGGAAGAGACATAATCCTAAATTAATGTATTGCAATTTACAACTCTAACTAGGGAAATATCAGTGTATTGACCATTATATAACTAAAATATATATGTATAACTTGTCATAGGAAATCACATATAAGAGAAGTTCAATAATTAGCTATAGTCCCCTTACATGCATTCAATACTCTGCTAATAAGCAAGCCCATAACACTAATAATATAGGAGCATCTATATAATTCTACAGTCCATGATTCATAATCTCATCTAATAGGTTTATTTTTACCTTCAATGTAATGGGTTGTATTTAGAATCATAGGCTTACTGTAGGGGAATGAGTAATTGACTGAATTCATGTGAGAACTGTAAGATGAAATCTAGCTTCTCATTTGTTTGAAAAGAAGCTTGTGCTCTTATGCTCTACTAACACCTATATATCAATATGTGTAGTGTAGCATGTAACTAACACGTCTGTCCTACCCACCAAGTAACTAACACAGTCGCAAAAGCAAACTGAGTCACTTTTGTACCTACTTATCACATTTGGTAGCATTGATGCACTTGGAGATTTGAATCCTACTTGTCTTATGCACATTGAATGAGATTCATCATCATAAATGTAATATCTATGTGATTGCTAATTAATTGGATTTGAGAGATTTACTGCAAATCATATAGCTCCTAATTTAGTGTTTGGTTGAGATATTTTCTCAACTAGTTGATTGCATGGTTAAAATATAATTTCTATCTTGAACTAATAATTGTTGTAATTATGTGTGATGTTTAATAGAATGAGGTAACATTTTGTGTGTAATCTATTTTACAAATTGGTATAAAATCCAGGGCCCACATATTTGTGAGAAAAATGTGAGAGTTATTTGTTGGGTAATTATATTAGAGTAGATAAGTTAGTGTTTTGTGTGGTAGTGGCCAAGTATGTTTTTCCATTGCTAAAGAGTGTGTGACCAAAGGAGCACTGAAAGGTTGATTTTTCACTTTGTTGGATATTTTATTTTTCCCTTAATGCTTCCAATTTTGTAATGCTTCCGCAACCTAGTGTTGGCTTGGGAACAATCATGAGGTGGCTAGATTAGAAGGCCATCAATGGCCCTGTAGGCATCAAGAATGAATGCATCGATCTTGAAATTTTTTTGCTCATGGAAGTTTCTTTGACAGTCGAGAGAAATCGTTGTCAATTCAATGACATGTAGAAATCACAGCAAAAGAAAGAGGGCACAGTGTGGAGGAGTCAACGTTGTTGAGAATCTAGCGATTTCTAGCTGCAAAGGCTGAGTAAATATCTGTTCAGCATGCATGTGGAGGAGATCCTTTGATATTTGTTGGTATGAGAAAATATTCTCTCCTAATTAGATTGTAGACATAGATCAAACCATTTACATGATTAAGTATGCTAGTATTAACCTTTCTCAGCATCGACCTCATTATATAAAAATCTGAAGCACAATTTTAATGGAAGATCTCAATAGCCTACGATGAATATGATTGTATTCTGTATTGTTTCTTGAAGTTATATTTTCCATCTGTGGGCACGAAGGCTCATGCAATCATGTGTTGCAAAGATCATAGGTTGTTTCAAAAACTAGGAGTTGAATATCGAATGGCCACCACGGGTTTTTTGTTTTTTAACATGTTGAGGATGATAAAGGATCATAGTTGTTCGACGGTACTACAAAATACATAAAACGAAGTGCAACAGTGGAAATTTAACAGGAAGAATATGGATTCTATGATGGTGATGTTACCTAGATAATTTATAGCGGAGTCATGCGTGGTAGAGTACGTTGACCTACACAGGCAAAGAAAATTTGAGACTCTTCGACATGGGTCACACTTCCTCCACCATGAGCTACGGTTGCATTTGAGGTTGGAAATTTCGATCCTCTTTATAGGTCATATGTAGAGAACTACGAGAACAATAGGTTTGTTTGAAGAATTTATGAGAATGACATGAATTGTAGTATTTTTAAAGTATTAATATTTTTATGGTGAAGTAATTAAATTATTTTGTTTTTAAAATTGATGAGGATGATTTTTTCAAAATTAGATAAAGAGGAAAATTTTGTAAAATATAGATACATTCTGTATCTAGACGGATTCCTTAGATAAATTGCGAGTATAATGATTGGTATCCATGTATCTAGGTGGATGGAATCTCATAGATAGAATGACTAGTAGTTCCGTGAAAACAAGTGATTGATTGTGTCTGAAGCAACTATTTTAAAATATCGATTGATGTAAAACTAAATATGGATGGTTGTCGAGATAGTTTGGAAATTTTGGATCTAGGAAAGGATCCCTCATTTGTTGAAGATGTGGGAGTGATCTTATCGTGAGGTTATGCGATAGCTTCAGATGTTTTTCAGTAATTGACTTTGGGATATCCATGATTCAGGATTTCAAGAGTGGAAATCGAGAATCCAATTTTACAACTACACCTTTATGAGGGTTATGAGACAACTTTATGGAGTTCACTCAATGCAATTTCGAAGATGCTTAAAGAAGCTAACAAAGACTTTACCGACATGAAGATCAGATATAATTACTTGTTAAGGGAGATAATTATAGATTTAACTCCTACTTGTCTTATTCACATTGAACGAGATTCATCATCCACTACAAGGAAAAAGGACATTGGCGAGAGGAGAAAAATGCCACCATAAGCTCATTGGTGAGGGTCAAAAGAGCATTCGTCGCCACAAAACTGAATGTCACCAAAGGTGGCATCACTGAAAGTATAGGTGTTGTGGTGACATTCAAGGTCCATCACCAATAATGATTTATAATGATGGATAGTGACTGTCACCATTTCATATGAGCAATGGTGACGGAAAATAGCCTCAGTCACCAAAAAACTGAACATCACCAAAGGTGGCGTCATCGAAAGTATGTGTTGTGGTGACATTCACGGTCCGTCACGAATATTGATTGTAATGACAGATAGTGACCGTCACCATTTCATATGAACAAAAATGATTTTTTGTGATGGACCTTTCATGGCAGTCACTATTGGTGCATATATATTGTGACGTTCGTTGACCGTCACCATTTCATATTTGGTGAGGGTCAAAAAATTTACTGATAATTGTTGGGTGTAGGAATTACACTTAAGAAAACTCCTCAACAATTAATTTGTCAACCCGGGGGATCCGTAAACTTATATATGAAGCACAAGAAATGCCAGAGATGGTATAAATCTTCCTAATATTAATCCATACTTTCTTTAAAGGAAATATTGCATAATCAAATTAAAAAGAGAAAAAGGCAATCTTGAACCATCAAATAATCTAAGACTCAAACAAGGAAGAATGCATTTGCAAGAGGGAATTAAAGATAAAAGGAAATAAATCTAGCTATTTATTATTTAACTATTGAGTGTGTGTTTTTCTTTAGCAGAGACACCAGCAGTCTCATCAGATGGGCCCTTAAACCTATTCCTTTAGAGATTTCCTTCTTGCGCTAATCTGTCATGCACTATCGTAGTATGCTTGCACTAGTGTAGGAACATAGATTTATGCAGAAGGTATAAATGGTGTCTTTGCTAAAGGATTTTTACTTCATGCAAGGGCTTGAACTTTTCCAGGTTCAAAGCACTCAGATCCTGTGGCAAGAAACTAGTTCTTGCACCGGATCGGAGCTTCCTGCACTTAGCATTTAATTCCTAAAATGAGTGCTTAATTATTGCAAGTGCTATTATACGGTTAATTAAAATCACACATAAAGAGTGAATGTTTCTGATCTTAACAGAGTGCAGGAATAAAGAAACAATCAATATACATTTATCTTGTCATAAGCATTTAATGAAAGAAAGAAGATTGCGGGAAGTAGACTAAGAAGGTTTGCTGCATCACACCAACGTGCACTGGTGCAGGGTTATTTCTCCTGCTTGGACCAGGGAGAGGAAAACCAATCTGAAATCAAGTGCAGGAAAGGAAATTGCAGGAAAAGGAAATTTATCTACTTCACACAACGGATCTGATTTTACTTAGACAAGAATGCATGTGCTTAAAATTAAATCACACTTGACAATGCAAACAAAAATTATAGGAAAAACGGGAAATGGGGTAAAAGTGCTAGGTTGGATGGGCCCTAGCCAACCAATGCATTTCCCTTTTAAATAAAAACGCTGCTCAGTACCTTAATCAATTCATCAGCTCAAATACAGAAACACAATTTGTGAAACTTGAGGCGGAGCTCCCTTCTATTAATTCACTGAGGCAAGTACATAGATTAATACATCGTCCAGCCCAGATTCAGGCGATAACAAAATACAACAACCTGTTACCGCCTCTCTGGCTGTGTCTCTGTTCTCTTTTGCTATAAAAAACTTTCCTTTTCTTAGTCCTATTTAAATTCTACATTATATATATCTTTTTCTAAAGGCCAAAATATATCATTCACACGATTACATAACCAAACGCAGAATTTAGCTTTTCGGCCTTCAAAATTAGACATTTAGAAAAACTAGCTGTCGCCAATATCCAACTTTCGTCCTTTATAGATTCGGTCTCGACTGCCTTTGGATCGATCTTGCTATCGTGGCTGAAGCTGCTCAAAACGAGGCGGCGATCAAGGAGGTTCAGATCTGCAGCAAGGATTTTTTGTGCTGGCAACGGTGCAAAATCCGATCCTGCACTAGGATCAGCGGTCACAGTAAGTTCTCTAACTACCAAATAAACCTTGGAGATATCGATAAGTTACAAAGAGTGATTAAAAGTAAGAAATCATGTAATAAATAATTAATTAATGCTAAGTTGAATTAAAAATATGAAAAATAAATTTTATACGAAATATGTCACTGTGCTTGGACACGTGCAAGATGAGGGTGCATAAAGGAGGTAAAATAGCGGTAAATGGTTATGATTTAGGAAGGGGAAAATGGAAAAAGAGATCAAATTAGGGGGCTAACATCCTCCCATCCCTAAGCTGTTGTGTGTCCTCACACAACTCTTTACCTTTGCAAAAAACCCTTCAAAACTTTGAGCATTCCAGCTCAATCTTGCTCTGACATACTGACTTCAGCCTGCAATGTTTCAGACTTCTTCTTTCTGATGTTCTTTAGTTTCCATGTCAGCTTTTTAAGTCGCTTGAAACATTGTGCAACTCGATACTTACAAACTCTAACTTCTCCTTTCTTTTTCTGGATCTCCGTAGTTAATTATTCTTTACTCTGTTATTTATCCTCCTGGGCTTTAGCTATGAGCTGTTCTAAGTTCTGCACTTGAAGCTCTAGTTCAACTATTCGAGTAGCAGGAGTTAACAAATATTATTTTTCTTCTATCTCGATAGGGGCTGTGTCTTCCTGAGGGACCTCAGTATCCCTCATGGTTTCAGCAAACACCTCTTCCTCTTCTTCTTCTTCTTCTTCTGGTTCTTCTTCTTGTTGTGGTTCTTCTTCTTCATCTGGTTCTTCTTCTTCTTGCACTAGTGCAGAAGGGAATTCAACGTCCTATGGGGAATGTGGTTCTTTTCTTGCACTAGATTTTGCATTCTTTTTCCATGCCCTTTTAATGAAATTAGCCAATAGAGTGTCATCTTCGACCCCTACAGATTTTGCTGCGTCTGCAAGGACTGACAGGTTGTCTTCTTCGAGGGTCTGTGCTTGTACTGGTGTCGTATAAGGAGTCTCTTCAACAAGTGCACTAGTTGTCTTCTTATTTGGAGATGGGGCCCTTTCTTCAGTTTCTTTTTCAGGTCATTTCCTTTTTGCACTGGTGCAAGAAGGACTCCCATTTACATTCTTACTCGGACCCTTGCTTGTGTTGGTGGGGTCCTCTGTCTCCTTTCCAATAGCTATCTTTTTATGTAGATGTTTTAACAGTGCCTCCCAAGTCATTCCTTTAACTTCTAATTGTTTCTGGACCAAAATATTTATCAGGCCGTGGTGATATAACTTCTTGTTGGCCTAGTCTGCCCTTCCATCCTGCACACCCTTGGCCATTCTTTCCAAGCTCTCAAGCAAAAAATGGGGGAAATCAATCCTCCACCAGATGTGCCGACCGGCTTCGAAATGCTGCAACATCCTAAAATGGTACACAAAAGTGAGGGAGTACCTTCCTTCACAGGGTACGAATTTATGTAGGATGAAAAGGAGGTCCCGCCACTGTCCCAATAGGGCATTGCGCAGAATTCCTTTCTTCCAATCTACCTTCATATTCTTGTCGATGACGAAAAGCTACCATCGCTTCCTTTCTAGTTTCTTATTTTTAAACCACTGCTCACCAGTATTTTCGAAGCCTGTTGTTGCTGCTATAAACTCTTCCGTAACCTCAAATTTTAGAGGCCCAATTTTTACTCGGCCATTTTTGAAACTTCTGGCAAACTGTAGGTCCACTTCACAGTTGTGCTTGTCAAACTTTTGCAAGAATTGAAGAAAGCCCGAGTCTCACAATAGTGAAAGACTATTGCGATACTCAGAAGTCTATTCTACCTTACTGAGAGGTGAAGGTTCGATTCGAATAGGCGACATCACTGCTTAAAGGTTATGAATAGTCATGAATTTACATGCAACACTAGAAAAATTGGTTCTTATAGATAGGGATCCAACCATCCACCATCCCTTCCATCTTATCACCCATTCATTCCACTGAAATAGCCGTGGATGTGCGGCATCTTTGAGATCATGCCAAATTGGTACTTGCGGTGGCATCTTAATGGCTAGGTGAGGTAATCATTATGAGTGAAGGACATCTAGGATTATGGCGGAAAGGGGAAATTATATCCAAGCAACGGTTAAACACTTCTTCACTCCTTCATAATTCAGAAAAAGAAATTTATCATTCATTAAAAAATGATCATGATTCTTAACTTAAAAACACCTTGTACTTTAAATAATTTTCTCCTAGTTAATATGATAGAACAAGTACTCATTGACTAAGTGAAAGGATTTCTTATAAACTTTCATGATGACCACTTTCCTATGATGTATGCTATGAAAAGAACAAATTGTACTATGTTTCTAACAGGGTGCATGCTTGCACCGGTCTGCTTGCACCGCTTAAACTATGCTATTTTGCTGGTATCATTTTACTTGCATTATTATATAGGACGACATGCTTGCACTAGTGCAAGCATAATATCTGAAAAAAGAACAGGGAATTTAAGTAAAATATAGGTTGGACTTCCAACATGGCTTCCTCAACTTATACTGGAAATTTTCTTCGCCCTTTATTGATGCCTCAGAGCATATCCTTTTGCTCTTTGTGCGCGAGATCCTGCAATGAATTCATGAGGGAACAAAGAAGTGGGAAAAGGGAAATTTTAGAATGGGAAGGAATTCTGTTACAGGGATTCCAGGAATAGTACCACAAGAGGGGATAAACAGAAGTGGGATAGGGAAAAAATTCAAGGGTAAAGTGGGGTTTTTACGAAAAGGACAGGGTAAATTCAAAAGAATATGAGAAGGTTAATCATTCCGGGATTGAAGAAGAAAACTGAGGGAATATTACGAAAGCTGAATATGAAGAAAGGAAAAAAAAGTTCTGGAAGGTCTGCCTGCACTGGTGCAAGAAAAATAACTGCAGCGAGAATTAAGTGCTACTTGAATAAAAATATCCATGCTAATTACCCCAATTGTATAAAGGTTAGTTCTACTGAACCTGCTTTTTCTTGGTGGTCGCTAGCATATCTAAAGATCAAGCAACATTCTCTTTTTATTAGAAATTTTTGATCTTCCTGCCAGCAAGCTGGTTTTCAGGTTGATCCTTCTGCAATCATGTCAGCGAACTGATTTTCATAATTACAGGAAAATATTTTTTCTTTACTTTTTATTTAATTTTTTTTTTTTTTAAGAAGAAGAAGAATTCATGTTTTCAAAAGGTTGGTATTACCATTCACCACTACCGTCCCGAATTGATGTTGGGCTTGCTGTGTAAAATCTTTCCTGGAAAGTGGCTGAAAATACTTCTTTAATCTGTGTCCATTTACCAGGAATACTGAATTTTGTCCATCAATAGTTTTAACTTCTACTGCTCCATTATCGAATACTTGGATCACTTCATAAGGTCCCATCCAATGTGTATGGAATTTCCCTTTAAAAATTTTAAATCTAGAATCATAAAGGAGCACCCAATCACCTGGTTGGAATTTCTTTTTCTGAATAGACTTTTCATGCCACCTTTTGCGTTGCTGTTGAATTAGTATGTTCTGCTGAACAACATCCCTACGAAATTCATCTAACTCATTTAATTTTAGAAGATGTTGTTGTTGTGCCTCAGAGAGATCTAGTCCTAACTGAACTGCAGTTCTGAAAGTTTTGATCTGGAATTCAATTGGTAACAGAACCTGTTTTCCATATACCAACTCATATGGTGTATGTCCCATGCTATTTCTCCAAATGGTTTTGTATGCCCACAAAGCTTCTGGTAATCTTTTAGCCCAGTCTTTCAGATGCATATTTACTGTCTTTGTAAGAATGGACTTGATCACTTTGTTTTTGGATTCCACCTGGCCATTTTCTTGCGGGTGATACGGTGTGGATTTCCTATGCCAGATCTTGTATTGCTCCATCACACGCTGTACCAAATTAGAAATAAATTGCAGACCATTGTCAGAAACAATTTCTCTAGGCACACCAAATCTAATAAATATTTTAGTAAAAATAAAATCACAACAATTTTTTCTATAGCAAAGGAAACAACTTTAGCTTCTATCCACTTTGTAACAAAATCTGTACAAACCAAAATATGCTTTTTACTTAATGACGTTGGATATATTGGCCCTACAAAATCAATAGCCCATTTTTCAAACGGCTCAATCATAACTTGGGGGCATAAAGGAATTTCATTGGTTTGATTAGGCTGGCCCATTCGTTGACAACTATCACAACGCCTGACATACTGTTTAGCATCCTTAAACAAGGAAGGAAAAAAGTAACCAACACGCAATACTTTATATGCAGTCCGCTTATCAGTGAAGTGGCCTCCACAAGGTTCATCATGAGCAGATTTCAATATGTCAAACACTTCCTCCTCTCTTACACATCTATGGATAATCAGATCTAGACCAGTGTAAAAGAGATCTTCTTGAATCCAGGAGTATGTAGAAATTTTCTGAATAATATTCCGCTTTTCACGAGTGGACAAGTTGGGTGGTGTTTTCCTAGTAACCAAGTAATTAGCAATGTCAGCAAACCACGGAGAATCTGTTGACATGGAAAAAAGATGTTCATTCGGAAAATTATCATTAACAGCAGTTGCTTCACCAGGATTATCTAATCTAGAAAGAAAATCTTCTACAACATTAGATTTTCCTGGTCTATCAAAAATAGTAACATTAAATTCCTACAACAATAGCAACCACCTAGTCACTCTACCACTAGTCAATGGTTTGTTCATCAAATATTTAATCGTGGAATGATCAATATGTACAAATTCTTCATATCCTGTAATATAGTGCCTGAACTTATTAATTTAAAAAATTATAGCTAAAAAATCTTTCTCTGTAACTGTATAATTTAATTCAGCGGAAGACAAATTCTTACTAATATAATAAATAGCATAGGATTTTTTATCTTCCTCTTATCCTAAAGCTGTGCCAATAGCCAAATTTGAAGCATCAGAGGAAATGTGAAAAGGCAGGGACCAGTTAGGACCTCTCAAAACTGGTGCCTGTACCAACTTTTCCTTCAATGTTTCAAAACACTATTGGCAAGCTGTGAACCAAGAAAATTCACTATCCTTAGCTATAAGTCGAAAAAGAGGGGAAACTATCTTAGAAAAATTTTCAATGAATCTTCTATAGTTACCAGCATGTCCTAAAAAACCTCTTACTTCCCTTTGAGTTTTGGGTGCAGGAAGATGCATAATGATCTCAATCTTTGCTAGATCAACCTAGATACCTTTACCAGAAATCAAATGGCCAAGTACCACTCCCTCTTTGCACATCAATCTACATTTCTTTTCGCTTAAGGCGAGATGCGCTTCCTGAAAACAGAATCATTTGTTGGCTCGAGGGGTCTTGACCCAGGTTCGGTATGCAAGGTTTGCCAACAAACCCCTATACACTGGCCCTTTCGGTAGTGACCTGCTTGCGCAGGTCAAAATATCACACGAAGTAGTATGGGTGGGTGCTGGAACCAGGTTTCTGCACCCTGAGAAAGGATGGGTAAAGCAAGTAGAGCTGCGCTAGGTCCTGTAATCCCCGATTACCTATTTCTACGCAGGGTTAATTAAGTCTCTATTTGCATCCATGTGCACTAGATATATAGTTATATGCTTGTTATAACATCAACAAAGCAGTACATAAACAGAACATAATAGATCTAGATCCAAGAACGCAGTATACAAATCTTTGCAACTAAAAGACATAAAATGCACAATACAGCAATTATCAGTAATTCACATAACATTACTCATAGATTCAGTTCTATAACAATCTTTCACATTCATTCATTCATCAATTCTTACTTACAATTCCCTTCCCAACTTGCACACATAGCATCAGGGTCTGCACACAGCTGGACTTGGATCTCCTGCGCACACAGCCAGCAGGAGTCCGTTCCCCAAAACCCAAACAGATAGCTTAAATCACAATTCACATCAATAAATCATCATATCCTATCCTTTACAATACAAAATGCATCTTTATTTATAACAATATAGCTTAGGCTTTCCTGTGGTTTTCAACCCATGGTTTTCAGACCCCTAGTTTACCCTTTTACCCAATACAATGATTTCGGGGCTTTGACCCACCCCAAAACCCCTCTGCTAGATTAAATCTAATTAAAAATATCCAAAATGGACCAGTTTCGCAGCATGTTAGGAGACCTTGTTCCAACAATCCCCCAACACAATCTTGTGACTCTTCCTAAGTCACTACAGTGGTGAGGCTTTGATTTGCATGTGCAAGGTAGTTAGAGTGTGGAGGAGCGGTGGGAGGACTTCCTTACTCTGGGCCACAGCTCGTTGCACAGGGTTGACTAGTGTTAGGGAGGCAGGGCCATCTGGAGCCGCGATAACCTGTTCTAACAACCGGTGGAGGCGCGCAATGGAAGACTGAGCGTATTCAGTGAGCTGGAGTGCAGTGTCGTCCCATGGTTTCAACCATTTTTGAATGACATGCTTGTTGTGGTGAAGGTTCTCAATCCTGTCCAAGATGGCTAGACGCTGCGCGGAGATGGTGGAGGGTGAGGAGGCTCTGACTTGGTCCAGAGCAGCTTCCGCCTACTGTAATTCCATCTGGATATGCTGTAACAGCTACCAAACTATGGTCATCCATAGTTTGGTAGCTGTTTCGACCAGTTGTGCGCCCCGTGTCAGCTGCTCTTGAATAATATGCATTGCCTCTGTGACCACTGCAATCCGCTGGTCCTGTACATCTTGAGGTATTTCATACTACTATTTCCTGCTCGGTCGTGGTGGCGAACTTCGTGCAACACTCTGGTGTTCAGTCCTTGTAGCTCTGTGCGAGATAGCTGCGCTAAATCAATTTGGATGTCCCCCGTAGTTGGATTAGGAGCATTGACGAGGGAAATTCAAGGGAGGGAACACACATTGCTTCGACTGGGTGGGACTCTAGAGTTGCAAAGAAGTCGTAGCATATGTTGTATCGCAGCGTTCTGTCTGCACGTGGCTCATAGAAAATCCTTTATGTCGAGAGCTAGGGCTTACCCCTGTGACTGCACTCAGCATTCCCAGGCTCTCTGGTTGGGTCCATCTTAGCAACAAGAAAATGGGAAACCCAGAGAATGTTAATGAGCGCAAAAAACCAGTACACAGATAGTAGGATCATGTTGTAGGGTGAATAAATAGCCTGGTGTGCAATTATCCAACCAACCGCACACCATCCTGAGCTATTTAATGGGGGAGCAGCCCATTCGTGAGACTGACCATCGATCAGGTGGATCAATCTTACCATAAATGGCTGCATTGATGATCTACCACCTATGGTGCGTACTTGTAAGATCCATTTTTTATTAAATCGGGATGTGATGATGGTCGTCCTTCATGCTTGAGGTTGTTTCCATGGAATGTCAGACCACAGATGATGCTTGCATGTCATTTGTGTACCCTGAATGAAGGTCGACGCGACGTGTGTCTGTAAGTTGGCCATCAGTATTTTCGAGCCATGCGCTTCACCCTTGGTTGGGACATCCTTGCACGATAGGACTACGTCACGCGTCCTTGTGCCATTTATTACTTCAGGAGTCCACAAATTCTCCAAATTACACGTGGGTCTAGGCAGGTCCGTAACCCAACACATGCCTAGGTCAGTGGTACACCGGCAAGCCTATCCGTGCAAGGTTTGATCGCACCCTTGAGTGTTGTATGTTAGCAAGTATCCACGTAGGTTGACTAACCTCGAAACCCATCTGGCAACTGGGGTCCCTATGCGCAGGGTCACCCTTCTCCAATACTTCTCCTGAATGAAGAATACCGGTCCTTGCATAGGTGCTCCGCGCAATGTTAGTGGCAGTGCTCCTAGCCTGCGTTCCATGGGAATCTTAGGTTCCACAGTCTTATGACTATCATCTGCGTCCTCTTGGAAGGGCATGTTTCTTTCCTTGGTAGATATGTGATGAAAATTCCTGATGGTCTGAAGACATCGAAGCGTCGAAACCTCATGTAATCGACCTTGCCAATTTTGCAGCTCCTCATTAGAGTCGGAAAAAAATTCACTGTCCTTTTCCCAACATAGCATTCCTTCATACATGGGGTTAACTCGGTCTTAATCCTACGCTGTTAATTTATAAATGTGATCTAATTCCTCCTCCTCATAGGCTGGCTCATTATACCGTGCACCTTTTTCCGGATCTAGTGGAACTATGACATGTGTACCCTTGCTTTCAAACACCATGCTGTGCCTTTTGAGATTGATGATGTCCCCCATGTCAATTTCCCAGTCCAGTCCAAGGAGCGCAGGGTAGGGATTCGCATCTTCCACAATTTCTATGACTTCGAAGTCAACTAGGACCCTTACCCCTGCGATGTCAACCATGACTTTTGGTAACCTCCCTAGAGGGATGATTTTTTGTTGATTGGCCATTCGCAGCTGGATGGTGGACCATTCTAATTTAGGCTCTCCCATTCATTGCCATGTATGTTTTGGTAATAAATTCGCATCTGACCCCAGATCTAAGATAACCTGATCCATCTCGTAGTCACCAATCTGTGCAGTCAATCGCATCTCTCTCCCGGTGCACTTCTTATAGCTGTATAGTTTGTGTACATCCTTTGTTTCAGGGATCATTTTGGACTGAGCTGCACAGGTATTCAGTAGTGCTTGGAGATTTCCTACAGTTTGCGGGTTTCGCAGCAGCTTCAGACATGCCTTTAAAAAGGGCTCAACCCCTTCCTCTATTTGAGGTTGCGTTGGCGGCTGCGTGGGGACTGCCAGTAGTGCTTTTTATTTGAAAGGTACTCCTTCCTGGAAGGCAAGCTCCTCTTTTGCTCCCTGCGTGACCAGCCCGCTACGTGTCATGACTTTTACACATGGATCTGCCTTTCTTAGCTCGGTTTTAACTCTTTTTACGTTCTGCGTAGGGGTGGGCTGCTTTTCCTACATCTTGGCTATTAAAATTGGGCAGTCCTCTACCTCATGGTCCAACTGCCTACAATATTTGCATGATGGCCTGGTGGGATTTGGGCATTCTCTGGCAAAGTGCCCTATTTCCCCATAGTTATAACAGATTAGCTGCCCACATCCTCGTCCTGTGCTTCCTCCCCGACCTCCTCTGCCTCAGGCCAGTGATCCTCCAAAGTGCGCAGAAAGTCTTGGCGATGCAGGGTTCGATTGTACCCTATATAAGTTCCCACGATCCATCATTAAGTCATAAGTACGACAGTTCTGCTCATCATGTCCCATTGATCAGAAGAATCGATACCATTGTTGCTTTAGTTCTGGGACATATGCACCTAGCCGAGGGCAATGGTTCGTATCATGTAGTCCTGCTACCCAACATTCATCATGCCATAGCACAGGTCCACTTGAACCTGGTCGTAATAGGACGGGTTCCCTACTTGCCCCAGGGCATACCAGACTAGGTCCTCCTGCTTGCATGTAATCCATTAGCAGAGGGCACTGATCCTTCGTATGGCTAGACACCCAGCATCGTATGTACCAGAGATCTATGCAACCATCCTTTCCTCGCTCTTTTCACAGGTTCTGTATCTCCATATGCATAGCCCCAAGTTGTTCCTGGATTTGTTGTACCCCTGCGGATGTATCGTCACAGGGGGCAGCCTCTAGTTTCATAGTGACTTCCACAGCCTTCTCCTGCAACTCAAAGGTCTGATGACTCATTGGCATGCGCAGGTGAGGTAACAACATAGATATGAACCATTTTGTATGCTGTCTATCATCATATTCGAATCCTCCTTCCCTGATTGCTTTCTTTAGTCACTGATCAACCTCCCATACTGACTCAGACACACCTTATTTAAAGTCCTTTACTTCTACTACCAACTAGGAATAAGATTTTGGCTTCCTGAACTGGTGCTTCAAAGTGTCCTTGATATCTTGAATAGATGCACCCCCATTCTGGGAAATATACTACATATACCAGTCTAGGGCCCTGTCATTGAAGGCCAATGACAGCTACGCCCTTTTTACCGTATCACTCGCCACATTCTGCATAGTCCATATAGAGTCTGCAATGAACCAAAACCAGTCCATATCCTCATCTCCTACCCCTTTGAAGGTAGGTAGTTTCAGATGCGCAGCCATATCACTGTCTAGGGAGGGTGGCGGTATAGGCAAATTCTTACCTTTGCGCAACCTAGGTGGCGATGTAGCTGGGGGATCTTGCGCAACTAGTTCTTGCAACATATCATAGGCACATCTCCCTCCATCAAGGTTGGTATGATAGTATTTACCACTACGTGTTGCCCTCCTATCTAGATCCGGGGTCATTCAGTTAGTATGACTACACAAAATACTCTTTTCGCACAGTAATTTCTTGATCAACAACGGTAGCATCCTTAGAAATTTTCCCCGAAACCCTATGAAGAATCGTCGTTCGGCCTCAGAGTATGATACAAACTGATCAATGGAAAATTCTGTCACAAATCCTCCCAGCACACTATCGACCCAGTGATCCACCGTACGCGTGATAGTATTATCAGTTTTTTCCAGCTGCTCGAGAAACTCTGGGGTCCACTGAGTGATTCACTCATCCTTCCAACACTTCTTGAATTCCACAAGTATGGCCAGCCACTCCTGGAGTTAAATCGCAAAGGTTACAAAGAATATTTCATACCTTTCAGTAAGAATGTACCTATTTTTCCACCTTTCCGCTGCTAACTTCTCACTGCGATTTTCTTTTACTGTGAACTCCTAGATCTATCTTTCAAACTAGTCTTTGATCTCTTTTCTTTCAGGCTTCCAGTATTCTCTTGTCATTACCTAACTCCTCTCTCAGACTTCTTCTGGTCCTAGCAACGGAACCATTTGTTGGCTCAAGGGGTCCTGACTGAGGTTCGGTATGTAAGGTTTTCCAAAAAAGCCCTATACTACTGGCCCTTTCGGCAGTGACTTGCTTGTACAGGTCAAAGTCTCACCAAAAGTAGTATGGGTGGGTGCTGGAACCAAGTTTCCGCACCTTGAGAAAGGATGGGTAAAGCAAGCAGAGCTGCGCTAGGTCCTGTAATCCACAATTACCTAGTTCTGTGCAGGGTTAATTAAGTCTCTATTCGCATCCATGTGCACTAGATCTATAGCTATATGCTTGTTATAACATCAACACAGTAGTACATAAATAGAACATAACAGATCTAGTTCCAAGAATGCAGTATACAGATCTTTGTAGCTTAAAGATAGAAAACGCACAATACAACAATTATCAATAATTCACATAACATTACTCACAGATTCAGTTCTTTAACAATATTTTGCATTCATTCATTCATCAATTATTCCTTACAATTCCCTTCCCAACTTGCGCACATAGCAGCAGGGTCCGCACACAGCTAGACTTGGATCTCCTGTGCACACAACCAGTAGGAGTTCGTTCCCCAAAACCCAAACAGATAGCTTAAATCACAATTCACATCAATAGATCATCATATCCTATCCTTTACAATACAAAATGCATCTCTATTTATAACAATCTAGCCTAGGCTTTCCTATGGTCCACAACCCATGGTTTTCAGACCCCTAGTTTACCCTTTTACCCAATACAAGGCTTTCGGGGCTTTGACCCACCCCAAAACCCCTCCACTAGATTAAATATAATTAACAATATAAAAAATGGACCAGTTTCATAGCATGTTAGGAGACCTTGTTCCAAAAAACCCCAACTAGAATAGATTGGTACTCAAATGGTAAAGGTGGGTTTGTTACATAGATCATTTGCACTGCTTTATTATTGTTAGGATTAGGCATAGGTTGAGCAGGCAACTGAGGAGGTCGAAAGGGTGGAGGTAAAGGCAATGGTGGAGTAGACTGACTTGGAAGTTGAGGCATTCAATAAGGTGTATGCATAGATGGATATGACTTCATAGGTGGCTGGTGGGAGTATGGAGAATGGGTTGGCCCTCTCCAACCTTGTTGCCATGGTTGAGAAGGTTTCCCATGCTGATATTGATTCCCATACTACCACTACTGATTAGTGTTAGGATAAGAATATGCATGTGAATTATAACCAAAATAGTGTGGAGAAAATTCAGGAGCCATACCTGCACCTACCTGAGGCCAATTCCTTCTTGCTCCCATAGCATACAAGTATTCAGCTTCAGGCTGTCCCCCTGTAAATACAGCTTTAAGTCCTAGTATAGAGGGACATTTTTCTATGACATGGTCTTCTGTACAAATAGCACACTTATTAGTTTCTTTCAAATTAAGAGGACAATATTTAGGAGGATGCTTGTCTCTACATTCTGGACAGAAAATACATAATGGCTCTTGTTCCTTCATGAGTTTTTGCTGAAATTGTAAAGAGTCTAACTATTTGGTAACGGTATTCATTATATCAATTTTCATGTTTTCCATTTTATTTTCTAGTCTAATAATCATAGCATCAGTAGATTCAGTTTTTCTATTTCTATTTCGAGTTCCTCTACCAGATCTATACTGATTTCTTGAAACTTTCCTGCATAATTCACAAATTTGTTCAAAATTTTGCTGAGAAATATCACCTTGTCCTAACAGATTTAAATTATTTTTGGCATTATCAGTAAGTCCTCTTAAGAAAAAGGTTCTAATAGTACTGGGATCAAACTTAAGTTTCGACCATTGTAAAATATACATAAATATTTCTAGGTAATCTTTAAGAGTTTCATCATCATCCTGTATGATTGTAAAAATCTCATCCTACATGTCCCGAGTTTTGCAATATTCTTGATATTTAGACAAAAACACTCTCTTCATCTGATCCCAAGAGTTGATAGTGTTTCCTCCTAACCCCATAAACCAGCATAGAGACGAGTCCTTGAGAGTAACAGGAAATAATCTTAACTTCTGAGCGTCAGTTGAATAATCATAACTTCTACACAGAATATCAAACTCGAATAGAAAAGAGTCAGGATCTTCATGAACTTTACCATGGAAATGAGGGAGAGCTGATGGTAGAATATTCTTCATTTGAGCCACAGTATCAGGATCCACAATTGGAAACACAAAAATGGATTGTTCTTCACTTACCTGGTTTTCACCAGTCCCTTCCAAATGATCTTCATGGTCCACCATTGTTTCCCTTTTATTTTTACCGCTCTCAACAGGCTGATCCACACCTGAGCTGTTGTCACCAGAATCTAGGTGGATTGTTCCTGCGTGATGGGTTTGAATTGGATTGGGCTTCCTATTTATAGAAGGAGACCCAATATGAGAATTTTTTTCAGAATTCTTTTGGCCCTTAGTGGGCTTCGAACCCTTACCTTTTCTAGGCATTCATTTCAAAAAATAAAGAAAAATAACAAACAACTTCTAGTAAAAGATGCTGTCAGAAATCAATTAACACCAGTAAAATTCCTTAAAAGAAGCTTTTCCAAAAAATATTGCAAAAATAAAGAAAAAATTACCTCTATTGTATAATCAGAAAATTCTTACCAAATCAAATCACCTCCCCGGCAACAACGCCAAAATGTTGGGTACAGGAATTACACTCAAGAAAACTCCTCAACACTTAATTTGTCAACCCGGGGGATATGTAAAATTAGAGAGGAAGCACAGGCAATACCAGAGATGGTATAAATCTTCCTAATATAAATCCCTAATTTATTTAAAGGAAATATTTCAGAATCAAATTAAGAAGAGAAAAATGCAACTTGAACCATCAAAATAATCGAAGATTGGAATAAGAAAGAGTGCATTTACAAGAGGGAATTAAAGATAAAAGGCAATCACTCCAGATAATTATTGTTTAACTATTGAGTGTGTGTTTTTCTTTAGCAGAGACACTAGAAGTCTCATTAGATGGGCCCTTAAACCTGCTCCTTTAGAGATTTCCTTCTTGCGCTAATCTGTCCTGCACTATCGCAGTCTGCTTGCACTAGTGTAGGAACATAGATTTATGTAGAAGGTATAAATGGTGTCTCTACTAAAGGCTTTTTACTTCATGCAAGGGCCTGAACTTTTCTAGGTTCAAAGCACTCAGATCCCATGGCAAGAAACTAGTTCTTGCACCGGATCAGAGCTTCCTGTACTTAGCATTTAATTCTTAAAATGAGTGCTTAATTATTGCAAGTAATATTATACTGTTAATTCAAATTACACACATAAAAAGTGAATGTTTCTGATCTTAACAGAGTGCAGGAATAAAGAAACAATAAATATACATTTATCCTGTCATAAGAATTTAATGAAAGAAAGAAGATTGGGGGAAGAAGACTAAGAAGGCTTACTGCATCACACCAACGTGCACTGGTGCAGGATCATTTCTCCTACTTGGACCAGGCGGGGAAAACCAATCAAACAGAATTGCAGAAAAGGAGATATCACACCGACATGCACTGGTGCAGGGTTATTTCTCCTGCTTGGACCAGGCAGAGGAAAACCAATCTGAAATCAAGTGTAGGAAAGGAAATTGCAGAAAAAGGAAATTTATCTACTTCACACAGCGGATCCGATTTTACTCAGACAAGAATGCATGTGCTTAAAATTAAATCACACTTGACAATGTAAACACAAATTACAGGAAAAATGGGAAATGGGGTAAACGTGCTGGGTTGGCTGGGCCCTAGCCAACCAACGCGTTTCCCTTTTAAATAAAAATGCTGCTCAGTACCTTAATCAATTCATCAGCTCAAATACAGAAACGCAATTTGCGAAACATGAGGTGGAGCTCCCTTTTATTAATTCATTGAGGCAAGTACATACATTAATACATCGTCCAGCCTAGATTCGGGCGATAAAAAAATACAGCAACCTGCTACCGCCTCTCTGGCTGTGTCTCTGTTCTCTTCTACTATCAAAAGACTTAGCCTTTTCTAGTCCCATTTACATTCTACATTATATAGATCTTTGGCCAAAGGCCAAAATAGATCATTCAACCGATTACATAACCAAATGCAAAATTTAGCTTTTCGGCCTTCAAAATTAGACATTTAGCAAAACTGGCTATAGCCAATATCCAGCTTTCGTCCTTCACAGATTCGGTCTTGGCTATTTTTGGATTGATCTTGCTGTCGTGGCTGAAGTTTCTCAAAATGAGGCGGTGATCAAGGAGGTTCAGATCTGCTGCAAGGATTTGTTGTGCTGGCAACGGTTCAAGATCTGATCCTGCACTAGGATCATTGATCACGGTAAGTACTCTAACTACCAAATAAACATTGGAGATATTGATAAGTTACAAAGAGTGATTAAAAGTAAGAAATCATGTAATAAATAATTAATTGATGCTAAGTTGAATTAAAAATATGAAAATTAAAGTTTATACGAAATATGTCATCGTGCTTGGACTGGTGCAAGATGAGGGTGCATAAAAGAGGTAAAACAACGATAAATGGTTATGATTTAGGAAGGGGAGAATGGAAAAAAGAGAGAAAATTAGGGGGCTAACAATGGCATAGATCGCTGCCCATGGTTAGGTGCCTATGTTCCAGAACTAAAACAATAGTGGTGCATATTCTGCTTGTCTGTGGGTCATGATGAACAAAACTGCCAAACACTTGATCTCATGGTAGATATGGAAAACCTATACAGAGTGCAGGCGGACCCCTCATCACCAATATCTCCTTCTGGGTGGGGTGGATCCCCCGCAAGAGGAAGGGGAGGAGGGAGAGGGGGGAGTGCAGTTCGAGGACATCAACAACTGATCTAATACAACTGTGGGGACGTGGGACATTATGAAAGAGACTACTTGAACCCTGCGTGCCAATCCCATCAATATTGCAGGCAGTTCAACCATGCCATTGAAGACTGCCCGATGCTAATAGAAAAAATGTAGGAAAAACAACAGACATCGACGCAGAATGTACAACGGGTTAAGGCAGAACCACAGGATGATGGGCCAAGTATCAATGTGATAACGTGCAACGACATGGTCATCGGAGGGGATGAGGAAAAATTTGTGGCCAAACGAATGATTACAAGGGTTGTCGAGAAAAAGGAAAGCTTAGATCTAAAAAAGGAGAAGGAAACCTTCATAGAGGCTCGAAAGGAAATAGCCAAAGACGAAGCATCCACCTTGAAGACTATGGTAGATTCAAAAGCAGGCGAAGGAGTTAAGCCATACCTTCAGGCATGTATGAAGCTGCTGCGCAACCAGAAGGCAGTAGAGAATCTCCAAGCATTAATAGATAACTGCACAAAAAATATTGCCTCACAACCAGGGGTTAAAACCATGAACAAGCTATATAAGAACAAAAAAAGGACTAGACGGGAGGTGTGCATGATTGCGCGGATTGGAGACTATGAAATGGACCAAGTCATCCTTGACTTAGGATGAGATGCAAATGTCCTGCCCAAGAAAACCTGGAAAAGAATGGGACAACCTAAGCTGGAATGGTCTACTATTTAGATATGGATGGCTAATCAGCAAAAGACTATCCCACTGGGATGACTGACAAAGGTTGTAGTAGAAATTACAGGTGTTAAATTTTATGCTAATTTTGAGGTAATCCAGATAGTGGATTACGCGGACCCTTTCCCCATGCTCTTAGGCCTGGATTGGGCTATTGACATGGGAGGTATCATTAACTTAAAAAGGAGGAGCATGATCTTTGAAAGTGAAGGTACACGGGTGATAGTCCCTTTGGATCCAACAGAAGGTGAGTGATACACCGAACCAGTATGAGAGGAGAAGGATGTTGATCACATCTACAAGCTGACTGCCCAGGACGATGATTGGATCAACCCCACGGCTGATGGTATGTTATGTTGGGAAAAAGACAACGAATTCTTATCTGACTCATATGGAGAAATAAAAAGTGTGCAGAACCAATTGCATGATGTATTCGCACTGCGGGGTCTTAAGATCACAAAGAGCTTCCGATGCATCTCCTCAGAGGTAAGAGAACTACCCTACTTTGATGGTTCTTGTAATGTTAAGGATTTTATTAAAGCAATTGAAGCAGGTGTCCCTGAAGAACAAATATTTTGGGCCCTTGACTTGGCTATGCGCGTGACCCCTGCATGATGATGGGAAACCCATAAGGGAGCTTTTTAGGACTGGGGGGAATGCTGAAAGATGATGATCCTACGATTTGACCCTCCGGTCAACCACCAATGGAACTCTTCTCGGGTCGAGGGGATCCGCACAAGCACTCTGGATGGAAGTATGGAATGAAAACACATGGAATGAATGGGTCCATATGTTTATTCACGCGTTGGGACCAATCCCCACCACTTGGTATTTGGATGTAGAACTACACCAATGTACCTGTCACTGATGTACAATGGCTGAGGATTTTGTAATGACGTTTGGATTGGTAGGAGGAAATGAGAAACTTGATGAAGCCCTGAAAGACATAGATGCTCTGGTCTTTAATGAGCCCCTCCCTGAGCAGGAGTGTACTGCGCCAGCCTGGGACACGCAGATGGAGGAAATTGTCAACTGTAAATTTTTTTCAGTGGAAGACTATGATGAGGACCCCCGGAATATTACTATCCTAGAATTAGAAGGAGAACGTGCCATTGCAAGACCTTTTCTATAGGCAGTTGATGTTACCAAAACACTGAAACTGAAGGAAGTCAACATTGGCATGGAGGCGCAGCCCAAGATGGCCAAGATTGGGGATTACTGGGATAGTGACACGGCAGGAAAAATCATGGAATTGTTGACTGAATATCAAGATCTATTCCCCACAAATTTCTTAGAACTCAAAGGGATCGTCGGGGATATGGGTGTTATGAGGATTACCTTGAAACCAGATGTGTGCCCTGTCAAACAACAGACCTATCGCCTGAACCCTAAATATAAACAGAAATTCAAGGAGAAAATTGAGAAGATGGTGGGCACAGGTATCATTGAACCGATGGAACAGGTATATTGGGTAAGCCCTATGGTGGTCTAGGAAAAGAAGACTAAAGGAGAGATAAGGATCTGCATAGACCTACGCAAGTTAAATGATGTCTGTGTACATGATCCCTTCCCTACGCCGTTCTTCGATGAAATTCTGGATAATTTGGGAGGTCAGGAAGCTTACTCATTTATTGATGGCTTCTCAGGGTACCATAAGATTTGCATAGCGCCTGAAGACCACATCAAGACAACCTTCACAACTGAATAGGGATCATTCCAGTACATTGTCATGCCATTTGGACTAAAGAATGCCCCTGCCATATTTTCACGCGTAGTTGTATAAATATTCAAGGGATTCATTCATAAGCTTCTGGAAGTATATTTCGACGATTGGATAGTTTTTGGTTTATTAAAGAACCATGTGTCAAACCTGCGCATGATGCTGGATGCCTACAGGAAACACCAAATTTTTCTAAACATCAAGAAATGCATATTCTATGTCCCATTTGGAATTCTATTGGGGAAACGTGGTGTGTCAGTAGGGATTGATGGTTGACCCATCCAATATTGCGATTATCACCAATTTGGTAGTCCCCACTACTGAGAAACAGCTGCGCTCCATCCTAGGCCACATCGGTTACTACAGGAAGTTTATTCAGAGGTACACTTTGATCACTGCCTCGATAGAAAAGTTCTTGAAGAAGGATGTATTTTTTTTTGGGATGATGAGTGTCAGAAAAGCTTTGAGCTACTAAAGGAAAATATGGTAACTGCACCTATTCTTATATTTCCTGACTAGGTAAAGGTATTTCATGTACATGTGGATGCATCAGGGATAACATTAGGAGTTTTCTTAGTGCAGCCTCGAGAAGTGGACATCGATCATCTGGTTGCATTTGCTAGCAAAAATATCTCTAGTGCAGAACGTAACTATTCTACCACGAAGTGTGAACGGTTGGCAATGGTGTATGCCCTACAGAAATACATGCACTATTTATTAGGTGGACACTTCAAGATGTTCACAGATCATTCAGCTTTAAAGTACCTGGTCAATAAGCCTGTGTTGGGGGGAGATCTATAGGCGGTTACTATTATTTCAGGAGTATGATTTTGAAATCGTTGTATAACCGGGGAGCTTGAACGCCGGGCCTGATCACTTGTCTCAAGTCGAGAATGGGGAAGATCCGACTAACCTAGAAGAAGGATTACCTGATGCGAAACTGTTTTCTATCAAGGTGGTTGACGAGTACTTTGCAGAAATTATTCAATTTTTAACGACGGGTAAGGTGCTCGATGGCTATTCAGTGCCACAGAAAAATGAATTGGTCGGTCGCGTAGCTGATTTTACCATAATCATGGGACAACGGTACAAGCTAGGCATGGATGAGGTGCTGTGAAGGTATGTATTGGAACACGAAAGACGAGCTATCTTGGCTGAAGGCCCATGGAGGAATTGCAGGAGGTCATTATGAAGGAAAATCCACTACGCAGAAAGTATTAAGGTTTGGGTTGTGGTGGCCCACATTGCATAGCGATGCCCATGCGTACTGTCAGGCCTGTGACGCATGGCAATGAATTGGAAAGGCCTCGCATCGAGATGAGATGCCCCTGCAACCACAGATGGCTCTGTAAGCGTTTGAAAAATTGGCCATAGATTTTGTGGGACCCATCAATCCTCCAGGAAACATGACAGGTGCTCGGTATATCATCATTGCCATTGATTATGTAACCAGATGGGTGGAAGCAAAAGCTGTCAAGGATTGCACTACAGATACTGCTACGCACTTCATTTTTGGACATATTCTGACTAGGTTTGGTTGCTCGAAGATCCTAATGAGTGACAGAGGTACACACTTTGTTAATGAAACCATTGTAGCTTTGATGAATGAATTCCAGATCCACCATATGAAGAGTACCCCATATCACCCACAAGCGAACGGGGTAGTAGAAGATTTCAATAAAATTCTGGAACATGCACTCACTAAGGTTTGTAATGCTGAACGAAGGGATTGGGATGTGCGCATCCCTTCAGTACTCTAGGCCTATAGGACCACATGTAAGAAGCTCATGGGAAAAACACCCTTCAGAATGGTCTATGGGATGGAGGCTGTCATGCCTATGGAATACATTGTTCCCAGCCTGCGCATCTCAGCTTTCACAAACATGGAGAAAACAAACATCATGGAGGAATGCTTGGTGCAGCTGATGGCCCTGGAAGAAGATCGGTTCATTGCTCAATTCCACTAGCAGGTTCAAAAGGCTCGTGAAAAAGCTTGGCATGATCGACGTATTCGACAGAAGATATTTAAGGACGATGACCTAGTATTACTTTACGACAGCCAATTTGCGCGACACCCAGGGAAGTTACGTAAGCACTGGCTGGGCCCATATACAGTGAAGGAGATTACCAAGGTGCAGTCAGGTTGGCTATGTTGCGCGGAGATTACTTAGCGGGGTACGTTAATGGAAGTCATCTGAAACCCTATAGGGACAACTTGATACCGACCAAATGAATATATGGCTGGAGTAGCTATGTAAGGGATACTGCAAGAAAACGAAGGCATGGTCGACGGCTGTGCGAGGATGGTGCACAGGATAGGCAATGCAAAAAAGTGCGATGAAGGTGAAGGGTTGGCACATAGATGGAAAAAATAGCCATTGGAATGGGGCAACTAGGTGAAAAATCGATTTATCGTTGAACGGAATGGGAAATTGACAATTAATGTGGCGATCTAGAAGGATTTTTTACCATTTCCATAATGATAAGTTTCCATTAAGGCTAATCCGACCATTCTTACCCATCAGGGGCTATAAACAACAAAGTATAGGTCAGAACGAGTTTGTTTGCTTGCTGAGATTATTGCGCCCTGTGCTCTTCTATGAAATCGGCCTATTATGTGTCATTTCCATCCGTATGTCTGGGTGAGCTACCCCCTCTGATAGCAGCAACCCCGAATTCGTCTTCTGAGAAAGGATGACCGCTACTAACCCCGCTGATTCATTGCTTGTCATGGCGTCTAGGGAAGCTGGGTCTGAATATGTATGTGAAGTAACTCCTGAGATGGAGGAGGTTGTGTCTACGACGACTAAGAGGAAGGGAAAGGGGAAGGTGAAGAGAGTGGAGAAAGGAATAGGGAAAGAAGCAAAGTGGGCCAGGGTGAAGCCGCGCACGTCCCCTCGGATTGTTCACTCCCCTCGCAAGGTGTCTCAGGGCTGCTCGCCCGATTCATCGAAACGCCCCATAATGGCTCCAGAGGAAGCTCTACACGCGACTTCGCTTTCATGGTTGCCACCCTATGTTAAGCCGAGAAAGCCGACCGCACCCATCCCCAAGAATGTCAAGGTTCTCCATGCCTACTTGCATATTCTTTTAGTCCTGGAGGAGGTGCCTTTGCATGGTGATATGTTCAGAGGTCTCCCCCTCCTTAAATTCGATGACCATGATCTAGGTAATTTGGAAGCCTTTCAAACACTGGCTCCATAATTATATCTTGAAAGAATAATGGACGGTACCGTGTCGAAGGTAGAGTAAATGCCGTGGGCGTGTAGACTGGTCGGTTTGGGGATCTTAAACTTATTGCGCATCCCCCACTTTGGTCACTACAACATCACTAGTTTGGTTGTTCGCCAGTTGCTGGCACTGGTCCACGATGGGTGTTTGTGGATCTAGGGTCGCATCCCGATCGATGTTGCCTTAATTCACTGAATCACTGGCCTTCCCATGCACGGGCCAAATCCTAAGGAGGGCATCGGTAAGAAGTACGAGTAGCAGATTGCTGAGGAGGTCTGGGAGAAATTTCACATTGAACGCAACTAGAGAGGGTTCCTGGTAGAAATAATAGATGATCTGGGAACGCAAATGGGTACCCTAATTCTTGCATGTAAAATGATGTTCAAGTGCTAGGCATCGGTCATCCCTGCCTATTTAATTCAACTTGCTGGTAGATGCGAGAAAGGGGTCTACTTCAATTGGTAGCAATACCTCGTGGATGAATTTTTAGACAATGTGCATGAGGCGCAGGAGCACAGAAAGGAATTCTACTACTCTTGGTTGATTCTGTTAATTACTTGGTTGCGTGGGAGGCACCTGACAAGGCAGAGGTCGCCGACCTCGAACAAGGTTTGTGCGAAGGTGCGCAGTTTGCCAATATTTGGGATTCGAAGGATCCCAAGCGGGTTGAGGAGAATAAGGTATTCTGGGTATTGTTTGATTGTGATTTGGTAGCAGCAATTCATTCCCAGCTGCGGTTTTCACCCACGGTCTACGAGAAATACAAGGATATCATGGAATTTTCAAGTTACTATGCACAGTGTGCAGGTTCGGGCTCACAGAGATCCATCATGATATGATCTCCCTTATATGGTTACAAAAGTAGAAGTTGCTCAAGTGGTGGCAACATGGCCACCAGCGTGGAAGCTTGGCCTCAAGTCATCTGGCCCAGGTGTAGTAGGCACATCTGGCCAGAGCGCGACCCCAAAAGATACTCCTCCTCCAGACACAATGAAGGAGCTTGAGGCACATGCTACAGAGAAGAGAACGACCCAATAGATCCCTAAGGACACCACCATGGGGACAAAGCCGGTGTCGCAGCAGGATCAGGGGCTTGACGAGCTCAGTGGCGAAGATAAGGTGTTTCCCCATGGCATCAAACGCACCAGTGGACCTCACAGAGGGCCTAGGAAGAAGCACAAGGCTATTAAGCCTAGCGCACACATAGAGGTCAGACTGACAGAAGAGGACTTAGAGAATATTTCAGATGCTATCACTATTGCGTCAAAGGACCAATGGACTGCTTTGGAAGGACAACACAAGGCTGCAGTAGAAGCTTTGCAGTCTGAATTGTAGGCCCTTCAGCTGAAGGCGGACACACTTCAGGCGAGCATGGATTAAGCAATGCAGAATCAAGCAAGCGAGCCACTACAATTGCAGCCTTGACCACCGTCGCGGACAGTCGGATCTGCCCCCTCCTGGGTGCATATTTTGCGATGATACCTGAATAATTATGCAACCAAGTCTGTGCATGCTCTTTGGTTGATCTTGATGTTGGGCGCTTGAAGGGTGCACAACTGCATGAATTGTTTACATCCATCACGAGTGAGCTTCAGCACAGAGAACTGCGAGCTCAACAACACCTTAGCAAGGCTGAGCAGACTATTATGACTAAAGCTGCTGAAGCCTCCCAAGCCCAGGCTGCACACATCACCGCCATCGCTCTACATTCTGAATTAGAGCAATTGATCGACTGGCTCTACGAGGATATGCCAGAAGTAATTCTTGCCTCTGCTGCGCCGCAGTCGAAGGTTGAAGGCTTGGTCGCTGCTTTGAAGGCATCACATAATGAAGTGTAGGTTGTTAAGGCTGATTTGGAGCTTCAGATAGCATTGCTGTAGGCCAATCTACAACCTACGACCCTCTTGGAGGCTCGTGCCCAGTGAGCCGCGCTTGTCATGGAAGCTACAACCAGTATTACACACAAATCACTTAGGCAACCACATTGTTTGATAGTGTTATGGATTTGTGGTCCCGAGTGCAGCGTGACCCCCTCCTTCGCCAAATCGATGAGGAGCTGCACCAAAAGGAGAAATATTTTGAGAAGATGGAAGCCACTATGACCACCCTCGTCCCAACCCAATGACTAGCGCGTCGTCGGACCAGCCACCCGCTCCAAAGTGAAATTGTGGGGCTCCGACGCAAGAAGTAGGTACTCAACGAACATTTGACGCCCTGGTCTGATGAAGCTCTCAATATTTCGCAGGAGTTATAAGGGGCGGTGAAACAATTGAATCAGACCTTGGAGAGTGTCACCATAGCTCCTGGAGGACCAAATTCACAAAAATTGGTTGATATTGCGCAAAATGCAGCCGCACATAGCATAGGTGTTCTTCCCCCATTGGTTGCCGCTATCGAGCAACTCCAGGAAATGATGAAGACCTTTCCGGCGTTGTGACTCAAGACGAGTCACAAGATTGTGTTGGGGGCCTGTTGGAATGAGGTCCCCTAACCACCTTTTTGGTCCAGTTTTGTAATATTTTGTAATATTTAGTCTAGCACAGGGGTTTTAGGGTGGGTCAAAGCCCCCGATGAATTGTAAAGGGTTAAAGGGTAGACCAGGAGTTCGCAAACCACAGTTTGTGGAACATAGAGTAGCGCGGGCTAAGATGTTATAAATAGTTAGATAAATTGAGTCTAGTGGAGGCTACGTTGTGATTGAACTGGGATACAAAATTGTGTATCTTTTTTCGATTTTTTGGGTAAGGGATCCTACTGTTTGTGTGCATGGTGGCCCTAAGTCCTGCTATGTGCGGACCCCGCTGGTTGTGTGCGCGGGCTGGTAAATAGAGTCTGTAATTCGGATTTGGATATGAATGAATAAGAAGGCTTTTGATATTTAAGTGTTTATGTGTTACGATTATCGGCTACGCTTACGTTCTAAGATTGTATTTGCTCGATGAATACTGATGTTTTACTGATGCACAAGTGGATGCAATATTATGAATGCGTAGATCTAGTTTAAGTGTTCTGCTCTAGTTATATGCTATCTAATGATTTATGATCTTGGATATACTGTTAAGGGTTTCTGTATTAGGACTTCTCCTGCACAGGTCTGTATGATATAAAAGGACCCACTTCAATTAACTTTCTCTCTCTCAAGGTGCGTAAACTTGATTCCAACACCCTCCCATACTACTTCGGGTGAGACCATGACCTGCGAAAGCATGCCATTTATGAAAGGGCCAATAGTACAGGGGTTTGTTGGCAAACCTTAAAACTGAACTTGGGTCAAAGCCCCTAAAGCCAACAACCTCTAACTCGAAATCCACTAGTGAACTGAATTTATCACTTTCAGTTAACTCATTCAAGTCCATATTGAGAATGGATTACAT
The DNA here is from genome assembly GCA_034641835.2 of Pinus albicaulis. Taxonomy (NCBI): domain Eukaryota; kingdom Viridiplantae; phylum Streptophyta; class Pinopsida; order Pinales; family Pinaceae; genus Pinus; species Pinus albicaulis. The sequence continues at coordinate 607,807,958 of CM076571.1, read as the reverse complement.
TTTAATGTCCATATAAATTAAGGGATAGTAAAAATAGACATGCACCCAAAAATATCACTGTGGGCCCCACCCTAGTTTGGGTGCTTAATGCAACCAGGTGCTGAATGCAACCATGTGCTTAATGCACTAGGTGTGGGTGTTGAATCTTCTTGTTGAATCTCAACAAGTTATATAAAATGAAAAACTCATATAAACACGAATTAATAATGTGTTCTGAAAATCGATTTTTATATACATTGTATTTGACAGATATCACAATGACATGGATATCAATGGCTATCATGAAACTGATGTCTATCATAACATTGTATAATTATATTATTTGTATTTCAAGAAACCATTGGCTATCATGACACTGTATATACTAGAATTTTCACATCAGGGTGCAAAGGGAACACGAACGACAAAGGGAGAGGACGTTAAACAAAGGGCAAAGCGCTAATTTTAAAAATGCCACCTGGAGGATATCTCTACAATGTTAGCCTATGAATATCTACAGTGTTATCTCATGGAAATTCACATTAAAAACACCTTCAGTGTAATTATATTATTTTCATTTAATGAAAAACGTACGAAATAAAATTATGATATCCAAATGGACAAGCACACATTTTTTACTATTCATTTTTTAACCCATTATAGAGCAACTAATCAAGTTCAAATGCAACTAGATTAGATATAACCCCACCTTGTTACCATACACATCATGTTAGTGCCAGTATATTCAGCCTATCACCAGTGATCAAATATGCTCTTACCATGTCTTACTAGGTTCTCAAAGTCAATTTTTTGTCATTTCATGAGGTCTTCAAATAAAAATTTGGTCACTGGCTGGTGTGTCTCGGGCTATTTCCACTCCTTTGAAAAAGTTTACATGCCAGTCCTTGTCATCACTCAGTTAAGTATGCCATCATTGAAAGGTCATCATCATCACTTTATTCAACATCATCATGATTTCATTCATTTCAGTGTCTCCATTAGGTCATTTGGGTTTCAGTCATCCAAAATTTGTCATTCTATGCATAAATCCGACAAATGAGGAGTAGTAATAGGTAAAGTTGTTCTATGAATTTGATTTCAAAATGTAATTTATGTTTCATAATATGTAATAATTTTCAAATTCCAAAGCTACATAAGAAAGTGTCAAAGCTACAAGTTTTCAAAACAAAGTGAAAAAAACATGTGGTGGGCCATCCCAGTGACTGTGAATAAAAGTGACCATCACAAGTTATAAAAGACCAATTCAAACTCATTCTCTCATTCACCTCATTGAAGAAGAGCTCTCTCTCACTTACAAAGGCAAATTCAGCAATTTCAAGTTAAACACAATCCAAAATTGATGCCAAATTAGCCACATTACGGTTTCCAGGCTACACGTTGCGGTTTCTTCCACATGCTGCGTTTTCTTCCACATGCTGCATTTTCTTCCACATGCTCTGTTTTCTCCAGTTTTTGAGCGATCATATTTAAACTTTGATTCTGACCAAATGGGAAAGTATTTTTGAAAACTGGAGGAGGTTTTTGTTTTTGTTCAAAACTTATCAAAGAACAAAAACCTCCCTTAGTTTTGCAAAAAGAGTTATGGTTAGAGATATATTGACCTCTTTGAGCTCTATTTTTGCAAAAATTGGAAATTGGAAATTTGGAAATTTTGAAAACCAGTCACACTGGTAAAAGTGCAGTGTGGGCCACGTTACACTTTTATTGGGGAGGTCCAATGGATGCATTCTCAGCATTGGTGGATTCATCTTAATGAGTACTTCAATCCTAGTCAGCGGTGGAGCCATGTCAGCCACTTTTGGAGGGTCAAAATGCCCAAAAAGTAGCAAAAAATGACCTTTCTGCCCTCTTTTTGAAGGCCACGCTGCACTTTATGAGTACTCTTGTGAGAATCAAGGTTTGGAGGGCTAGGAGCCACATTTTTGAGTGCTTGAACATCCTATCATGTAGTAGACATCGAGGGCTTTGTATAGCAACTTTCATATCAACATTTGGACACCTGGAAGGCCTTCAAATTTCTTTGTTCCCCATCACGTTGTGCTTTCTCCAGCATGCAGTTTTCACATGCAGTTTGACCTAGTTTGACTTTTTACATGTGTAATTGATAAATGATGATGATTTTTTGATGTTGTTGAGTGTAATTGAGCTGATAAATAGTGAAATAGGGTAGATACATGCTTGTTGATGTAATTTTTGGTCAAATGTATCTATTTTCCTAAGACAAGGAAAATTGGTTGACCTTCACTAGACATTAGGGCTTTGCTGAGCGTATCATGTGTTAGAAAATTATATATTACAGAGCAATAGAACACATAATATGTGGAAACACAAACACATAAATAACATATAAAACAAGAGAGACACATATATGTGGTTCACCCAACTTGGGCTATGTCCACGGAAATAACCAATCCTTCCTTTATATTATCTAGCAAAAATGAAGAGACACAACCTATAGCAGATCGGCTATAATATCCTCTTCTTTCTCACACAGTCCCCCTTGCTATTTCTCGCTCAAAGTATACACACAATACACAGACGCAATACAATACCCTCATACAACAGAGGGGTTTCCTTCTAGGGAAAAAACCCCAAATTAAACATAACTTCTACCGTCAGATCATCTGCCTAATGAACAACCCAGATTGATTACGAAATTACAATATTTTACAAGGAATTTTTCCATTTGTTTTTAGCTTCGAGGGTGTTGCCCTTGAACCCCCCTGCCAGGGGGGGCTCCAAAAGGTTGTTTTCGCCCCTCCTTACGATGATCAAATGATGGCCGGTGTTGCCATCATTTATAAAATATTATATATTTTATAATAATATATAATATTATAATATTATTATAATATATAATATTATAATAATATTATAATATTATATATTATTATAAAATATAATAATATATATTTTATAAAATATATATATAAAATAAGATAATTATATATTTGATTATCTTATTTTATAATAATAATAATATTATAATATTATTATAATATATATAATAAAAATAATATATATATTTTTATAATTATTATTATTATTATTGTAAAATTATATAATTTTTAAATATTTATATATATTAATATTTTTTCTAATTTTACATTATATTAATACTTTATTTTTTAATTATAATTTAATTATAATTAAATATATTTTTATTTATTTATTATAAATATAGTTAATATCCAATTAAACATAAAAATTTTTAATTTAAGTCTTGGGCTATTAAAAAAAAAATTAAACATCTATCTTGAGCATAGTTACCAAATTTACTCCAGGGAAAAAACAAGAATTTAACAATACAAATAATTTGATGAAATTTGATCCTTATCTGAATACTCATGGTTTATAGTTTACTCATGCTGCTTTGTTCATGTGCGGGCAGTATGTTCAGGGTAGAAACAAATGGTTTATAGTTTACTCATGCTGCTTTGTTCATGTGCGGGCAGTATGTTCAGGGTAGAAACAAATCGATAGTGGCATGCACATGTAGTTGTGATTGAAATACCAATTAGTAGCGGCATGCATATAAAGTGATAAGAAATGGAAAGTAATTAGAATTTTTTTAATTTTTATTTAGTTATTGTTTTGAAAAGCCGAAGAAAAAAAAGGAAAGGATGAAATTTGTGAAAATAAAGTAATTCGATAAGAAGTAATTAATTTTTTAAATATGTTTTTATTATTAGAAAGTGTGTGTTTTTTGCAAAAATATATTAGTAGTGGCCTGCATATAAAGTGATAAGAAATGGAGAGTAATTAGAATTTTTTTAATTTTTATTTAGTTATTGTTTTGAAAAACCGGAGAAAAAAAGGAAAGGATGAAATTTGTGAAAATAAAGTAATTCGATAAGAAGTAATTAATTTTTTAAATATGTTTTTATTATTAGAAAGTGTGTTTTTTGCTAAATTATATTAAGCTATTCAAAATTTAAAATAAATTAAAAAGAAAATGAACAAGAAAAGACATTAAATAGTTAAAAACTATTCAAAACTTAAATGATTCAAAATAAAAATCTGTCAAATTTAAATATTTATATGCTCTTGTGCTTATGATCAATTTCGTGTAGGTTATAAGTTTTCTCATCTTCATCAATTTCTTGTAGGTCATAATTTTGTTCATCTCCATCAGAACAGTGTGCACCAAAAATAAATATTAGATTCACTTATACAATATGACCGTGCAGGTCATAAGTTTGTTCATCTCCATCAAAACAGTGTGCACCCAAAATAAATATTAAATTCACTTATTCAATATCACCGTAAAATTTCTATCAAAAAGATAATATTAAAAGCTAGGGTTGCAAAAATGCCATAAACAAGAGCTTGTACTTGTTAATGACTTGTAATAAGCGAGCTTGTACTTGTTAATGACTTGTGGAAAATCAGAATAAATTGAGTTTAGAAAATAAATGCAATTTTCCTCCCATAAAAAGAAAAAAAACTTGAAGTTACATATGAGGCCTTGAGCTTGACTAAAAAATTTAGAGAACATAAAAATAAAGGAGAAGAAAAGTAGATCTTTATCATAGACTTTCGAAATTAATTAAAATAAGAGTTTTATAACAACATTCTATTAAGAGGTGTCAAGCTATATCACAAAAATTGAGTATTGAACATGTTATTTTTTTGAGAGATTATGTGATGTATATAAAAATCTACAAGAATTATAGTTGGTCAGTTAAACAAAAAAAAAGTTATTGGGAAAATACACATTTGATTATAAAAATCTACTAGAGTCATAGCATGCTTGTAATCAAAGTAGGATAAATAAGAGACATGTAAGAATATTTTAGCAAAGACAAAAACAATAATAAAAATCGAATTACCATAAAATCTAAACTACACTATTAAGAATTCTAGAATGTTTTGCAACTAAAAAATAAGATATCTTTACAAATCATAGATAAACAACCATACAAAAGAACTGATGCAACAAAGCTGCAAATTTTCAGAATACGCGTGGAACCTGTGGTTTATGAGCCCACACAAATGGTGACAATTCACGACGGATCGCAACTTCGCAAGTTTATGAACTTACCTCCCCGCAGCTTCGCAACTTTACTAATTTCCAATTTCTGCGATCGCCACTATACCTTATCGCATGCGATGTGCGATATACTTCGCATCGCATCACAATCTCCTTACCTGATCGCAATTCAAACTATTTACCGCATCGTAACTTGAATAACTTACCTCCCGTCTTTATCGCATCGCAAACTAAATCACTTACCGTGCGATGTATTAACAATAAACACAAAAATTGCTGATGCGCGAAATTCCACTGGTTGCGATTTAATCTCCATCGTTGATTTATGCCAGATCTAACGGTCCCACTGTGTATTTTCTATTTGCATCGCCAATCGGCCTTCTCTAAATGTGCTGTGCGATCAACGCCAAAACAGTTGTGAACGTATGTATCGCAACTCTCCAAGTTTGACTTGAATCTGTAATTTCATACAAACATGTTACTGGGAATCCTCATTGTGCACGATGCAATACATATACTCCAACAAAGAAATAAAAAGAAACAACAGTTTAACACGGATAGAGGAATTAAAATATACATACACTTGGAATTAACAGTAATGAGAAATACACAGAGTCGAGCCCTTGATGGCTGAATTTTACATTGCTTCTCCTCTCTATCCACTCCTCTGTCACACCTCTCCACACCTATCCCACCTCACACTTACCTACTCATGCTTACATATACTTGAAAGCGGTTTTCTTTGTCTTTTATTAGCTGATAGCTGAACCACTCTAACAAACAGATTCCATCCTATCTTAATGTTCTAATCTACTTGACTTGATCTCCTTGCAGGGAGAACTATTTTTTATTGCTATTTCAGTTAGGAAATCAAAACAAACTAACTTCTCACAATTAAAGCTAAATAAAATATTAATAATAAATTTTTCCACCTCTGGTTAGCCACAACATGTGAACACACAATCATATTGCTGGCTAAATCCGGATGCTCCTGCATCAGACTCCCAGGGAAGAAAAGATTGATCCATCAATGTTTCAGGATCCGCATTAAAATTCTGTAACTCTGCTGCTATCACCCAACTGGCATCTTCTGTTGGTTGTCCCTTCCATTTGACTAGATAGTGATAATAAGTTTGTCCTCTGGTCTTCTTTGTTGCTCTTTTCTCCAAAATGGCTTCCACTTATTTCTTTACTATCTTTGGCATTTGTTCCTTCCAATTCAAAGTCTGGTCCTCCTCTTATGTACGTTCTTCTTGTAGTTCTTACTCTGTTCCTTTGTATGGGTACAAATCTACAACATTAAAGATGGGTGATATCCCAACTCCTGCTTGTAACTCAATCTCATATGAATTTGAGGAAAACTTCCTCAAAATTTTACATGGCCCTATCTTTTTCATTTTCAGTTTGCTATATGTCCCGAATGGAAACCTTTCCTTCCTCAGATAAACCATGAATAAATCATGTACTTGAAACTCCCTTTCAGTCCTCTTCATATCAGCCCTTTATTTATACTTTTGGGTGTTTTTCTGTAATCCCTGCTTGACATCTTCCTGCAACTTGTGTATCTATTCTACAAATTCTTCAGCCTTTGCAATCCTTGTCTCTTGTTTGCTCAAATATCTAAGTTCATACACACCTCTTGCATGCATTCCGAAAACAATCTGAAACAAACTCATCCAGGTACTCTGGTTAGGAGTATAATTATAGGCAAATTCAACTTGAGCAAGTGTTAAGTCCCATTGATTTGGATTTTTGTAAACCAAACTTCTGTTCCCCACTTCAGTTTGTCCATCCGTTTGAGGATGATAGGTTGAACTGAAACTGAGGTTTGTATCTAGCTTCCTCCATAGAGTCCTCCAGAAGTGTCCTACGAACTTTGTATCCCTGTCTGAAACAATACTCACAGGCAGTCCCTGTAATCTTATAAATTCAGAGCAAAATAAATTAGCAATGTGAGTTGCATCACTTGTTTTCTTACAAGCAATAAAATGAGCCATTTTAGAAAACCTATCTACGAAAACATAGATAGAATCATGTCCTCTTTAAGTCTTTGGGAAGCCCAAAACAAAATCCATGCTGACAGCATCCCAAGGTCTATTGGGTATTGGAAATGGCTGATATAACCCAATGTTTTGGCTTCTTCATTTGGCATGTTGACAAATACTGCACTTCTAAGAAAAAATTATCATTTCAGCTTGCAATTTTGGTGAATAATAAAAAACACTTACTTGGGAAAATGTTTTATCCTGTCCAAAGTGTTCGGAAAATCCTCCACTATGTTTTTCTTTAATAAGATTTCCCTCATGGAGCACTTAGGAATACAAAATTTATTATTCTTGAACAACAATCCTCCTTGAACTAGGTAGTCCAACCACTGGCTTCTATTATCAATCACAGGATTTTTAACATCTGCATATATTTCTTTAAAATTTGTATCTTCCTTATACATATCAATCATTTCTTCAAACGCCAAAATGCCAATCTTCAATTCCTGCATAACCAGATTTACTCTGCTCAAAGCATCAACAACTTTGTTTGACTTACCACTCATGTGTTTGATTACAAAGGTAAAACTCTACAAAAACTCCAGCCACTTATCATACTTCTAGTTCAACTTCAGCTGATTATTTATGAACTGAGTGCATGGTTATCAAAATACAACACAAATTATTTTGGAAAAAAATAATGCCTCCATTTCTTCAAAGCCTACACAATAACATAGAACTTCTTATCATATAATGAATACTTCTTCTCGGTCTCATTTAAATTTTCAATAAAATAAGCTATCAGTCTCTGCTCTTGACTCAAGACAGCTCCAATTGCTATCCCACTAGCATCAGTCTCAACTTGGAATATTTTATCAAAATTTGGCAAGGCCAAAATAGGTCTTTCAGTGATCTTCTTTTTTAACAAATTGAATTTTTGATTTGCTACTTCTGTCCACTTAAATGGCTGGTTAATTTCCTTTATTGTTTCAATTATTGGTGCAAATATCTGATTAAAACCTCTTATAAAATTTCTGTAAAAACTTGGAAGACCATGAAAACTCCTTACCTCAAATACACTTCTCAGAGTTGGCCAATCCAGTATTACCTGGATATTTTCTAGGTCCATCTTCAAGCCTTCTTATGAGACTATAAATCCCAAGTAAATGAGATCCTTCTTCATTAAAATACACTTCTTCAAATTTATAAGCAGCTTCTACTTTTGCAAATTATTTAACAAAAACTTGATATGCTCCAAATGCTCTTTCTTACTCTGATTGAAAATCAGAATGTCATCAAGATAGAATATCACAAATTTTCCGTCATATTCTTTCAAGACCTCGTTCATTAGTCTCATAAATGTACTTGGTGCATTAGTGAGCCCAAAAGGCATCACTAACCACTCATACAACCCACTGTTGGTCTTAAATGCAGTCTTCCATTCATCTCCCTCTCTAATCCTTATTTGATGGTATCCAATCTTCAGATCTATTTTAGTAAAATACTTTGACCCACTTAAACAATCCATCAAATCATCTATGCATGGCAATGGAAATCTATACCTGATAGTGATCTTGTTTATGACTCTGGAGTCAGTACACATACACCACTCACCTCCTTTCCTTGGACTAAGCACGACTAGTACTGCATATGGGCTAAGGCTTTATTTGATAAGCCCTTTATCTAGCAACTCCTATACCTATCTTCCAACTTCTTCATTCTCCCTAGGTGTCATTCTATATGCTTCTTTGTTTGGTAAACTTGCACCAGGTATTAAATATATGTGATGTCTGATACTTCTGATTGGTGGTAATTTACTTGGAAATTCATCAACAACTATATCAGCGTAATAGTCTAATAGATTTTTAATTTTCACACGAAGATTGTCTAAATTAATAGAAGTTAGAATTAGCTTGGGTTTACCCACAATAGAAAAATTTATTTCCTTCTCCTTCTTGACTTCTTACAGCAATTCATTTCCACTAATCGGCAGAACATTATTCCCAACTTTTCCTTTGCTTGCTTCATCCTTCAAAGGTAACAGTGTGTGCTTCTTTCTATCCTTCTCTATGTTATAGGTATTCCCTTTGCCATCATGAATGGATTTTCTGTCAAATTTCCAAGGCCTTCCCAATAATACATGGCACACGTCCATTGGCATCACATCACACAATATGACATCCTTATATGTACCGATATGTATCTCTACTTTACGCTGTTCTGTCACTAAAATTTGGTGTCCCTTCTATAGCCACGACACTCTGTAGGGAGTAGGGTGTACCATCTTAATCAACCCCAATTTCTCAACCATATCTGTGGAAACAAGATTATCAGTGCTTCCACTGTCAATCACAACTTTGAAACATTTTTCTTTTGATTTGCACACAATCCTGAATAAGCTCTTCCTTTGCGCTGGCTCATTTGCTTCCTTCTTTGACTTAAGCGATACTCTTTTTAGCATTAAAGACTCTCCTGCCTCAGGTGGCTCTTCTTTTCCCGTGACTTGAGGATTTTCTTCCTTTGCCTAAACTACATTCACATTACACTAATTTGCTGGTTTTTTATGACGAAAATCCCATGATCCGTGTCGCCATTCTCCACATGTGTAACACCGAATTTCTCTTCCTAGGCTTCTACCTTTGGGTGCAAATCTCCCTCTACCAAGGTCTCCTCTTTGGGGCGGTCTACTACTTGAACCTCTTGCTTCATTCTGGGAGTGCTGAAATCTTGATTTGAAAGCTCCTCTTCCTCTTGCTGGAGTTTTACCTCTATTCTTTTGAATTTGTTTCCTCAACATTTTCTCTTCTGCCTTCAAAGCTGCTTGGTAGGCATCCTCAATTGTCTTAAGACTCAAAAAAATGATTTCATCCTGTATGTCATATCTTAAACCATTGATGTATCTGGTTACTTTCTCCATATCATCTTCAACATGTCCTACTCTAATGATCAACTTGTAAAACTCCTTTGTATACTCCTTGACAGTCATTCCTTTCTGCCTCAAATTCTACAGTTGTTTGAAAAGATTCAACTGATAGTATTTTGGCATACACTTATTCTTCAATTTACTTACCATTTTATCCATTTGCTTGATCTTAGGCATTCCCTTTCTCTCCCCGGATGTCTATAGTTCATCCCACGAGATAGATGCACGACCCTTCAACTTGGTAGCTGCAAACTTTACCTTTTTATTATCTTCAATGTCTTCTTAGTCAAAATACTTATCTACTGAACTGATCCAATCCATCATCTCATCCACATTAAGGTTCCCCTAATATGAAGGAATCTCCATTCTTGGTTTTCCACAAACCTTTGATAATATCTTGAAAACTTTAGTTGCCTCACTTTCTTCCTCTTCTTCTTTCCCTGAGAAGATTCCTCTGCAACATTGACATTCCCTTCTTCAGGTGCTCTCCTTTGAGTAGTCTCCATTGTCTCCATCCTTGTAGGAAGGTGTCGAATCTCTGCTAGAAAAACTGCATTGGCTACAGGTCTTCCCCGCCAATGCCAACTCCTCTCCTAGGTGGGATATTTGATACAGTCCTTGAGATCAGAATTCAGTTTCTGCTCTGATACCAAATGATGCAGCAAAGCTGTAAATTTTCAGAAAATGCGCGGAACCTATGGTTTATGGGCCCTCACAAACGGTGACCAATCACGGCGGATCACAACTTTGCAATTTTACGAACTTACCTCCCCGCAGCTTTGGAATTTTACTAATTTCCAATTCCTGCGATCGCTGCTATACCTTATCGCATGCGATGTGCGATATACTTCGCATCACATTGCAATCTTTTTACCTTATCGCAATTTAAACTATTTACTGCATCAAAACTTGAATAAATTACCTCTCGTCTTTATCACATCGCAAACTAAATCACTTATCATGCGATGTCTTAACAATAAAAACAAAAATTTCCGATGTGCGAAATTCCACTGGTTGTGATTTAATCTCCACCGTTGATCTATGCCAGATCTAACGATCCCACTGTGTCTTTGCTGTTCACACTGCCAATCGGCCCTCTCCGGATGCATTGTGAGATTAACGCAAAAACAATTGTGAATGTCTGCATCGCAACTCTGCAAGTTTGACTTGAATATGTAATTTCACACAAACATATTACCGGGAACCCGTGCTATGCGCGATGCAATACATATACTCCAACAGAGAAATAAAAAGAAATAATAGTTTAACATGGACATAAGAATTAAAATACACATACACTTGGAATTAACAGTAGTGAAAAATACATAGATTCGAGCCCATGATGGCTGAATTTTACATTGCTTCTCCTCTCTGTCCACTCCTCTGTCACACCTCTCACACACCTCTCCACACCTATCCCACCTCACACTTACCTACTCACGCTTATATATAGCTGAAAGCAGTTTTCTTTGTTTTTTATTAGCTCACAGTTGAACCACTCTAACAAACTGATTCTATCCTATTTTAATGGTCCAATAGACTTGACTTGATCTCCTCGCAGGGAGAACCAATTTGCTATTTTTTATTCCTATTTAAGTTAGGAAATACAAAAATTATCTTCTCACAATTAAAGCTAATAAAATATTAATAATCAATTTTTTCCACCTCTTGTTAGCCACAACATGTGAACACACAATCATATTGCTAGCTACATCCAGATGCTCCTGCAGCAGACTCCCAGGGAAGAAAAGATTGATCCATCAATGTTTCAAGATCCACATTAAACTTCTGTAACTCTGCTGCTGTCACCCAATTGGCATCTTCTGCTGGTTGTCCCTTCCATTTGACTAGATACTGATAATAAGTCTTTCCTTTGGTCTTCTTTGTTGCTCTTTTCTCCAGAATGGTTTCCACTTCTTTCTTTGTTGTCTTTGGCATCTGTTCCTTCCAATTCAAAGTTTGGTCCTCCTCTTCTGTAGGTTCTTCTTATAGTTCTTCCTCTATTCCTTTGTATGGGTACAAATCTGCAACATTAAATATGGGTGATATCCCAACTCCTGCTGGTAACTCAATCTCATATGCTTTTGAGGAAAACTTTCTATATTTTTCATTTTCAGTTTGTTATATGTCTAGATTGGAAACCTTTCCTTCCTCAGATAAACCACGACTAAATCATCTACTTGAAACTCCCTTTCAGTCCTCTTCATATCAACCCTTTGTTTATACTTTTCGGTGTTTTTCTGTAATCTCTGCTTAACATATTCCTGCAACTTCTGTATCTATTCTGCAAATTCTTCAGAGAAAAACAAATTAGCAATGTGAGTTGCATCACTAGTTTTCTTACAAGCAATAAAATGAGCCATTTTAGAAAACCTATCTATGATAACATAGATAGAAACATGTCCTCTTTAAGTCTTTGGAAAACCCAAAAAAAAATCCATGCTGACAGCATCCCAAGGTCTATTGGGTATTGGCAATGGTTGATATAACCCAATGTTTTGGCTGCTTCATTTGGCATGTTGACAAATACTGCACTTCTCAACAAAATTTTTGATTTCAGCTTGCAATTTTGGCCAATAATAAAAAGCACTTACTTGAGAAAATGTTTTATCCTATCCAAAGTGTCGGGACAGTCCTCCACTATGTTTTTCTTTAATCAGATTTTCCCTCATGGAGCACTTAGGAATACACAATTTATTATTCTTGAATAACAATCCTCCTTAAACTAGGTATTCCAACCACTGGCTTCTATTATGAATCACAGGATTTTTAACAAGTACATATATTTCTTTAAAATTTGTATCTTCCTTATACATATCAATCATTTCTTCAAAGCCCAAAATACCAATCTTCAATTCATGGATAAACAAATTCACTTTGCTCAAAGCATCAACAACTTTGTTTGACATACCACTTGTGTGTTTGATTACAAAGGTAAAAATATGAAAAAACTCCACCCACTTATCATGCTTTTGGTTCAACTTCAGCTGAATATTTATGAACTACAATGCATGGTTATCATAATACAACACAGATTATTTGGGAAACAAATAATGCCTCCATTTCTTCAAATCCTACACAATAGCATAGAACTCCTTATCATATGATGAATACTTCTTCTTGGTATCATTTAAATTTTCACTAAAATAAGCTATCGGTTTCTGCTCTTGACTCAAGACAGCTCCAATTGCTATCCCACTAGCATCAGTCTCAACTTGGAATATTTTATTAAAATTTGGCAAGGCAATAATAGGTCTTTCAGTGATCTTTTTTAACAACTTGAAGTTCTGATTTGCAGCTTTTGTCCACTTAAATGGCTAGTTACTCTCCTTTATTGTTTCAATTATTGGTGCACAGATTTGACTAAAACCTCTTATAAAATTTCTGTAAAAACTTGGAAGACCATGAAAAATCCTTACCTCAAATACACTTCTCAGAGTTGGCCAATCCAATATTACTTGGATATTTTCTGGGTCCATCCTCAAGCCTTCTTCTGAGACTATAAATACCAAGTAAATGAGATCCTTCTTCATAAAGCTACACTACTTCAAATTTATAAGCAACGTCTCCTTTTGAAAATTATTTAACAACAACATGATATGCTCCAAATGGTCTTCCTTAGTCTGACTGAAAATCAAAATGTCATCAAGATAGAATATCACAAATTTTCCTTCATGTTCTTTCAATACCTCGTTCATTAGTCTCATAAATGTACTTGGTGCATTAGTGAGCCCAAAAGGCATCACTAATCACTCATACAACCCATTGTTGGTCTTAAATGAAGTCTTCCATTCATCTCCCTCTCTAATCCTTATTTGATGGTATTCACTCTTCAGATCTATTTTTGTAAAATACTTTGGCCCACTTAAACAATCCATCAAATCATCTATGCGTGGAAATGGAAATTTATACCTGATAGTGATCTTGTTTATGGCTCTGGAATCAGTACACATACACCACTCACCTCCTTTCTTTGGAATAAGCATGACTGGTACTGCACATCAGCTAAGGCTTTCCTTGATCAGCCCTTTATCTAGCAACTCCTGTACATGTCTTCCAACTTCTTCATTTTCCCAAGGTGTCATTCTATATGCTGCATTGTTTGGTAAACTTGCACTAGGTATTAAATATATGTGATGTATGATACTTCTGATTGGTGGAAATTTACTTGGTAATTCATCAACAACTATATCAGCATAATAGTCTAACAGATTTTTAATTTCCACAGGTATATTGTATAAATTAATAGAAGTCATAATTACCTTGGGTTTACCCACAATAGAAAAATGTATTTCTTTCTCCTTCTTGACTTCTTGCAGCAATTCCTTTCCACGAATCGGCAGAACATTATTCCCAACTGCTCCTTTGTCTGCTTCATCCTTTAAAGGCAACAATGTGTGCTTATTTCTATCCTTCTCTATGGTATAGGTATTCTCTTTGCCATCATGAATGGATTTTCTGTCAAATTGTCAAGGACTTCCCAGCAATACATGGCACATGTCCATTGGCATCACATCACACAATATGACATCCTTATATGTACATATTTGTATCTCTACTTTACACTATTCTGTCACTAAAATATGGCGTCCCTTCTATAGCCACGACACTCTGTAGGGAGTAGGGTGTACCATCTTAATAAACCCCAATTTATCAACCATGTTTGTGGAAACAAGATTATAAGTGCTTCCACTGTCAATCACAACTTTGCAACATTTTTCTTTTGATTTACACAAAATCCTAAATAAGCTCTTCCTTTGCGCTGAATCATTTGCTTCCCTCTCTGACTTAAGCAATACTCTTTTTAGCAATAAAGACTCTCTTGCCTTAGGTGGCTCTTCTTTTCCCGTGACTTGAGGATTTTCTTCCTTTGCCTCAACTACATTCACATTAAACTAATTTGCTGGTTTGTTATGAGGACAATCCCATGATCCGTGTCCCCATTCTCCACATGTGTAACATTGAATTTATCTTCCTCAACTTATACCTCTGGGTGCAAATATCCCTCTAACAAAGTCTCCTCTCTGGGTCGGTCTACTACTCGAACATCCTGCTTCATTCTGGGAGTGCTGAAATCTTGATCTGAAAGCTCCTCTTCCTCTTGTTGGAGTTTTATCTCTATTCTTTTGACTTTGTTTCCTCAACATTTTCTCTTCTGCCTTCAAAGCTACTTGGGGCATCCTCAATTGTCTTTAGACTCAAAAAACTGATTTCATCCTATATGTCATACCTTAAACCATTGATGTATCTGTCTAATTCCTCCATATCATCTTCAACATGTGTTGCTCTAATGCTTAGCTTGTAAAACCCCTCTGTATACTCCTTGATAGTCATTCCTTTCTGCCTCAAATTCTGCAACTGTTTGAAAATATTCAACTGATAGTATTTTGGCATACACTTATTCTTCAATTTACTTACCATTTTATCCCATTCCTTGATCTTAGGCATTCCCTTTCTCTCACTGGATGTCTTTAGTTCATCCCACCAGATAGATTCATGGCCCTTCAACTTGGTAGCTGCAAAATTTACCTTTTTCTTCTCTTCGACCTCTTCTAAGTCAAAATACTTATCTACTGAACTGATCCAATCCATCAGCTCATCCACATTAAGGTTCCCCTAATATGAAGGAATCTCCATTCTTGGTTTTCCACTAACCTTTGATAATATGTTGAAAACTTTAGCTGCTTCACTTTCTTCCTCTTCTTCTTCCTAAGAAGATTCCTCTGCAACATTGACATTCCCTTCTTCAGGTGCTCTCCTTTGAGTAGTCTCCATTATCAACAACCTTGTAGGAAGGTGTTGAATCTCTGCTAGAAAAACTACATTGGCTACAGGTCTTCCCCAACCAATGCTAACTCCTCTCCTGGGTGGCATATTTGATACAATCCTTGAGATCAGAATTCATTTTCTTCTTTGATACCAAATGATGCAGCAAATCTGAAAATTTTCAAAACACACGGGAACCTATGGTTTATGGGTCCACACAAATGGTGACCAATCACAGTGGATCATAACTTCTCAAGTTTACAAACTTACCTCTCCACAGCTTCGAAACTTTACTAATTTCCAATTCCTGCGATCGCCGCTAAACTTATCGCATGTGATGTGCGATATACTTCGCATCGCATTGCAATTTCCTTACCTTATCGCAGTTTAAACTATTTACCGCATCAAAACTTGAATAAATTACCTCCCATCATTATCACATCACAAAATAAATCACTTACCGTGCGATGTCTTAACAATAAACACAAAAATTTACGATGTGCGAAATTCCACTGGTTGTGATTTAATCTCCATCGTTGATCTATGCTAGATCTAACGGTCCCACTGTGTCTTTGCTGTTCGCACTGCCAATCTGCCTTCTTCAGATGCGCCGTGTGATTAACGCCAAAACATTTGTGAACATCTATATTGCAACTCTGCAAGCTTTAATTGAATATGTAATTTCACAGAAACATATTACCAGGAACCCACGTTGTGCGCGATGCAATAGATATACTCCAACAGAGAAATAAAAAGAAATAACAATTTAACACGGACAGAAGAATTAAAATACACATACACTTGGAATTAAGAGTAGTGAAAAATACACAGTGTCGAGCCCTTGATGGCTGAATTTTACATTGCTTCTCCTCTTTGTCCACTCCTCTGTCACACCTCTCACACACCTCTCCACACCTATCCCACCTCACACTTACCTACTCATGCTTATATATAGCTAAAAGAGATTTTCTTTGTCTTTTATTAGCTCACATTTGAACGACTTTAACAAACTGATTCTATCCTATTTTAATGGTCTAATAGACTTGACTTGATCTCCTCGCAGGGAGAACCAATTTGCTATTTTTTATTCCTATTTAAGTTAGGAAATAAAAAAACTAACTTCTCACAATTAAAGCTAATAAAATATTAATAATCAATTTTTTCCACCTCTTGTTAGCCACAACATGTGAACACACAATCACATTGCTGGCTACATCCGGATGCTCCTGCATCAGACTCCCGGGGAAGAAAAGATTGATCCATCAATGTTTCAGGATCCACATTAAACTTCTGTAACTCTGTTGCTGTCACCCAAATGGAATCTTCTACTGGTTGTCCCTTCCATTTGACTAGATACTGATAATAAGTTTGTCCTTTGGTCTTCTTTGTTGCTCTTTTCTCCAGAATGGTTTCCACTTCTTTCTTTGCTATCGTTGGCATCTTTTCTTCCAATTCAAAGTCTGGTCCTGTTTTGTAGGTTCTTCTTGTAGTTCTTCCTCTATTCCTTTGTATGGGTACAAATATGCAACATTAAAGATGGGTGATATCCCAACTCTTGCTGGTAACTCAATCTCATATGCATTTGAGGAAAACTTCCTATATTTTTCATTTTCAGTTTGTTATAGGTCCCGAATGGAAACCTTTCCTTCCTCATATAAACCATGACTAAATCATCTACTTGAAACTCCCTTTCGGTTCTCTTCATATCAGCCCTTCGTTTATACTTTTGGGTGTTTTTCTGTATTCTCTTCTTGACATCTTCCTACAACTTCTGTATCTGTTCTGCAAATTATTCAGCCTTTGCACTCCTTGTCTCTTGTTTGCTCAAATCTCTAAGTTCATACACAACTCTTCGATTCATTCCAAAAATAATCTGAAACATACTCATCCTGGTACTTAAGAGAAAAACCAAACTCAACTTGAGCAAGTGTTAAGTCCCATTAATTTGGATTTTTGTAAACCAAAATCCTTAATATGTTTCCCAAGCTCCTGTTCCCCACTTTAGTTTTTCCATCCGTCTGAGGATGATAGGTTGAACTGAAACTGAGATTTGTACCTATATTCCTCCATAGAGTCCTCCAGAAGTGTCCTACGTATCCCTGTCTGAAACAATACTCACAGGCAGTCCATGTAATCTTATAAATTCAGAGAAAAACAAATTAGCAATGTGATTTGCATCACTAGTTTTCTTACAAGAAATATAATAAGCCATTTTAGAAAACCTATCTATGACAACACAGATAGAATCATGTCCTCTTTAATTCTTTGGAAAACCCCAAAAAAAAATCCATGCTGACAGCATCCCAAGGTCTATTTGGTATTGGCAATGGCTTATATAACCCAATGTTTTGGCTTCTTCATTTGGCATGTTGACAAATACTGCACTTCTCAACAAGATTTTTGATTTCAGCTTGCAATTTTGGCCAATCATAAAAATCACTTACTTGAGAAAATGTTTTATCCTGTCCAAAGCGTCCGGTCAGTCCTCCACTATGTTTTTATTTAATAAGATTTTCCCTCATGGAGCACTTAGGAATACACAATTTATTATTCTTGAACAACAATCCTCCTTGAATTAGGTAGTCCAACCAATGGCTTCTATTATGAATCACAGAATTTTTAAAAACTGCATATATTTCTTTAAAATTTGTATCTTCCTTATACATATCAATCATTTCTTCAAACCCCAAAATTCCAATCTTCAATTCCTGCATAACCAGATTTACTCTGTTCAAAGCATCAACAACTTTGTTTGACTTACCACTTGTGTGCTTGATTAAAAAGGTAAAACTCTGCAAAAAATCCTCCCACTTATCATGCTTTTGGTTCAACTTCAACTGATTATTTATGAATTGCAGTGCATGGTTATCAAAATACAACACAAATTCTTTGGGAAACAAATAATGCCTCCATTTCTTCAAATCCTGCACAATAGCATAGAACTCCTTATCATATGATGAATACTTCTTCTTGGTCTCATTTAAATTTTCACTAAAATAAGCTACCGGTCTTTTCTCTTGACTCAAGAAAGCTCCAATTGCTATCTCACTAGCATCAGTCTTAACTTGGAATATTTTATCAAAATTTGGCAAGGCCAAAATAGGTCTTTAAATGATCTTATTTTTTAACAATTTGACGTTCTGATTTTCTGCTTCTGTTCACTTAAATGGCTGGTTACTCTCCTTTATTGTTTCAATTATTGGTGCACAAATCTGACTAAAACCTCTTATAAAATTTTTGTAAAAACTTGACCATGAAAACTCCTTACCTCAAATACATTTCTTAGAGTTGGCCATTCCAGTATTACCTCGATATTTTCTGGGTCCATCTTCAAGCCTTCTTCTAAGACTATAAATCCCAAGTAAATGAGATCCTTCTTCATAAAACTACACTTCTTCAAATTTATAAGCAACTTCTCCTTTTGAAAATTATTTAACGACAACTTGATATGCTCCAAATGCTCTTCCTTACTCTGACTGAAAATCAGAATGTCATCAAGATATAATATCACAAATTTTCCTTCATATTCTTTCAAGACCTTGTTCATTAGTCTCATAAATGTACTTGGTGCATTAGTGAGCCCAAAAGGCATCCCTAACCACTCATACAACCCACTGTTGGTCTTAAATGCAGTCTTCCATTCATCTCCCTCTCTAATCCTTATTTGATGGTATCCACTCTTCAGATCTATTTTAGTAAAATAATTTGGCCCACTTAAACAATCCATCAAATCATCTATGCGTGGCAATTGAAATCTATACCTGATAGTGATCTTGTTTATGGCTCTGGAATCAATACAAATACACCACTCACCTCCTTTCTTTGGAATAAGCACGACTGGTACTGCACATGGGCTAAGGCTTTCTTTGATCAACCCTTTATCTAGCAACTCCTGTACCTGTCTTCCAAATTCTTCATTCTCTCGAGGTGTCATTATATATGCTTCTTTTTTTGGTAAACTTGCACCAGGTATTAAATATATGTGATGTCTGATACTTCTGATTGGTGGAAATTTACTTGGTAATTCATCAACAACTATATTAGCATAATAATCCAACATATTTTTAATTTCCACAGGTAGATTGTCTAAATTAATAGAAGTCAGAAATACCTTGGGTTTACCCACAATAGAAAAATGTATTTCTTTCTCCTTGTTGACTTCTTGCAGCAATTCCTTTCCACTAATCAACAAAAAATTATTCCCAACTGCTCCTTTGTTTGCTTCATCCTTCAAAGGCAACAATGTGTGATTATTTCTATCCTTCTCTATGGTATAGGTATTCCCTTTGCCATCATGAATGGATTTTCTGTCAAATTTCCAAGGACTTCCCAACAATACATGGCACACGTCCATTGGAATCAAATCACACAATATGACATCCTTATATGTACCAATCTATATCTCTACTTTACAAGGCTCTGTCACTAAAATATGGTGTCCCTTATATAGCCACGACACTCTGTAGGGAGTAGGGTGTACCATATTAATAAACCCCATTTTCTCAACCATCTCTGTGGAACCAATATTATCAGTGCTTCCAATGTCAATCAAAACTTTGCAACATTTTTCTTTTGATTTCCACACAATCCTGAATAAGCTCTTCCTTTGCGTTGACTCATTTTCTTCCTTCTCTGACTTAAGCAATACTCTTTTTAGCAATAAAGACTCTCCTGCCTAGGTGGCTCTTCTTTTCCCGTGACTTGAGGATTTTCTTCCTTTGCCTCAGCTACATTCACATTACACTACTTTTCTTTTTTGTTATGAGGATAGTCCTGTGATCCGTGTCTCCATTCTCTACATGTGTAACACCGAATTTCTCTTCCTCGGCTTCTACCTCTGGGTGCAAATATCCCTCTACCAAAGTCTCCTCTCTGGGGCGGTCTACTACTTGAACCTCCAGCTTCATTCTGTGAGTGCTGAATCTTGATCTGAAAGCTCCTCTTCCCCTTGCTAGTGTTTTACCTTTATTCTTTTGACTTTGTTTCCTTAAAATTTTCTCTTCTACCTTCAAAGAAGCTTTGTAGGCATCCTCAATTGTCTTCAGACTCAACAAACTAATTTCATCCTGTATGTCATACCTTAAACCATTGATGTATCTGGCTAATTTCTCCATATCATCTTTAACATGTCCTACTCTAATTCTTAGCTTGTAAGACTCCTCTATATACTCCTTGACAGTCATTCCTTTCAGCCTCAAATTCTGCAACTGTTTGAAAATATTCAACTCATAGACTTTTAGCATACACTTATTCTTCAATTTACTTACCATTTTATCCCATTGCTTGATCTTAGGCATTCCCTTTCTCTCCTTGGATGTCTGTAGTTCATCCCAGCAGATAGATGCATGGCCCTTCAACTTGGTAGCTGAAAACTTTACCTTTTTCTCATCTTCAACCTCTTCTAAGTAAAAATACTTATCTACTGAACTGATCCAATCCATCAGCTCATCCACATTAAGGTTCCCCTAATATGAAGGAATCTCTATTCTTGGTTTTCCACTAACCTTTGCTAATATGTTGAAAACTTTAGCTTCCTCGCTTTCTTTCTCTTCTTCTTCCTGAGAAGATTCCTCTGCAACATTGACATTCCCTTCTTCAGGTGCTCTCCTTTGAGTAGTCTCCATTGTCTCCATCCTTGTAGGAAGATGTTGAATCTATGCTAGAAAAACTGCATTGGATATAGGTCTTCCCTGACCAATGCCAACTCCTCTCCTGGGTGGCATATTTGATACAATCCTCGAGATCAGAATTCAGTTTATTCTCTGATACCAAATGATGCAGCAAAGCTGCAAATTTTTATAATATGCATGGAACCTATGGTTTATGGGCCCACACAAACGGTGACCAATCACGGTGGATCATAACTTCGCAAGTTTACGAACTTACCTCCCCGCAACTTCGGAACTTTACTAATTTCCAATTTCTGCGATCACCGCTATACCTTATCGCATGTGATGTGCAATATACTTCGCATCGCATTGCAATCTCCTTAACTTATCGCAATTTAAACTATTTACCGCATCAAAACTTGAATAACTTACCTCCCGTCTTTATCACATCGCAAACTAAATCACTTACCGTGCGATGTCTTAACGATAAACACAAAAATTTCTGATGTGCGAAATTCCACTGGTTGCGATTTAATCTCCACCATTGATCTATGCCAGATCTAACGGTCCCACTGTGTCTTTGCTGTTCGTACTACCAATCAACCTTCTCTGGATGCGCTGTGCGATCAACACCAAAACAATTGTGAATGTTTGTATCGCAACTCTACAAGTTTGACTTGAATCTGTAATTTCAGACAATCATATTACTGGGAACCCGCGCTGTGCATGATGCAATATATATACTTCAATAGAGAAATAAAAAGAAATAATAGTTTAGCACGGACAAAAGAATTAAAATACACATACACTTGGAATTAACAGTAGTGAAATATACATAGATTCGAGCCCTTGATGGCTGAAATTTACATTGCTTCTCCTCTTTGTCCACTCCTCTGTCACACCTCTCACACACCTCTCCACAACTATCCCACCTCACACTTACCTACTCATGCTTATATATAGCTAAAAGCGGTTTTCTTTGTCTTTTATTAGCTCACAGTTGAACCACTCTAACAAACTGAATCTATCCTATTCACTTGACTTGATCTCCTCACAGGGAGAACCAATTTGCTATTTTTTATTCCTATTTAAGTTAGGAAATAAAATAACTAACTTCTCACAATTAAAGCTAATAAAATATTAATAATCAAATTTTTCCACCTCTTGTTAGCCACAACATGTGAAAACACAATCACATTGATGGCTACATATGGATGCTCCTGCATCAGACTCTCGGGGAAGAAAATATTGATCCATCAATGTTCCAGGATCCACATTAAACTTCTGTAACTCTTCTGCTTTCACCCAACTAGCATCTTCTGCTATTTGTCCCTTCCATTTGACTAGATACTGATAATAAGTTTGTCCTTTGGTATTCTTTGTTGCTCTTTTCTCCAGAATGGTTTCCACTTCTTTCTTTGCTGTTTTTGGAATCTATTCCTTCCAATTCAAAGTCTGGTCCTCCTCTTCTGTAGGTTCTTCTTGTATTTCTTCCTCTATTCCTTTGTATGGGTACAAATCTGTAACATTAAAGATGGGTGATATCCCAACTCCCGCCGATAACTCAATCTCATATGCATTTGAGGAAAAATTCCTATATTTTTCATTTTTAGTTTGTTATAGGACCTGACTTGGTGCATTAGTGAGCCCAAAAGGCATCACTAACCACTCATACAACCCAATTTTTGTCTTAAATGCAGTCTTCCATTCATCTCCCTCTCTAATCCTTATTTGATGGTATCCACTCTTCAGATCTAATTTAGTAAAATACTTTGATCCACTTAAACAATCCATCAAATCATCTATATGTGGAAATTGAAATTTATACCTCATAGTGATCTTGTTTATGGCTATGGAATAAATACACATGCCACTCACCTCCTTTCTTTGGACTAAGCACGACTGGTATTGCACATGGGCTAAGGGTTTCTTTGATCAGTCCTTTATCTAGTAACTCCTGTACCTGTCTTCCAACTTCTTCATTCTCCGGAGGGGTCATTCTATATGCTGCTTTGTTTGGTAAACTTGCACCAGGTATTAAATCTATGTGATTACTGATACTTCTGATTGGTGGAAATTTACTTGGTAATTCATCAACAACTATGTCAGCATAGTCTTCTAACATATTTCTAATTTCCACATGCAGGTTGTCTAAATTAATAGAATTTAAAATTACCTTGGGTTTACCCACAACAACAAAATGTATTTCTTTCTCCTTCTTGACTTCTTGCAGCAATTCCTTTCCACTAATCAGCATAACATTATTCCCAACTACTCCTTTGTTTGCTTCATCTTTCAAAGGCATAAATGTGTGCTTCTTTCCATCCTTCTCTATGGTATAGGTATTCATTTTTCCATCATGAATGTCTTTTCTGTCAAATTTCCAAGGCCTTCCCAACAATGCACGTCACATGTCCATTGGCATCACATCACACAATATGGCACTAGAAAATTTGGCCCAATTTCCGACGGCCACTTCGTCGCTATTCCGACACATAGTTGTCGCAAGAGCGACAGTTTGAGGACGGATAAAGCGTGGTTCGCCATGACGTCGCAATTTCGACGCCTTGACAAAGTGTCGCAATACCGACACTTTTCCATCGCTTCCAAACAAGCGTCGCTCTTCCGACGTTTCCCAAACCGTCACTGTTCTGACGTTTGTAAACTGTCGCAATTCCGATGAAACGTGGTCCGATGTTTTGAACGTCGCTCTTTCGACGTTTGTAAAATGTCGCAATTCTGACGAAATGTGGTCCGACGTTTTGAATGTCGCTCTTCCGACATTTTGAACGTCGCTCTTCCGACGTTTTTATACTGTCGCTCTTTCGATGTTTTTAAGCTGTCGCAATTCCAACGCCATACGAAAGTGTCGCCAGACCGACGCTTTCCAGAAGCTTCGCAATACCGACGCATTCCAAAGGCGTCACAATACCGACGCTAGGAAGAACTGTCGCAATATCGACGGACGTCACAAGACTGACGAAAATGGAAATCTTTCAAAACGTCGGAAGACCGACGCTTACAAAGTGTCGGTATACCGATGGAAGGTTCAATTTAAAAAAAAAAATGAAACTTTAAAACAGGACAGTAAATCTCCAATATTTGTTATGAATTGTGGGCGTTCCAATTGTTATGAACATAATTCGACCATGAAATATTAATATAATAAACCACCCTGCAGTGCTTCAACTATAAACAATCATATAAACATGGCTCTATATTTCAAAAAACAGGTTTAAAATAGAAATAAGGCAACAATTTTTTTTCCAATTGTTATGAACATAATTCGACCGTGAAATATTAATATAATAAACCACCCCGCAGCGCTTCGACTATAAACAATCATTTTTTTTTTCACAAGAGAAAAAACTCTGTTTTGAATATATTATATGAAGAAAAATAGTCCATGAAGTCATTACATTTTCACATCTGAAGATTGGAACCCAAATATTCATCCAGAAAAGTGGAAGTCCCACCCCAGACAATGATAGAAAAATACCCCATGTCACATACAGGGACATGATATAAAACCCAGTAACGGTCCACATGGAGATTATTGACAATCTGAGAAAGCATCCAAATATGGCCGAGGCATCTATAAGAAAGTGAAATAGCAGTATGTAGAATAGTAAAGCAACAGATAGAGTACCGACGTCCATTGTTCCAAATACAAATTAAAGTACCCAAAATCCTTGAACAGAGAAAAATGCTAATCATGTGAGGGGTGTGATATGTCCAAAATATAAAAATACCATCAGACCATATCAATAAACCAGCAACATAGACCAGCATCGCTAGTTTTGAAGGCAGAGTGATAACCTGTCAACACATAAAATAGTATCATAAAGCGGATACATGAAATGTGCAGAGACATGTACTGTTGATATACGCCTCACACAAAAAGCATCCATGATAGAGAAAAAATATGTATAAACCCAGGGTCGATTGTATGTTCTGGCTCGCTTGTTCCCGGAAATAAAAACCATCTGCAGAAACCCAGGCTCGCTTGTAAGATTAGGCTCGCTTGATTCCAAAATTGGTAACCATATGTTGCATCCGAGATGTAAGGTGTCTACTCAACTTAGTGTTTCTAAATTGATGTCATAAATTTTCAACCAGGGCTACTAAACTGTTGAAGTGAAGTGCACTATATGTGCCTAGGTATCTTCTGCCTTCTTCATTGTGTTTAGTGTTTTTATAGTGTTTTTGGTTTTGTGTTTTTATGCTAAGAGGAAAAGAACTAAATTGTTGGCAAAAAGAAGTTATTGATCATACTAAAACAGAACAAAACCTACTCTAAAATATGTATGGCACTTAAGGACAGAAAATGCTAATCCTCAGATTGTAAAGATTGACAAGAAAATAACTCATAACATTAAACTCAATCCAATTCATTTCATTAGAGGTATTTTGGAACAACTTGAGAAAAGGATAATTTTGATGTAATGAAGTTCTCTATAGTAAACAACAACTTACAATATCACAGAGAAAATCTCATCCATAGTTAGAAATTTGTTGGAACATTTTGATAAAAGATTATCTGCAACCTAGTAAGGAAACCTATGCTAAAATGACTATGACACTAAAATTAACCCAATCTACCACTCAAAATTTTACTATTAAGCCTCATTCAAGGATTACAGATCTCTTGGAATAGCTTTGGAAAAAGGTTGTTTGTAAAATTATGAGAAATTACAGAACAGTCAAGAACCCAAAATGATATAACTAATTCTTTTCCATATGATAATGATGTGTTAAAAGAGATTAAGAACAAGAGTAGCTTGTAAAATAATGAGGGTCTTTTAACTCTAATTAACAGGACTAGAATGCTATTAACTAATAAAACTTGAAATACGATGAACATAATTGAACTAAAATGCAATTAACCTCCGAAGTACTACAACTCTATCTCATTCACGTGTTAGTGATATATTGGAACAGTTCATGAGAACAAGATTGATTGCAATATTCAATGTAAGTAAACATAAAACATGATGCTCAGAAAACTGCCTAGATTAAGAACGAAATAGAGCTAAAGTTACTTATCTAGAAAATATGCACAAAGCCTTTCGGACAGTAGGGGCCCTCTACCACCAGATTGGCACACGAATCCTTAAACCCTCAAAGTTGCTTCAGATCATGCATCAAAGTTGTACTTCTTTCATTAAAGGAAAAAAACGCTCAGAAAATAGAGTAACATAGTCTTTTAGAACTAACAACAAAACATCCACTAGCTAACTGTCTCTCGGTTCACCGAGTTATTCTTATAAGAAAAATACATAATTGTCTTTGAATAGAAATAGGCATAGGTGTCTTTTTCAATCAAAATTGAATTAGAACTTCTGTTGAGGACTCGTACTTTGATGAAGACATCTGCAGAGTCCTTGTCCTTGTAGAAGTCTACTTCTTAGTTTTGGCTTCCTCCACGTGCATAATTGCTTGTAGAGTTTTGCTCAGACTTCGTAGAGGGCAA
Organism: Pinus albicaulis; assembly: GCA_034641835.2. NCBI lineage: Eukaryota > Viridiplantae > Streptophyta > Pinopsida > Pinales > Pinaceae > Pinus > Pinus albicaulis. The sequence continues at coordinate 607,781,209 of CM076571.1, read as the reverse complement.
GGAATGATGTAGGAGAGTTCTGGAATTTAACCATATGGGTTTTTCCTTGAAATGACACCTGTAACCTATGTGAACATAAATATGGCTACGGAATATGCGACTAGCTACATAATGGATGCATTCTGTAGCTAAGTCTGATAAAAAATCACTATGACAACAAAACCACAAAAGTTTAGTAAGTCAGTCATTTCATGCATCTTTAAAGTAATTTTAATCATTCTTATTGATCTTTTAAGCCTATAACTGTCAAAGGACAAATGGAATGAAGTGAAATTTGGTGAAAGGAAAGGACATCTTTAGGGCTCAACATAAGGTTCAGGCTCGCTTTTTTCCATTAGTAGCCTGCTACAACATCCATCCTATTCATAGAAAAAAGGTTCCTGTAGATATACAGAGAAAGAGTATAATACGTAGACCATATAAACATGGCTCTGTATTTCAAAAAAACAGGTTTAAAATAGAAATAGGGCAACATTTTTTTTCCAATTGTTATGAACATAATTCGACCGTGAAATATTAATATAATAAACCACCCTGCAGCGCTTTGACTATAAAAAATCATATAAACATGGCTCTGTATTTCAAAAAACAGGTTTAAAATAGAAACAGGGCAACATTTTTTTTTCCAATTGTTATGAACATAATTCGACCGTGAAATATTAATATAATAAACCACCCCACAGCGCTTCGACTATAAACAATCATATAAACATGGCTCTATATTTCAAAAAACAGGTTTAAAATAGAAACAGAGAAACATTTTTTTTTCTTCTAAGTAAAGTTAATCTATTAACAGTGGGAATAAAATTACAGCATGAACGAAGTCAAAAACATTGCCCAGACTTATGGCAAATTTGTCATCAAAAAATAAAAAAATAAGACTGCCCTCATACGGGGAAACCAGTCTTGAACGTTTACAGAATTCAAAAATATTACAGAGGTCCAACACAGTAATAAAATCTAAAACATGCCCAATTAAGTGGGCCGCGAAGCAAGAAAACCAAATTAACCAAACTACTCCTCTTGTGGTTCCTCGACGATTCGGCACCATCCTTCGGAAGGTCCAGGATCGCCAGGTGCTATATCCACATTCACGCCACCGCTCCCCTCTTGAAGGCCCGAATGCTGGCTGGATTTTTCTGAGCTCAGACCCGCCGGACGGGTGCATTGTTCCTCCACTTGGGCCTCCTCATGGAAAACCACGGTGATTGAAGCTGTGATTTGTGGGCGGTTCAGAGAGAAATTAAAGGAAAAAAGTGCAGTGCGCGTTGTGGGAGAAGGTGAAGTGGTGGGGAAATGAGGAGCAGGGGAGCCCATACGGTGGCCAGATCCTAGAACCCGACCCCGCCCACTTCTAGTGTTTGGATAGCGACCTGCGTAATAATCACTGGACTGGCCGGAAGACGACTCGGTTGAGGGGCTGGAGGGAGCACACAAGGGTTGACCTCTAGTGCTCCCCCTGCGGCAACGCATCCTTTGACGCAGGCGAGGCATGGGTGTAGTCTCAGCAGTGGGCACAAGACGAGACAGAGAAGCAGGATTCCAAGAAACTGAGGAAGACAGACACAGACCAGACTGCTGAGAAATGCAGATTTGCACCAAGGTCTAAGCAGCAGTTCAGCTGGCCACTTCTCCTTCTTGTTGCAGTGAGCAGGCAGTGTAACCCAGCAACCGAAGAGCATCTGCAATTCAAAGGTTGCAGCTCATCTGAAAAGCCATAGCGAAACACCATTTTATCGACCCGATTGCAATGGCATCGAAGAACTCCCGTCATAATTAATCTCTCATTGATGAGAGCCGAAGGCCGGATCATATTGGAGCATGCAGAATTGCTAACAAGAGTGGAGGTATGATCTTGAACAACGTTAAAACTTAATGCGATTTGATGTGAAAACCTTGGAACTTAATTATCGGCTGATTGAACAACATTAAAACTTAATGCGATTGATATGAAATCGCCACATCCATGTCCCATCACGTTAAACGCCATCGAATGCACCCGTATCCGGGAACAAGGCAACTTTTGATTGAGGACACGTGGCAGAAATTGATTGGAGGGGATCTTTGTTTGGGCTGCTCGCGTAGTGGAAATCCGGACACGAAAAAGATTAGGGCAAATTTGATAAGAAATTCGCGTCACAACTCTCTCTCCATACGCCAGCCCAAATTCGGACCCGAAAAATATTAGGGAGGAATTCATTTGGTTTTCGCGTCACAAAATTGGCCGACGTCAACAGGCTATTTTGGAATGCGAATTTGGTTTGAATTATGGTTTATCGCCGTTTGAAGTCCGGCGGGATCCACGGCTAAAGGGTTCGTTTGAAGTTTTGACAAAGGTTTTGTTATATGTTTTATATAACGTGTGGCGAAATAGTTTTATTGTTTGTTAAGGTCCCACACAGTGATAAAATTTGAAGGGCATGTCTGAATTTCAATTAGAAGGGCATATATCTATGTCACCCTTCCATAATGAAAAGCTTAAAAAAAAACTTTTCAATTGACCACAATAAATTATTTTTACATTTCATTTTCAGAAAGACAAAACCATCAATCTTTATATTAATAAAAGATTGTTACATATACAACAATGAAGAAGGCTCCATCTTTCATTGCTTAAATATCTCATTGGCAATGTCAACATAAGTCTTGAAGACACTATTATAAGAGTTTGGATACATACCACCGGGATATAGGAGATTCTTATGTGTCAGTTTGTGTAATGCAATTTTGACTTTGTCTCACAAGGAGCAGCAGCATGGAGGTCTGGATTTTTCTTATAGAACTTTTTATTATTATTTGAAACGTTGTTTATAGATATGAATACAACAATGAAATTATGAGCATGGTGGACAATTATTCAAGCTCATGATGCCAAACCATGATGATGTAAGTTTGGAATTTAACATTTTTACATGTTAAAGACAAATAGTCAAAATCACTGACAACTTAGTATGCCATAATTAATAATCATTCCTTGTTCACTTTTGTTAATAGGTTTATGTCACACGATGATCTCTCTTCTCTAGCATTTACTTGTATTGAAGATTACTATTCTAGGAATAAGGAGTTATTTTCTCCAAAAATAACCCTAGCCAAACATTGACAATGCATCAAGGATATCTTTCTATGCTTCATAAGTACATATGTTCTACTTCTAAATCATGTCTTGGAAGTGGTTGTTTTGTTGGAAATTATTCACCAGTTGGTTTCATACTGAAGTCTTTTTCTCATTTTCAGCATCCAATACGTGAAAAAGATAATGGTTTAAAACAACATAAATATTTGAAATTTTGCAAGAATTGTCTGGCACAATTTGAATATGAATTTTGAAGTCAAGTGCATGATGCTGTATAGGATCAAGTGTCATTTTGAATACCAAATGTTTCACAAGAAACTTATCAACATGCTACCCTGCAGTAAGGATTAAATAACAATATTGCATCAACCATTTCCATAATAAAAGTGCACCTCAGCCATAAGACTAAACAACTACAAATGTTGTAGATCTAACAAGACCACACAATCAAATGTATTCCACAAGTCCAATACTGTATGAAAAATGAAAAGGAGTTTGGAACCAAAAATACCTTAGGCAACTAATTCAATTAGATACACCAAACCATCAACAAAAAGGAAAACCAGCCTACTCAAAAGGCAAGCGTTTACCTCCTTTGACAAAATTTTGAGTTCCGAAACAAGGGCCTTTATTATCTTGTCAATGCCCCTAGTAATTTGAATGGGGTTTGCACCTGCTGCAACAACCTAAACAAAAAGGTTTCATTTCAAATTATTTTCCACAAATTAAAGATACAACCATTGTCAGTTTTGTATTTCCTAACAAGCTCATAAATTTTGACAAAAGAACCAAAATTTTTTAATACCTGATAGCAATTTTTTCACTCAAAAACTATCTTAGACTCAATAAGCCCAACCCAAAACTAAAAAACCAAACACCATAAGACCCTACAAAAAATGAATAGATGATCTTAATCCAGTACTATCGACAAAAAGTTACCTTTACACCCTCACTTATTAAACCCTTTGCAAGAACAACAGATGTTGTGGTTCCATCCCCAGCTAAATAATTTGTCTTTGCCACAACTTGCCTTACCAACTTGGCCCCAATATTTTCAACTGGGTCCTCTAATTCAACTAATAAAAAGGCTAAAACCATAGCATTGAGATACATTTCATTACACTGTCAATAACAATAAAATTTGACTCAGCCATAACCCTTTCCTTTTATTGTTGTGAAAAGCTTTATACATTACTCTAATGTGGCTAGTCCATAGGCCAAGTAGACCACTGGGTAACAAATATGTTTCCTTTCACCTTTGAGTTTTGAAATTATGCCTACCAAATCTAAGACATTTAAGAGGGGGAACTAATACAACGTTAAAAAGAAAACCAGAGCACACATCTACAAATTACCTCCTTAGCTACTGTCACACCATCATTAACTATTTTCGGAGAAACATGCTTGCTCTCCAAGACAACATTTTTCCCTTCGCCCCAAGGGTGACTCCAACAAGATCAGCAAGTTTGTTCACACCGCCTGCAAGACAAATTGACAATGCTTTCAGTAAGTGTGCAATTGAATGCCGGACCATATGCCAAAACAACCCTCCATGAAAAATTAAAATAACACATTAAAATCGAATATAAGTGGACAAGGAAAGATCCACCGCAGTGAAGTTTCACGTGCAGGTGACCTTCCTTTAAACATAATTTTTTCTCTGACCTGCAATTTTTTTGTCACCGAGCCATCCTTGTTGAAGTACAACTCCTTTTCCATAGCTCTTGTATTAACTACCTTCTCTCTGTCGCGTAATCTCAGAGTCCCTCTTCTGCTTGAGCGATTAAAGGAAATGGGTGAAAAAAGTGAAAGAGAAGACAATTGTCTGCCATAATTATCAAACATTGCACCCAACTTCTTCCCCTTTCCATTGTTACCCAATGAGGTAGATGTGGCAATTGTTGTCATACTGCCCAAAGCAGAGGCCATCTTCTCTTATCCTGAATATAGAATTACAAGATCTTCATATTAGTATGAACCTTAAAAAACATGTCTCCCATTGCTAAAAACCACTTTTAAGTTGTAACAGGCAAACTAAACAACTATCGCAACTTTTGGCAACTTCTGGAGCATTAAGAGAGAAACAACCAAAGAGAAATACAACCACAATCCTCATTTTAATGAGACAGGACTATATATTTGCATTAAGATAATAGAAAGAAATCACGACTATATTAAGGCCAGCACAAAACAATCTTTAACCAGTGTCCCTCGCGGCCTTCAGGTTGCCATGCTAGAGGTTGTATATTTTTAATTTAAATTCTTGACCTCTCGTGCCCATCTATGAATGCATCCAATGGGATATCTACATCAAATGCTCCTTTATATCCCCAAAAACAAATTCCCTACTACAAGAGCACCAGTATTGATGGATCACCCCACACCATCCCACCCACTAGAAACGGTGAAAAAGGAAACCCGAGAAAACTTCCGAAATATCTCAAGATGACTATATGGGTGGTTCTTATATCAACCAACCATTCAGAACATGCTCATCAGTCCAAACCATGAGTATTATGTGACGATATTCAAGCAGGCACTGAATCGGATTTCTGAAGCTATGTTAGAGAAACCCTAAACTCTCACTGAAAAAATAAAAATATACTCAACAACAAAGATGATCACACTCTGGGTAGCCCTGGAGGCTATTTGGGGGTGATGAGTCCAATAGGTCTCAATGAACTGTTGCCCTCGCCGGGGAATACTATTGCAGTGGAATTTGATACTATTTTGGATGTTGAATTCCACGATCCTAATGGAAACCAATACCTTCAGCTCCAGTACCTGTTCACAAAAGAGGGTGCCATATTCATTCATGCGTGCAGAGAGGGTGAATTGCAGGCATTGCAACAGGAGGTGTTGTTGTTGTTGCATTGGCCACTAGATTGTTTGTCTGGTTCTATTACAAGCGCAGAGTATTGAAAAGGACAGACAAATTTAGTTCAGATATTGTGAAATTGCCTTGGAAATTCACCTACAAAGAGCTCAGCAATGCTACGAAAGACTTTTTTTGAATGTGATTGATAATCAATAATTGCAAGCAAGGGTAATCCCCTTGTGAAACCCAAATTTCTGAGCATTTTCTAAAACCTGATGACAGAGTCATTGTAATGAACAAGCACCTAGGTCCATATTACGTCCAAATCTACCAAGCACCAAGATCTATAAAAAAAATCCACAGTATCTGCGAACTAAGAAGAAGAGGCAGAAAATGTATTCAGCTTACCTGTTCGAATAGTGGTTGGGGTTTATGTCACGGCAAAAATTTGACAGAGCCCATGTAGCATTTCTTATCATTGAAATTCTGGAAGTATCATTCAACTGGGCAAGCACCTGCCTCAGAGCTCCATGACTGAGGGCAAGATCCCTAAATGTTACAGAGTCTCTAGCAATATTTCCCAAAGCCCAAACAGCCTTACACGAACAACAGTTGAACTCAAAGTTGGGTACTAGTTTTTTAAATCAAATTCCAAAATTACAGACATATAAAGATAGTTGGGAAGAATAATTTTATGCCTCTAAAATAAACGTGCTACATGTTCTCGAACATTATCATTCCTAGAGGTAAGAAGTTCCACAAATATAGGCAGTGCCCCGTAATCAATCACAACCTTTGTATTCTCAGAGGTTCCTGAGACTATATTAGTCAAAGCCAAAGCTGCTTCAAACTGCATTATCAATCACAAGGTATCACCATCAAAGCTATAATTTTAAGATACCAATTTATCTACCATTGAAGCTATAATTTTAAAATAGATACACCTAGTGATATAGACACCTAGTGAGAGTAGAGGTTAGGAAATTATAATAAGAATTATTACAAGATATCACTCACAGTGTAGTTGATTGTTCATTGTCTGCTGTAACTATAATTTTAAGGAAGACAAACTTAGTGATATAGACACCACCAAGTGAGAGCAGAGGTTATGAAATTATAATGAGAATTATTTCAAGATATCATATTACTCATAGTACAGTTAATTTTTTATTGTTTGGTGTAATAATTCTTTATTATTTATAAACACAATCAAACATATTATGAGGGATGGTGATGAAATTGACAACGGTCTTATAACAAACTATAACGGGCACATCCCCTGGCAAGATAGACTTTGAATAAGAAAGAAAGAAAAACAAAGTGATTACTTACAGGATCATAAGCTTCCTAAAGAATAAGAACCAGAGCAGCATCTGTAACCCCTAAAGCAACACCTCTCTCTGCAAGACGAATCGCTACATATTTCATATGTAGTCTAGCAAATTTTCTAAGCTCATCACGAGAAAGAGGATCAAATACAACTATCTCATCAAGTCTATTCAATAGCTCTGGCCTGAAATGTCTTCTAACCTGCAAAAATATTCAAAGGCATGTCAAAGCATTGCAGCCAACTTCGTGATAAAATTATATGAAAAAAATGCATACACAGAGTCCAGGAGAATGAAACGGCAGGTGTATTGGCAGCTGTCGAAATGCAGCAACTAAAACGGCAGGTGTATTGGCAGTTGCAGAAATGCAGCTACTAAAACGGCAGGTTTGTCGACGGTTGCAGCTGTGTGGATTGTTGCTGGTATTTTTAGACCGATTCCATTGAAATATACCAGAAACCAGTGGTATGTCAAACCTAGAAGGTAACCCAAGAGACTTTGACCGTCAGATTAAACAAGTAACAGGTGTCGTGCCTAGATAAGAAGTGTTGACGAAAAAAAAATTGATCTCTTTCATAACAGAAGGCCTATCGACCTAAATATCTAGGACATGTGGCACTCCATGATAAATACACATGGTGTGTGGATTTGAGTTTTTCAGGTGGTCAAGTGGGCCGAAAATAGGTGAAATGTGGCACCACTCATAGATTGACATGTGCCAATTGGTACAAGTGGTAGACAATTGGCATGCTCAAACAATGAGGTGATGCAGGAATGACATGAGGGAGAAAATATCAGAAAAGCCCCAAATTTGGAGAACTAAAGCTCATCACCAACTTGAGATTAACAACTTTACATGATGTAACCTATGAAATCGTAAATGGAGAAATCATAGTAACAATAAAGTAACCTATGTAACAATAAAGTCAGATTCATCTTGGAGTGGTAATGGGAGAAATCATAGTGAACAACAGGAAACATGCAAAGTTTCTTAAAATCAAATAGATAAAAAAACACATACAAAAAACCTAGATAATAATCATGAACAAGCTTAATATTGAATTATGAACTGTAAAGGAACTTACAAAATGTGACATTACGAACCTGGTCAAGCGCACAAGCAAAAATATCCTGGACATGACCCTAGTTGAAAAGTTGTATTTCTCATGATGCAAGAGGATTTGTACCTGCACTGCCAAGTCAATCAAAATCCATCATTATATATACAATAAATACAAGTAATTGATGTATTATTTTTTACTCTAAACTCTAAGATGCATTCTTATGATAATGTTAGAACATATGTTGAAAATGTCAAAACATACCTAAATAAGCTCCTCTTCGTTTCAAGAATAATTTATTGGAGTCGCATGAACTTGGAACAAGCCTCCCACGATCTGAAAGAGTAGCAACTAAGTCAACAGTGACTTTTTTGTTGCTACGCTGGATCGAGGGAGGTTTGCTCCAAGATTAAATCGCTCCAATAAATTATTCTCTACTAAACAGGGCCAACCACGTGAAGGTGGAAGCTCTTATGCCCCCCCCCCCTCACATCACTCTCAATTCCCCAATACCCAATCTATATTTCATTTTTTACTTTCATGAGCATAAAAAAATATATTCAATAACTAATAAAAAACAATTCAACAAAAACTACGCAAGGAAACATTGCAATTAATGCTTGACATAAAAATAGTATGATAAATGAGTTTTTTATATAACGCAAAAAACGTTCCAAGTATGGTAACGTTTGTCTTATAATAATACAATATTTTACATTATCGAATTTTCTTTTTCTTCTTCCTATTTCTAAAACTCCTAATTACATCATCAATATCATCATGCTCTGCTCCTGTTTCATGCCTTTCGACCCGCACTGCTGACCTAGTTGCGTAGTCACGATGTCTGGTCTCATCCAGTGACGGGGCATCGCCTACAAAAACAGATAATATTAAATTTTAATTGTCAGTTTTAAATATCATTGAACTAGTTCGGTAATATTAATAAAAAAAATTGCAATGAGATTATTTACCTGGTGCACCAGTTGTCGCCGTTGGGACTGTTGCCCTGTCTTCCTCTCTGGTGGTAAGATCCTCAAGGGAAACATTCTCTGTCATTTAAAAAAAAAACGTTATAAGGACAACCATCAAGGTATAATTAGAAAAAATTATAAGTGAAAATTAATTACCGTCACGGCCCTCACTGATAGCAGCATTGTCGGCCTGGTCCCCACTACAATGATCAGGTTGCACGAGAGGATCATCTACATCTGGCTCTAAAACTGGGTTATTTACCTCGTCGGTAGTGTTGCTCCCCTGATTTAAACAAAGTTGTCAGACATTAAATTTATGGACGAAAACAAAAATATTGAAAGGTTAATGTTTTACCTTATCAGGCATTGTAGATCTTGGGACCTGCCCCAAGCTTCTGCGACGTTCAACTACAGCTTGATAGCCAAAACGAAAAGCGATATTTTTATCTTCCTCTGTAGTTTCTGTTCCGAAGTCATCACCCTACATTACATATGATTGTGTATTTTTAATCATATCTGATAGGATTACAAAAACGTTGGAAGGTGATACAATTAATTATAAGATGTTTAGCTACTTAATTACAATTCTTGCGACTAATTTCAAGTAGCCGCCCTAGCCTAGCTTGTGATGGCCCCTTTTTTCAATCCTAGCTTTGGTTGCCTTCAAGGTGTCAGGAAACCTAGCATCAAAATATTGAAGTCAGATATGACGTAGCACACTTTTATTTTAGACATAGAGAAAATTAAAGCTATTGAATTAAAGTTGTAATTTACCTTGGGGGTCCAGTTGGCATTTTTCCTTCTTTCTTTGCCCTTTTCTCTTTTCCGTCATGGATGAGTGCTCTCCACTCACTCTCTGGAACTGTGAGAGGACACTCATATCTAGGGTTAAATTGCAATTGCGTCCTATAGGTGTCCCTGGTATATTTCAAATATTTTCCGGCTACCCAAGCCATCGCTGTTCTGTCAAATGTGCTGACCCCAAAAAGGGCTTCTAGATAATCTAGAAGTTCTTTTTTTTTCAGGTTGGAATTCTGGGAATTCCACCTTGTGCGTATGGTTGGGCCAAAAATTACCAACGCATGGCTCTCCAAAAACCTGTAGAACTCATTGTTTCCTACACAAAAAAAGAAGATATTATGATTAATTTAAAAATAAAAATCATGATAAATATGTTTTAGATAGAGTACATGAAATAGTTAAAATATTAAAATTTACCTGGGAGTTATACGTGCTTTATAGGGACACCTTCATCGTTCACCAACAACGTGCCATTAATGATCCCTGTGGAGCTGACACATGTAGCTCTAGGAAATGCAATAATGTAGTTGGCCATATCAGCCTCATCACTGCCAACACGTTCAATGGTTGGCTGGGTGTCTGGTTGGGCAGGGTGTGTTTCTTGGCTGGCACCTAAAGGAGTAGAAGGTGTACGAGAGGGTTGATGGGAAATATCTTGCCCTTGTGCCCCACTACCACCAACACCGGGTTCAGCAAGTGCCAAAAAACGCTACATACAAAAGAACTTTTCGTTAGTTTAGTCAATGTAAAAATTAAAAATCAAACTATCACAATTCATCTCATGCAGAACAAAAAAAATATCCTTTTGACTTTTTATTATTACCTGATATGTTTCTAGCTGGGTCATAAGTTGTTTTATCCTCTCTTCTATTTCAGGTGTTTGAGGCGCGTCTATCAAAGTATTAAATTCCGACCTCTCATCTCGTGCCTTTTTTCGCAACAAGAGCGCTGGAGATAGGGATGAAGAAAGCTCTTCCTCAAAGAGGGAATCATCAAGCATACCATGGCTAGGTGTCTGCATATTTGAACAAAATTAATATTATTTCAATTATGTAAATAACTAAAATACCTAAAGATAGAGCAATGTTGGCACTTTACATGTTCTTCCGCTGGCCTCTTTCCGCGATCATCCCCTCTCGGGGTTGTTCCTGTACTGCCCTGATTAGTCTGCCACATTGAAATAAAATTATAAATGTAAAAAATTGAAAACACAAAATGAAAACTGAAATAATTTCTAATAAGACACCGGAAGACAAAGTTAGAGTTTCAAATATGCCTTGCATTGAATTCAGTCGTGGAAACATGTCATTGCATATTAAGGCACCCAAACAAGAGACGAGTTGACAATGAAGACCTTATTGAATATATTGTTGGAGCAACTTCTAGTAAACTTGTTGTGAAGACCTTGAGGAATTTTTTGGAGCAACATTGTTGAAGCTGATGGTATAGCATTGTTGGAGACGATCTTGAAGGGCCTTGAAGTGAAACTTTTGGAGCAACTATTGAAAAATCCTTAGAGCATTTAAGTAAGGCACTTTATATCTTTCATCACCTTTTTCCTTTCAATATCCTTTAAACGATTTTGTTGATATTTAATGTTTGAAATCACGTTATAATTCCTTTATTATATGTGTTTGGGGACTTTCCCTTTGAAATTACCCAAAAATACCCGGGCAATTTTATCTTCAAGATGCATGTCTGACCCTATTATTCAATATTTTGATTGATAGTAGTAAACATAGAGAGTTAGGGGGCTCTTGAATTGGTTTGGTTGGGCCATTAGATCCCTAACATCTACTAGGCAGAACCCCCCTTGAGTTGGAGGAGAGCTAGCCCGAAGTGAAAAGAGGTTGGTGAGGTGACAATGGGGCTATTGAATTACACATGGTATCACACTTTAGCTTTAGGACTTTATCTTGAGAAGAGCGAGATTTTGCTATATCAATTCTCAAATTTTTTACAACACTATTGTTAAGAACTAATAACAAGTGATGTTGAGGGGTTTTTGGGTATAAGAAACAATACCATTTAAAAACTAGGGTTCTCAGTCCTTGGCATTCCTTCACCTGGGCCTAGGGGCACACTAAAATAATTTCACACTAAACCATGCAAACTTAAAAGTAACTTAACAGATCCATAAAGTAATAATAATCATAATTCCTAATTTCCTATTGTACGATATAATGAAAATTATTCAAACATGAAGCAATGAAGACATGCAATGTCTAAATTTCAAGATTGATGAACCAATACAAGAAGTTAGAAACTACAACTTTGATTCAATACTCTGTGTCCTAACTCCAGGAAGGAATCTAGTTTGTAGTACATAACATGCATCGTGTATTATCAATTCTTAATTGATAACAACTAAAGGTCATCTACCTCATCAATTCCTTCCCATTTTGTGTTTTTATGTCATATTCCTTATAAAAGTGTCAAATTTCTCTCGAAGTAAGCAACCACTAAATAAAATAAAAAATAGTTGAGATATGATTGAGAAATGGTCATTTATTTATTGAAAGGATCTTCACAATTTCTTTGGTTGTTTTTCATCTCAAGAAACAAGAAATGACCTAAGAAACTATCGTGATGTAATATAAGAAACAACACAGTGCAATGGCCATTTCAAAGCCAAATGATGTCCATTGAGGACATGGCCTTTATTTGGTTCCTGTTTCATAGGAGTTTCGGGTAGAAATGGAACTTTTTTGTACCATTTCCAGTAGTAAAAAGGGAAAACCTTCTTTTTCCATGGCAAATAATTTACCTTTCCTTTTTCAAGATAATCTAAATCACAAAAAATATGAACTATACTGCACACATTCTTGGATAATGTGAAAGTGGAAAAGGAATACCCTACAGAAGTGATGCACACATGTACATTTGAACACTAATAGATTTTTGTAGTTGAAATGCAATGCTTGTTTTCATTTAAATGTAGGATTTTTAAAGCAGGGAGAAATAATGGCTGCCAAATTAATAAGCGTTTCTTTGGGAAAAATTTAAATCTTGTATTGTTTGATGAAGATAATAGAGGGTATTGAATCTTGATTCTTGACATTGTGTTTAACTTGAATAACTCAAATGATTATAAATATCAGTGGATGAGTTCTTTTTTTCAAGTATGTCACTCAAAACTCTGTCAAAGCATTGTATGATGGCTAGCAATTGGCTTGTTTCCCTTTCTTGATTCAATGTAAAGTATATTAATATGTTAGACACAACATATAACTACAATTGTTTGCTCTCATGAGTATATCTAGCCCCAGATTATGAAAAAGTTTTCTCAAGTGGAGCTATGGTTTATTGATGGAAGTAAATTTGCAAGATTCCATTTTGTTATGAGATGCTCGGGCCATATTTAGTGTTTCTGTGCTCTAATGTAAATGGGTAATAATTATAAATGAGCCAACCACAATCACAGATTTTGTAACCATTCAGTTTCCATGGATAGTGATGATGATATTAACCCTATATATTAGTGACCTATATCTATATGAGAATGATCTCAACATTGACCTTGATATGGTTCTATGGATGTGACCTTTGGTATGCCATCAGAAAATCCCCAAATATCAGAAAATCCCCAAATATGGAGACCTAAAGCTCATCACTTTCGATCTGGAGTACTACCCTTGTGATAAAGTTGATGAATTTCGATCTCCCATTCTCTACCACTTTGCACTTCACCTTCAATATAGATCAGACCAAGGGAAATTCGTTACTGGGTGTTGAGATGGATGAGTTTGTTGAACTAAAATCCATAGCTTAAACTTCATGAAACTGGTGGAGTCAAATTCATGCAAGCACAAACACATCTTACACATCCTCTTTCAAACTCATCCGAAAGAACATTGGAAGACATCTAGAGAGAACCCTATAGCCTAACACAATCCAATGGAATTGACCAGAAATACCCAAATAGAGTCAACCCTAATATAGGAGGAAGGGCCTGCAAAGAAGAACTTACCATTTTGCAAGAGCTGAGGGCGAATGTTGTTCTACAAGAGCTGAGGGCGAATGATGAGGGTGAATGCTGTTCTGCAAGAGCTGAGGGCGAATACTGTTCTATAAGAGCTGAGGGCGAATGCTGTTCTGCAAGAGTTGAGGGCGAATGCTGAGGGAAAATGCTGTTCTGCAAGAGCTGAGTTTGAATGTTGTTCTGCAAGAGCTGAGGGCGAATGCTAAGGGCGAACGCTGAGGGCGAATGTAGGGCGAATGTTGAGGGTGAATGCTGTTCTGCAAGAGCTGAGGGAGAATGTTGAGGGCGAATGCTGTTTTGCAGGAGCTGAGGGCGAATTCTGTTCTGCAAGAGCTGAGGGCGCATGTTGAGGGTGAATGCTGAGGGCGAATGCTGTTCTGCAAGAGCTGAGGGTGAATGCGCGCGTGATATCAGACGTTAATGTAGTTTTTAATAAAATCATTTTTATGTAGCGCGCATATAAGTGTCGTAGTTTTTAATAAAATCATTTTTATGTAGCGCGCATATAAGTGTCGTTATACCGACGGCGGCCAACGCGTCGCTATTGCGACGACTGCCTCCAAACATCGTAATTGCGACTCTTATACATTGTGTCGCACTTGCGACGTTTGGAGGCAGCCGCCGCAATAGCGACGCTTTGGGGCACAGTGTCGCAATTGCGATGTCTTCCTCCAAACGTCGCAATTGTGACACTTTGTCTAAGTGTCAGTATTGCGACACTTTTCTCTAAACGTCGGTATAGCGACGGTTTCGGGTGGGATTGAAAAAATATGGGGAAATTTACGACATTTGGTCAAAAGCGTCGGAACCAAGTGTCGGAATTTCCCCCAAATGTACTAGTGTGGCATTCTTATATGTACCGATCTGTATCTCTACTTTACACTGTTCTGTCACTAAAATCTGGTGTCCCTTCTATAGCCACGAAACTCTGTAGGAAGTAGGGTGTACTATCTTAATCAACCCCAATTTCACAACCATCTCTGTGGGAACAAGAATATCAGTGCTTCCATTGTCAAGCACAACTTTGCAGCATTTTTATTTTTATTTGCACACAGTCCTGAATAAGCTCTTCCTTTGCGCTGGCTCATTTGCTTCCTTCTCTACCTTAAGCAATACTATTTTTAGCAATAAAGAATCTCCTGCCTCATATGGCTCTTCTTTTCCCATGACTTGAGGATTTTCTTCCTTTGCCTCAGTTACATTCACATTCCGCTGATTTGCTGGTTTGTTATGAGGACAATCCCATGATCCGTGTCCCCATTCTCCATATGTGTAACTCCAAATTTCTCTTCCTCGGCTTCTACCTCTGAGTGAAAATCTACCTCTACCAAAGTCTCCTCTCTGGGGTGGTCTACTACTCGAACCTCTTGCGTCATTCTGGGAGTGCTGAAATATTGATCTGAAAGCTCTTCTTCCTCTTGTTGGACTTTTACCTTTATTCTTTTGACTTTGTTTCCTCAACATTTTCTCTTTTGCCTTCAAAGTTGCTTGGTAGGCATTCTCCATTGTCTTCAGACTCAAAAAACTGATTTCATCCTGTATTTCATACCTTAAACCATTGATGTATCTGACTACTTTCTCCATATCATCTTCAACATGTCCTGCTCTAATGCTTAGCTTGTAAAACTCCTCTTTATACTCCTTGACAGTCCTTTCTTTTTGCCTAAAATTTTGCAACTGTTTGAAAAGGTTCAACTGATATTCTTTTGGCATACACTTATTCTTCAATTTACTTACCATTTTATCCCATTGGTTGATATTAGGCTTTCCCTTTCTCTCCCTAGATGTCTGTTGTTCATCCCAATAGATAGATGCATGGCCCTTCAACTTGGTAGCTGCAAACTTTACCTTTTTCTTATCTTCGACCTCTTCTAAGTCGAAATACTTATCCACTGAACTGATCCAATCCATCAGCTCATCGACATTAAGGTTCCCCTCATATGAAGGAATCTCCATTCTTGTTTTTCCACTAACCTTTGCTAATATCTTGAAAAATTTAGTTGCCTCCATTTCTTCCTCTTATTCTTCCTCATAAGATTCCTCTACAACATTGACATTCCATTCTTCAGGTGCTCTCCTTTGAGCAGTATCCATTGCCTCCATCCTTGTACAAAGGTGTCAAATCTCTGCTAGAAAAACTACATTGGTTACAGGTCTTCCCTGACCTATGACAACTCCTCTCCTGGGTGTCATATTTGCTACAATCCTTGAGAATATAATTCAATTTCTGCTCTGATACCAAATGATGCAAAACATTTGAAAATTTTCAGAATACGCGCGAAACCTGTGGTTTATGGGCCCACACAAACGGTGACCAATCACGACGGATTGCAACTTCGCAAGTTTATGAACTTACCTCTCCGCAACTTCGAAAATTTACTAATTTCCAATTCCTGTGATCGCCGCTATAGCTTATCGCATGAGATGTGCGATATAATTCACATCACATTGCAATATCCTTACCTTATCGAAATTTAAACTATTTACCGCATCACAACTTGAATAACTTACCTCCCATATTTATCACATCACAAACTAAATCACTTATCGTGCGATGTCTTAACAATAAACATAAAAATTTCCGATGTGCGAAATTCCACTGGTTGCGATTTAATCTCCACCGTTGGTCTATGCTAGATCTAAATGTCCCAATATGTCTTTGATGTTCGCACCACCAATCGACGTTCTCCGGATGCGTTGTGCGATCAATGCCAAAAAATTTGTGAATGTATGTATCGCAACTCTGCAATGTTGACTTGAATTTGTAATTTCACACAAACATATTACCGGGAACCCCCGCCGTGCACGATGCAATACATATACTCCAACAGAGATATAAAAATAAATGACAGTTTAACACGAACAAAAGAATTAAAATACACATACATTTGGAATTAACAGTAGTGAAAAATACACAGAGTCGAGCCCTTGATGGCTGAATTTTACATTGCTTCTCCTCTCTGTCCACTCCTCTGTCACATCTCTCCACACCTATTCCACATCTATCCCACCTCACACTTACCTACTCACGCTTATATATACCTGAAAGCAGTTTTCTTTGTCTTTTATTAGCTCACAACTGAACCACTCTAACAAACTGATTCTATCCTATCTTAATGTTCTAATCTAATTGACTTGATATCCCAGCAGGGAGAACTTATTTGCTATTTTTTATTCCTATTTAAGTTAGGAAATCAAAACAAGTTAAATTCTCACAATTAAAGCTAAATAAAATATTAATAATAAATTTTTTCCACCTCTTGTTAGCCACAACATGTGAACACACAATCACATTACTGGCTAAATCAGAATGCTCTTGCTTCAAGAACTCTAGAGAATTTAGTGATATAAATTTAAAACAAGTCATCTCATTAAGTTAAAGTGAAAGTGAACTGTTTGCTTGAAAATTTTAAAGATGTATGAGAATACACTATACACTTGATGATTTAAATTTTAATATTAACCTAATAACGTTCCACCTTGAAATTCAAGTAGAAAACAACTAAAAAAAAGAAAATTGTTCCATGCATGCTTTATTTAATTGTAGTAAAATACAATCTTAAAATATAAACATGCATGAATGAAATAATTACAATTAAATTTCTAGATAAAGATTCGAAATTATTGAAATCACAAGGAAAAAACAAAAACTCTAAAACAATAGCGTTGAAAGTGGGGACTGACAATTATTATTGATACCAATGTGAGTAAACAGAAAAGAAATTTCAGGAAAGTGCAAACATAAATACCAAGACATCTAAAAAGAAAAGACAACAATTTCTTTCCAGCCAAAAAAAACCTAAAGCAATCGTGCTAAAAAAAGGCACTAACAATTATCTTTGATACTTGCATAAATAAACTGAAAAGAAAAGTGCAAAAATACATACCCATACATCTAAAGGAAAAGACGAGAAGTTCTTTCCATCCAAATTCTCATTTTCTTGAACAACGAGCATAGGTGAGAGTTTGATCGGAGTGACACAAACTTCCTCCTTGTGAGAGGCTTCCGACGTAAGACTCTAGCAAGTCCTATATCAATATTGTTGAGATTTAATTAAGCCATATAAATAATTTTTAATGTAATATCAACAAGATCAAGAATATCATATTTGTATTGCAGATTATTGTTCCTGCTCTTTTTCATAAAATGTGAATTTCATCTGTATGGAAATCCACATTGCCAAAGATTACTTGGTGACCTTGCCCCAAGACGACCATGAAAATTGGTTGGGATCGACATTCTGATAGGATCAAAATGGTGTAGGGGAACTCAAGAGTGGAATGGTATGGTAGTTGGGAAACTAAGAGAGATTTCCTCAACGCCAGCTAGTTGGGGAGAAACATATCCCTGCTGAAAGTGGATGCCTCAAATGTATATGATATACCTACCAGTTTCAACATTAAATTTTCACAAAATTAAAAACTATGTTTATTTACTTGATTAGAACGAACTGATGGACTCACAGATATTAAGGCTGTTTTGCAAGGTATCTAGTTTTTTTTGGGATGCATCTCTTCTATATCCCGTAAGAAATTATTCACAAGATTGATTCTCTTGTCTCAAAATTCCTTTGTTCTGGTGCCACACTTGATAGTAAGATTCATCTCATCCATCTAAATGTGATCTCTAGGCCCATTCAGTTGGGTGGATGGGGCATGCTGGATTCTAGGAGGTTTAACCTTGATCTCTTGACCACCAATTTGTGGAGGGAATTTAAAGAAAGAGGACTCTGGAAGAACATTATATTCAACAAATACCTCCATCATCATCAGATGTAGGAGTGGGTGGCTACAGGGGCGCCAAAAAATCCTAGCTCATCTATCATTTGGATAAGGTTCAAACATGTGATCCCGTGGTTTTGTAGCAATATTTGTTGGGTGGTGGGTAATGGCCAGAATATCCATGTAGGGATGAACATAATTAAGGGGTTTCTTGGTTCCCATCTTCTCTTTGTCCACAAAATACACATTCTAAATCAACAAGGGATTAAAACCTTTGCCAATATGTATGTGGTGGGTCACTTTCCTCTTGTTTCCACCGCTTGGCCTCGTGCTTGAAATTTGGGAATTCCTCAACATATGGAAGGGGAGTGGGAAACATATCGAAATATCCTATGTCAAGAAGGCATCACTTTGTTGTATCACAATGACTGATTGGTATGTGGCAGGCACATAACGAATGTCTAGATTTTTGTCAAGGATGTGTACTCCTACATTACCTCTACCACACATCCATTACCATTTACTGATTAGACTACTAGAATGTGGGGATGGGACGCTCCATTGAAGCTCAAATGATTTGCATGGCTAATGGTCCACAACCGTATTCTCACATGGCACACCTTGATGAAGGGGGATTTATTGGCTCTAGAAGATGTATTCTATGCAAATTAGATTTGGAGGATTGCTCTCACTTATTTTTACACTGTCCCTTTCCTATAGTTTTTTGGGTGGAGGTATCAATATTACTGGGAGTAAATGTCTCTAGAGATGTATATTCCATTGTGGTCTGTTTCATGTCTTGGGCTCAAAGTGCTATTGCATATAGAAAATGTACCTTTATATATCTTGTGGGGCATATGGAGGGCTAGGAATGATCTCATTTTCGAAGACAAAATTTCGGATATAAATCAGGCTTCCTTCAAAATTGTTTCCTACTTCATGAAAGTTGACCCTTGGATCATTAAGGCAAATTCCCGCACTATTTCTCTGGTTGATCTGACTGGTATATTCCCCATATGTTATTTTGATGGGGCTACTTCTGGAGGAAAATGTGGTTGTGGTGTGTTCCTGAGAATATATCCCTCATGTCATTACACATTTTTCTAGTATGGAGGAAATAGAGATAACATAAGGGCATAAATGATCGCTTTATGGGGAGACCTGCAATGTTATTCATGGTTGGGCATGGAGAGAATTTCGATCATTGGGGATTCTCTTATATTGATTCAGTGGATTCTGAACAAGAATGATCTAGAAGTCCCCTCCCTCTGCAACTGGATGCTTCGTATCTGGGACTTGAAGACTGCTTTTATCGATGTCTCCTTCCAACATGTATTCTAAGAAAAAATTCTTGAAGCAGATTCCCTCTCCAAACATGGTCTGTCTCTTTCCCCTGGGTTTATGTCATTTGAATATATTGCTAATGGAAAGATCTATGGACACAGTTTTTTTGAGATATCATAGTTGGGTTTTTCTGTTTTTTTGCCTTCCCCCTAAGATCCTTCCTTGGCATGTTTGTTTTTATATTTTTAGCAATGCACAGGTGTCTAATACATTATATATTTTTACTGCAGTGATGATCTACCAAAATGGTTGTTGCACAACTCCCAGATCTTAGTGGGGTTCTATGTAATGAATTTTGAGTATGATTTTAGTTATTCAGGCCCACCCCTGAGCAGATATAATGGATGGAAATGGACGACACAAATGTAAAACCTTCCTCATTTACAATGAAGAAATGTTTCTATTTTTTTCCTCTAAAAAAGGCTCACAAATATTACTTAAATGTTGGATTGCCTGAGCTTGTCACTCACACTGTTGCCGCTGACATAACTGCGTCGCCTCATGTGGAGCTTAATTTTTAAGCTTATGTTTACCTATGATATAGTCCATATGATTTTATAAAAATAATTTTGAAAAAAAAAAAAATCGCTATACCTAAATTTAACTTTAAAAATAAAAAATAAAAAAAAATCATGTTATTATTGACAAAATAATACCTCTGAATGGATACTATAATAAGAACCCTCTCTCTCTCTCTCTCTCTCTCTCTCTCTCTATATATATATATATATATATATATATATATATATATATATATATATATATATATATATATATATATCTATATCTTTTATTTTATATAATGTATATATAGTTGAGATTGAAATATTTTATTCACCATAAATGTTATACACATTAACCTGCTAATACATCCCCCAATCATATTTAGAAGTAAAAAGCATATATCCATAGGACACACTCTCTCTATATAAAATTATTTTGTTATAAATATTTTTTAAATGATTGATACATGTGTGTGTTATATTAATATTTAATTATTTTGTTATAAATATTTTTTAAATGATTAATATGTGTGTGTTATATTAATATTTAAAATGTTATATGTCAACATATTAAAAATGAATGAATTGCAAATCTCCCTCAGAAATATTTTAATGGAAATATATATATATATATATATATATATATATATATATATATATATATATATATATATATATATATATATATATATATTAAACTATATTTTTTGTTATTAATATTTTTGAAATGTTGGGGGTGGTAGGAGCCAAAGGGGTTATCTATTGTCCCGATGAAGAAATCAAGATCCATTATGCTTGGGGATTGCTACATATAACCAAACAAAATTTTTGGTCGTGTGGCAAGGAATAAAAATGACCATATCAAAGAAAATTCAAAATTTGATAGTATTCGAGGAATCAAAATAATAGTTATCCAACAAATGAATAAGCTGAAAGATACCTCCAATAATACCTCTAATAGTGATCAATCTTCTACTCCACATAGGATTAAAAACCAAATTGGAAGTTTTATCATGTTAAAAGGAATTTGAATGTCAAAGTGGATGTCGTAGGTAATGAAGGCTTTTCCTTGGATTAAGGGATGTTATTCCAGAATAAAGAAAGTCACATATTTAAACCATTTCCATGATCATTGTAATCACAACTCGACACATGGTGGAATGAGATTTGTAAAAATGTATAAAGGATTAAAGGGTCCTTGGGAGCCCCCTCATATACATGCCAGATTTTTTCCTTGCTGGTGAACCCTTTGAAATGCGCAGAGGTAAAATGGTGACATTTCTTAAATCAAGGTATCGAGAATTCAATTCACACTGGAAGGAGTATTACTATGAGGAAGGGTGCAACTGGTGGTCAAGAGCCACCCTTAGTAACTACATGAGGGATATGTGGATAAAATTCTTCATTTACAAGCTGATCTTGACACGATTGATATCAAACTTAGTAATGAAACTGATCTCGATCTCCAGGAGAAAAGACGCAGGACGAGGATTGATGGAAAAGGGCATTAATGTGGGTGGTCAGTTTATAAATGCTCACAAGTAGGAGTAGGATATGCAGGGAGTGGCAAACAAAGACAAATCATTTCATAAGACATGAAAAGTATCTCCACGGGGCTGTGGTTCGTGTGTGGATTAGCCATCCCCTAGGTGAACCTTCGAGTTGTGAAGCAACAGGGTAGATGGTGTTGGAATTTACTCCCAACTGCAAATCTGAACAATTGGACAAAAATTCAATTTTGATTTGAAACTAAAGGACAGGAGCAACAATAATTTATTGTTTTGATTTTGCACTCCACCGTGCATTAAATTTATGTGTTTAAACCCCTGCAAACAATCAAATTTCTCATGGCCGTAGCCCTCTCCCAATCTACCAAATCGTGGTCTGCACCATGTTACCTCCCGCCTTTACTCCTATCCACCAACCACCATATCTACCGCACCTTTGTTTTGAATTTTAAACCTACCACACAAGTTTTTGTGGACCCTTCCAGTCCATGTCACCACGAACAACGACCAATGGGCGTTCATCGCACCATTCTATAGTTGCGTCATCTCGCAACCAAACTACGCGATAAACATGCACCACCACTACCATGTCATAAACTGTCGACCAATCAAATTCGTATCGCACCATCCGGTGCCTACGTCATCACCTCTCCGCAACCACGTGATAAGGTAGGCCCCACCACTGCCAACTCACTCGCCCTTCGACCAATGGCGCTTCATCGCAAGGTTTCGAAGCATAGTCAACGGATGGGTTAATCGATGTGATAAAGCCCATCACATTGTTTTGTAATACTTTTGCGTTATGTTTTAATACGCCTCGACATAGATTATGTCATATAATGCTTTTAGACCTAGGTTTATATGTTTTATACCGTGACATAAGTTTTATTTTAAAACTTAGGATAATTTTTATTTCATATATATTGTAAACATATATGTTTACAATATATATATATATATATATATATATATATAGAAATCAGTGTTGTGCAATGCAGAGTATGCTGAGGGCAGAAGTGTGAAGACTGTGTATACCAGTAAGAGCAGAGTGCTCAAGAGAGCTTTGTGTGTAGCAACGTAGTGAAACAAAGTTTTGTAAAGCCATAAAAACAGATTCTGAGAATTGTATTACCCATTTTTGTTAATGAAGGATAGTATTTTTTTTTTTGCTTCACCTGCAACATTTGTTTTTATTGTTCTTTCTGTGTTGAAAGAGGAATTATTGTTTCCTTTGTTGTTAAGGAATCATTAGAAATTCCAACAGATGGAAGGGGTGCAGAAGAACATAATTATGCAGGAGAATTCCTTCCTGCGTAATATAATGCTTTTAGACCTAGTTTTATATGTTTTAGACCTAGGTTTATATGTTTTAGTTCCTGATAATATAATGTTTTTAGACCTAGGTTTATATGTTTTATACCGTGACATAAGTTTTATTTTAAAACTTAGGATAATTTTTATTTCATATATATTGTAAACATATATGTTTACAATATATATATAGACATCAATGTTGTGCAATGCAGAGTATGCTGAGAGAAGAAGTGTGAATACTGTGTATACCAGTAAGAGCAGAGTTCTCAAGAGAGTTGTGTGTGTAGCAGCAAAGTGAAGTAGAGTTTTGTAAAACTAGAACAACAGATTCTGAGAATTGTATTACCCCTTTTTGTTAATGAAAGACAATTTTTTTTTGCTTCACCTGCAACATTTGTTTTGATTGTTCTCTTTGTGTTAAAAGAGGAATTCTTGTTTCCTCTATTGTTAAGGAATCATTAGAAATTCCAACATGGTATCAGAGCTAGTCCAGGCTCTCAGCAATTGCTGAAGAAGCCGAAGGAATAAGAAGATTTCTAAAGTATTTCTCCAACAGAGTGAAGGTTCAGAAAGTCAAATATTTATCAAAAAAACATAGTTATTGTTTATTTTAAAAGAATACAATCCTGAGAAATGTAAAAGAGAAGTTTTAAGAGTTTTTAGAGACAGAGGTTAACTCTCTAGTAGTGAGAAAGTTTGTTTAAGGTACATAGTCAAGTTTTTTTTTGCATAGTTTTTCAAGGCTAGCAATGGAAAGTGCCAACACACGCACGAGTATGGGAAATACTCAACTCCCACAGTTCAATGGAAAGAACTATGACTATTGGAAAATCACAATGAGAGCCCTCTTTGCATCTCAAGATTTATGGGAGCTAGTTGAAGATGGTTTAGAAAAACCAACAGATGAACAAGAATTTAATGCCTTGACACATGCAGAGAAAGATTTGCTGAAGAGTAATAGAAAGAAGGACTCAAAATCCCTCTTCTATCTCTATCAGGCAGTGCATGAAAGCATATTTCCAAGAATTGCAGCAGCAAAGAAGTCCAAGGATGCATGGGACACCCTCCAGACAACCTATCAAGGAATGGAGAAGGTAAAGACAACAAAGCTTCAATTAATGAGAAGAGATTTTGAAGTCATTTGCATGAAAGAGTCTGAAAAAATAGACACATTCTTTACACTATTGATTGGGCTGGTTAGTCAAATGGGATCTCATGGAGAGACAACATAAGAAACAAGAATAGTGGAGAAAGTATTAAGGAGCTTACCCTCAAGATTTGATGTGATAGTAACAACCTGTGAAGAGACAAAGGATCTCTCAATGTTTATTGTTGATGAGCTTCATGCAACATTGATGACACATGAACAAAGACTGAGCAGAACAACAAAATCACTTTTGGAGCGTGCCTTTAAGACCCAAATGTCCTTTGGAAGAGGAAGAGGTCCAGGCAGATAAAAATACAGAGAAAAAGGTAGAGGCATAAGCCAGAACAGAGGAAGAAACAACCCTGCAAGGACAAATGGAAGGGGCAACAACCAAAGTCAGAATCAAAGCCAAGGCAACAACCAACAAGGTGGAAAAAATCAAGCACATGGAAAAAGGTATGGTAAATCCCTAGTCCAATCTCATTACTGTAAGAATTATGGGCACTATGAAAATGAATGTAGGAGGAAAGAGAGTGACATGGATAATAAACCCAATGCTAAATTTACTAAAGAGACTCCGAGTCAAGAAAATTTATTTCTAGCATGTAATATGGATGAAAAAAAGAGTGAAGATATATGGTTTCTAGATTCAGGATGTAGCAATCATATGACTAGAAACATTTCTATGTTTTCCATATTGGATGAAATTGTAAAGTCTCAAGTAACATTGGGAACAGACAGCAAAGTCTCTGTCATGGGGAAAGGCAGAGTAAGTGTTTTGACAAGGAAAGAAGAAAGGAGATCCATATCAGATCTATACTATGTACCTGGTATGAAGTGTAACCTTTTGAGCATTGGACAACTCATTCAGAATGGCTACAATGTATTCTTTGAAGATGATGTATGTACCATCATGGACATACCACCAAGAAATCAAAGGTTTGCACAAGTGAAGATGACAAGAAACAAAATGTTTCCTCTCAAGATGAGAGCAAATTTGAAGAAAGGAGCTGTAATGGCAGCAGTAACACAAGAGACTTACCAAAGAGAATCAAAATATGAAAACTGGTTATGGCATTTGAGATTTGGACATCTCAACTTTGGATGTATAAATTTATTACACATAAAAGGAATGGTAAAGGGATTACCATTGATTGAGAAACCAGACAGCCTATGTGAAGGCTGCATCTTGGGCAAACAACACAGAGAAATTTTTCCATCAGGAAAGAGCATAAGGGCAAAATCACCCTCAGAAATAGTCCATTCAGATTTGTGTGGACCAATGCAAACACCATCATTAGCAGGCAGCCGCTACTGACCTTTATTGATGATTACACAACAAAATCTTGGGTATATTTCTTGAAGTTGAAGAGTGAAGTATTTGAAAAGTTCTGCCACTTTAAAGCTATTTTTGAAAATCAAAGTGGGCAACATTTTAAAGTTCTAAGAACTGATAGAGGAGGAGAATATATCTCCAAATATTTTCTGCGTTTTTGCAGAGAAAATGGAATTCACAAGAAATTTACAACAAGGTATACACCACAACAAAATGGAGTTGCTGAAAGGAAAAACATAACCATCATGGATATGGTAAGAAGTATGCTGAAGGAAAAACATTTGCCAAATGAATATTGGGCTGAAGCTGTACATTGTGTAGCATATGTATTGAATAGATGCCCAAAAAAGAGTGTTATGAACAAAGTTCCAAAAGAAGCATGGAGTGGCATAAAACAATTTGTCACCCAAATGAGAGTATTTGGATGTGTAGCTTATGCACATATTCCAGATCAGCTAAGGAAGAAGTTGGACAGTAAGGGGGAGAAGTGCATATTTGTTGGTTACAGTGATGAATCAAAGGCATACAGATTGTATAATCCATCCAAAAAAAAGTTTATGATAAGCAGAGATGTGCAGTTTATTGAGGAAGAAGCTTGGGATGGAAGCATTGAGAAAACAGTGAATGTAAAGACATGTATGTCTCAAGAAGATGATGAGGAGGAAATGGATAAAATAAATTCCTCATTAAAAACACCACCTCCACCAACACAAGGACAACAAGGGATACTACAAGCTAGTATGAGAACACCCTTGAGAAGTGATGACAATGCTTCTCCAAGCACATCACAAGGAGCAGATTTGAGTGCTTCTACAAGCATAAGTTCAACAAGTGAAAGAAGAACTAAATTCAGAAGTCTGAATCAAATATATGAGAAAGAAGCAAATAATGAAGGTACGAACTCTTTATTTGCATTATATTGTCATATAGAAGATCCTATTCATTTTGAAGAAGCTGTAAAAGATAAGAAATGGATAGATGCTATGGATGAATAAATAAATGTAATAGATAAAAAAAATACATGGGAATTAGTTGATCTCCCAAAAGGCAAGGAAGTGATTGGATTAAAATGGGTTTATAAAACCAAAATAAATGCTGAAGGTAAGATTGAAAGGCACAAGGCCAGACTTGTTGTCAAAGGCTACAAGAAACAACAAGGAAGAGATTATGAGGAAACTTTTGCATCAGTTGCAAGAATGGAAACAGTAAGAGCAGTGCTGTCCGTAGCAGCACAACACAAATGGAAAGTTTACCAAATGGATGTGAAATCAGCATTCCTAAATGGAATATTTATAAAAGAGGTTTATGTTGAACAACCTCTAGACTATGAGAAAGAAGGCCAAGAGAACAAAGTATGAAAATTGAAGAAGGCTCTGTATGGGTTGAAACAAGCACCAAGAGCATGATAGAGTAGGATAGATGCCTATCTACTAGAAAATGGGTTTGAGAAATGTGAAGGAGAACCCACATTATACATCAAAGAAAAAGATGGTAAGATGCTCATTATTGTTTTATATGTTGATGATGTGATCTTTACAGGTAATGATGCTTACCTGATTGAAAATTTTAAGACAGTCATGAAAGAAGAATTTGAGATGACTGATATGGGATTGCTGAGATATTTCTTAGGAATAGAAGTAGAACAAAATGAAAATAAAATTTTTAATTCTCACGCAAAATATGTGAAGGAAGTTTTGGAAAGATTTAACATGCAGGATTGCAAAGCAACAATAACTCCTACAGTGATGGGGTTGAAGTTTAGCAAAGAAGACAATAGCAAGGATTTTGATTCAAGTTTGTATAAAAGCATAGTTGGCAGCCTTCTGTATTTGACTACAACTAGGCCTGATATTATGCATGCTGTGAGTTTAATTTCCAGATTCATGGAAAGGCCAACGGAGGCACATTAGCAAGAAGCAAAGAGAATTCTAAGGTATGTGAAAGGAACAAAGAGGTATGGTATTTTATACACCTCTTCAGAAAATTTTGAATTAATTGGATATACTGATAGTGATTGGGTTGAAAGTATAGATGACAGGAAAAACACCTCTGGATATGTTTTTCATTTAGGATCAGGAGCCATCTCACGATCTTCAAAGAAACAGCCAATTGTGGCTTTATCAACAGCAGAGGCAGAGTATGTGGCAGCTACAACAACAACATGTCAAGCAGTATCGATAAGGAGAGTGTTAAGAGATTTGTGTCATGAATAGGTAAAAGGAAAAACAGTTTATTGTGATAATAGCTCACCAATAACTTTATCCAAGAATTTAGTGTTTCATAAAAGAACAAAACACATTGATGCAGAGTATCACTACATCAGAGAATTAGAGAATAATGGAGAAATTGTTTTACAACATTGTAGAACAAAAGAACAGTTTGCTGATATTTTAACAAAACCATTGGGGAAATTTTTTTTTAATTATCTCAGAAAATGTTCAAGAATGCATGAAAATAGCAGTTGTGATTAAGGGGGACTGTTGGAATTTACTCCCAACTGCAAATCTGAACAACAGGACAAAATTTCAATTTTGATTTGAAATTGAAGTACAGGAGCAACAACAATTTCTTGCTTTGATTTTGCACTCCACCGTGCATTGAATTTCTGTGTTTAAACCCCCACAAATAATCAAATTTCTCATAGCTGTAGCCCTCTCCCAATCTACCAAATCATGGTCTGCACCACGTTACCTCCTGCCTTTACTCCTATCCACCAACCACCATATCTCCTGCGCCTTTGTTTTGAATTTAAAACCCTCCACGCAAGTTTCTATGGACCCTTCTAGTCCATGTCACCCCCAACATCGGCCAATGGGTGTTCATCACATCGTTCTATGGTTGCGTTATCCCACAACCAAACCACACGATAAACATGCCCCACCACGGCCACGTCATAAACCATCGACCAATCAAATTTGTATCGCGCCATCTGGTGCCTACGTGATCACCTCTCTGCAACCGTGTGATAAGGCAGGCCCCACCACCGCCAACTCACTCGCCTTTCGACCAACGTCACTTCATCGCAAGGTTTTGAAGCACAGTCAGCGGGCGGGTTAATCGATGCGATAAAGCCCATCACATTGTTTTGTAATACTTTTGGGTTATGTTTTAATACGCCGCGACATAGATGATGTCATATAATGTTTTTAGACCTAGGTTTATATGTTTTATACCGTGACATAAGTTTTAGTTTAAAACTTAGGATAATTTTTATTTCATATATATTGTGAACATATATGTTTACAATATATATATATATATATATATATATATATATATATATATATATATATATATATATATATATATAAGTGTCGTGCAATGCAGAGTATGCCGAGAGCAGAAGTGTGAAGACTGTGTATACCAGTAAGAGAAGAGTGCTCAAGAGAGTTGTGTGTGTAGCAACGTAGTGAAGCAGAGTTTTGTAAAGCCATAACAACAGATTCTGAGAATTGTATTACCCATTTTTGTTAATGAAAGATAGTTTTTTTTTTTTGCTTCACCTGCAACATTTGTTTTGATTGTTCTCTCTGTGTTAAAAGAGGAATTCTTGTTTCCTTTGTTGTTAAGGAATCATTAGAAATTCCAATAGATGGAAGGGGTGCAGCAGAACACAATTACGCAGGAGAATGCTGACATAACACTAGCTTGATTACATAAAGACCACCATGGAGAATATATTATCTTTGTTGAACAATCAAGGTGAAATCTTGCCTTCCAAAAGCTCAAATGCTTTTTGTTAATAAAAATATTGGTATTCTTCGAGTAAGTTAGAAGGATTGTAGGTAAAGGTGGACATGTTGGACCTCCGTTTGGAAAAAATTGAAGCCACAACCCAATTTGGAGCAGAGGAGATTAAAGAAGTTTTGGAGCATTGAGAAGTAGGATCACCTCAACTTATTGGTCCTGATCAGCTGGAGCATGAGGAGGAGGTAGATACAGAAAAAAATGTTGAAGGGATGACACCTATAGGCTAGTCTATTACTTTCTTTTGATATATGTATTGCAAATGGGCAATAGTCTTAGGAGTTTTTTGGAATATTTTAAGTGTAATCAAGTTAGGAATAGAGTAGGAAGTGTAATTAGAAGAATTCAATGAAAATATGTAGAAAGACTTGACTTTAAAACTATTTTTTTATAAATACAAGTCATAATGGTTTCTTTGAATTTTTTTTTTTGTTTTTAAATGTCATATATCAACTCCATATTAACAACCTGATAAATTACACATCTTTTACAATGAAAAGTGAAAATAAAATAATTTTTTAATTTAAATTACTTTATTTTTCTTTATATAAATTAGATATAAAACTACGTTATTTAATATAAATATTGAAATATTTTTTTATTATGACTATCTATATATATATATAGAATGAATTACATATCATGTAATATGAATTATATTATTTTTATATGGCATGTGGAAACTCCATATTAAATAGTGAATTGATGACGAGTTTATTGTTTTTTAAAAAAAGTAGTAAGTCTATTTTAAGTTTTGTGTTTAATATTTGTATAGTTTTTAATTAGAGATGAAATTTAATAAGTAAATTGTTTATTATAAGGTAATTTGTTCATTACATATAACTTAAAAAATTTGTAAACTTATTAATATTTTGTATAAATCATCAAAAATCATCAAAATTTATAGTAAAATTAGAAAACCATCTAATTTAACAAGTATTTCAAATTTGAAATTCCTACTCTACATCCCATATATACTCTAAACCCACAGAGTCAATGACTATGACTAATATATATACTCTAAACCCACAGAGTCAATGACTATGACTAATAGAACACACATTTTACAAAACGTAACGAATTAATCTTTAGCTGTAAAAGCAATATATACTCTAAACCCACAGAGTCAATGACTATGACTAATAGAACACACATTTTACAAAACGTAACGAATTAATCTTTAGCTGTAAAAGCAATAGATGCCGTAAACCCACAACATTTTAATTATATGCCATTTTATCAAAAAGTAATGGATCGATTTTTAACTTAATAGATGGTGTTAATATTTGTCTCCACGGCTTTAGCCGTAAAAGCAACATATACTGTGGACCCACAAGTGTCTAATTATGATAAGTTTAGTCTAAAGAGCTAGAAATTAGTTGGTTAAATAATGAAAATTTTGGTAAGTTTTTATTTTTTTTTTGAAAATTTAGATTACAATTATCAAACTTCAAGATTTTGGGTGCTTTAGATGTTTTTCATGGCATTGAATCAATTTCTATTATTAAAAAACAATTCAAACACTGCAATATTTTGATTTTTTTGATTTTTTTAACCAGAATGAATGAATGAATGACATTTTAACGTTCACGAGACTAAAATGGTCTATGAGACTATCGACTTTCTTGTTTTTTCCCTTTTGTAATTCAATCTTTTTCGTACTCAAATTGATGATGAGCTGACCCAACCTTCTAACAGTTCCCCACGGAATTGATGCGAACATACTGCGGTAATTGTCTCTGATGTCTCTAAAGACATCACATTCCAAAATAAAATGCTTTTCTGATTTCACTACTCCAAAAGTGCAAAAAGTACATACCTTTTTTTTCCAAGCTTCTTTAGGTCTCTTCAAAAAATCTGGTAAAAATATGTGGAGAACTCAATAGAGAATGCCTACTTTTTACCGCACACATGAATCATGAGTCTAATTATGACTAATGCATGACATGTTTTACATTGCTGCAAGGCTCTAACACATTGGTTTGTCTTCATATTAACTGATAAGTATCACCATTTATTTATAATATTAAGGCACATCTAATTATTGTTAGAGTATTGTGATCGGAGAGATGAAGTTAGTTAGAAATGAATAGTTGGGATGAATGGTTATGTGGTTGGTCAAAACAAAATAATTGAGTTTGATATAACCGTTGCGAATACTTATAGTTATACAAAAGGTGAATTGTATACAAAATATAAATATAGAGATTGTATAATCTAATAGTTTTTCTTTTAAGGATTTTTAGCTCCCCTGTTCTTGCTTGTTATTCTTTATGTCTATTTGTATGTGTGTTTATTTTAGGTTGTTAAGAGTCAATAATTGGTATCAAAGCCTACTGCATTCGAATGAAGAAGGAGATATGTAATCAATATGAGTGGAGAGAGTATGCAATAAATATTGATTCCTTGCACTGTGATGTTGAATTAAAATTTAGAAATGGATCCTACATTTCAAACCTGTGATGAGAGTCATGAGATATTTTTTTTTTCAATTTTCACTTGAAAAATATTTGTGTTAGCCATCATAAAAGATGCAGTTGCCAAAGAAAGTTGGTGTTGACAGCCGTATAGCCAAACCGCGTGAAGTTAGAGTTATGGCATGAAATGCAAACCGGGAACAAAAGAAAGTTGATTTGACTAAATGCTACAATAGGAATCAATGCAGAGAACAATGCGTCGAGTGTGGTTGCATAGGTTTTCATTGCAAGTTTATGGAAAAGCATGAAGAGATATTTTTAACAAAATACCATGTTGTCATTTGAGAAACAAAATCAACACACAAGGAGTAAATTAGCAATTGCATTGAGAGGTGCAAAGTAACGTCAAAAATTCAAAAAATAAAAAACAAAAATACAATCGAAAATTGTGAAGCCTCTGTAAAAATCAAATAAATCATTTACCTCTCTATTTATACTTAATATCTATCTTTATACTTAGTATATATGTCTGGGTTGAAATGGAAATATACATAAGAAAGATAGTTAAAATCCAAATTCAAATTTAGAAAAATTGGCGCTCGTTTTTTACTTCCCCTCCATCTAATTTTTAAATTTAGTATCCCCTCCGTCTAATTTTTAAATTTAGTATCACAATTCCCTTTTCCTTCTTTGGCCCTGTCTGCGCTTTCACTTCAACACTTTGACATCACTGTAACAAATAACCAATCCTACAGGATCCCCTCTTCCTTCTTTGGCCCCAACACTGATTTCACCTCCATACCTTGCATTCACTGTAGCGAGTGAACTGTTTTATCTCTCAAAGTTACAAGCTCTACAGGTGGTTGTTTGATTGTGTTAGTTTTCACAAGAAATAGTCCAATAGTAGAATAACGCAGCTGAGGGTGATTTTGGCTTTGGCTCCCACCCACTTGAAATCTCTCAACATCCCCTCTCCTTTCACAATGGTTCTGATTAACATGTGCCAAATTTGAATTCATATTCATAAGAATTTGCCTCAACATAGATGAATGTAATGGATAGGTGTTCTGGCCACTGCCAACGTTTGATTCGTCACTATTCATTGAATCTTTCCAATTAGTGCTTGTAATGAAATTCATTTCTCTTTGAAGATATGAAGGACTATGTATTGAACAATGGTTTTTACCTTTACCCATTCTGTCAACTTAGGTTTTTTCTGTTCTTACTTTCCTTGGATTTTTATTACAACCCCCTTGCCCTTTATTGAAATCAGAATCAGAAACACTTATAGAATTGAATTTCCTATGCATTTGAGAGAGAACATGAACAAGATCATTCTTACTACTCACCTGATTACTATTCCCAATGTATAGTTGATTTCTCTTAGTGAAACCATCTTTGATGGCTTCCATTTGGGGATTTTTATCAACATCCATTCCAACACCTTGGGCAGAGCTTCGAAAATATGGGACTTGTATAGATTTCTGTTGATTTTGTCCTCTCAGATTTCCATCCTGCTCATTCTTCCCCAACTAAACTATATCAAATAATGAACTGTAGTACTTAATATAGTTCTAGTCCCTACGCTACCTTTACAAACAATGATTCACAACAATGGGAAATGTCATTTGAAATTTCCAAGTCTATTTCAACCCATGAGAAGATATGCAAAACATACATGCAAATTGAAGATGAGTGATAGTAAACAATGAGGTTGCTTGGAATTAACACTAAAATAAGAATTGAATTGAAGTGAACTATTCATGTATCTGAGAGTAAAAAGAAGAAAATGAAAATGACGATTGCCTATACTGATCTGGGTCCTTCCATTTCCAAAGCTTAGTCCCTCCTCCTTCCCCACCATCCGGGGCAATAATATGATCAATGGAAAAATTCTTAGAGGCTCAAACCCATTCTACTAAAATGGAAAAGGTGTTGGATTAGCGTGCCTTGAGTATTCAGCCCCAAGGAAAACTTTGATTAATATTTTTCCTGAGTTATTAGGTTTTCACATAAAAAGAAAGAAAGAAAAAGTCACATTATTACTTACCCAAATAGATTGGAATGTTTCAGCGACAAGGAAAAATGATAGCAGGACATGTGACAATGCACAAATTCATGAGTATAAAAATCCCAGATTATATTTTTACCGATGATTTAACAATAATAATTAAATATGGAATGAAAACACCATATTACATTCATACTAAATCATCAAAATCAAAGAAATTAATGCAATAATGGAATTGTAATAAACCTTGTTTACCATTGCAGGGAGCTCCCTCCCTTTTCCAGGTACCATCCCATAAAGTACCTACCAGTCTATTGGAAATACTCCCAACCACTGCCATGAATAAAGACTGGTAGTAACTCACACTTCATTGATTTTTTTTTGAAGGGAAGGACGAGCTCAGGATTTCAAATCTGAAGGCATTCCACGCAAAATCAGCAATAGAGTACCCGAGTCCACACTTTGTGTTTATTTCTTATCCGCCGTATTCACCTACCTCATTTGACCGCATATTGAAGGCTGCAACTTTTAAAGTTTAACTCTTAAGCCCTTCGCCGAAAGTTATATTTCCGCCGATGCGATATCGACGGGACCCACCAACCATTGCCGCATTACCAAACCATTGCAAACCTTTGTTTTCTGCTTGATTCCTTACCTTTCACATTTCACACTTCTCGCGATTTACCGCGTTGCAACCCGCACTTCGCAACTTTTAGCATTTACCTTTAAGCGCACGCACCAAACCTTGCGATGTTGTGATGTGACATTGTCATCAAAAAACTTAGAAATCACATTTCACATGTTTTACCACTTACCTTTTAGTGCGCCTGCACTTCACACATTTTATGTTTTAACTTTTAAGCCACCCGGAATTTCGCTCTTCGCAGTTTTTAAGACTTACCTTTTAGTCACCCGCAAGTTATGTTATTTGAGTTGCGATGCGATCGCAATCGCACGTGGCAAGCTTAGGAGGATAACGCATATAAGCGCTTGCAAGCTAAGGAGGATAATGCCCGCAAAGTAAACGATTTAAGTTGCGATGCGATAAGCACCACGTCACATTGCAATCGCAGTTCCTAAGGTTTTCCCGTATCACGCCAGTTAAAAGTTAAGATCGCCGATTTGCGATTTGTGATGGAGGCACAGTTGCAATGTGGTTTCGCAGCTGAAACCTATAATATTTCAGGTCCGGGTTTATGTGTTTTTGTACGTTGTGTTGTGTATAAACAACAGATCAGAGCCGAAGGACATTTGGTTGTTATACATCCATTCCTGTATTGAATTACATCAAAAGGAGTGTAATTTCTTTTTTTTAGTGAGATGAATGAATATAGAAGAGTTGAATAAATTAAAAATTCCTCTCCTGTGTGTTTCTTGCTCTGTCTGTCTGTGTATGAATTGTTATTTCCACAATATTTTCATTCTCTGTGTTGTGGGGGAAACACATCCCTCTATTGTTTGGTTTATTTCGAATTTTCAACATGGTATCAGAGCAAGTTTATGCTCTTAGTGAAAGAACGAGCTCACTCTTTATTGAAGAAGCTGAAAGGTTGTTTTGAGAAGCGGATTCTCTAATAGTGAGAAGGTTTTATTTACACATTCAAGATGGCAGCAGCAAGCACAAGCCTGACTAATCCCAACTACCATAGTTTAGTGGGAATACTTATGATTATTGGGCTATTACAATGAAGGCCCTGTTCTCCTCACAAGATATTTGGGAGCTGGTGGAAAATGGTTTCCAAGAACCAGTAGAAGCAACAACATATAATGCTTTGACACAAGCAGAAAGAGATTTGTTGAGGAGCAATAAGAGGGACTCCAAAGCCCTCTTCTATATTTTTCAAGCAGTACATGAGAGTATTTTCCCAATGTTTGCAACAAAAACAAAGTCCAAGGAGGCATGGGATACCCTCCAGACAGCCTATCAAGGCATGGCAAAGGTGAAGACAACAAAAATTCAAATGCTGAGAAGAGATTTTGAAACTCTTTGTATGAAAGAGTCTGATAATATAGACTCATTATTTACACATGTGATTAGGTTGGTTACCTAAATCAAGTCTCATGGAGAGACACTTGAAGAAAGGAGAATAGTTGATAAAGTCTTAAGAAGTCTACCATCAAGGTTTAATGCCATAGTTGTGGCCATAGAAGAGACAAAGGATCTTTCACAGTTTTCAGTGGACGAGCTTCATGCATCATTGATGTCTCATGAGCACAGACTAAACATAGCAAAAAACTCCTCATTAGAGCATGCATTTAAGACAAAAATGTCTTTTGGTCAAGCTAGAGGTTGAGGAAGATCAAACTACTGAGGAAGAGGAAGAAGCCCACACAAAGGTGGAAGAAGAAACCCTGCAAGCACAAGTGGAAGGGGCAGCAATTAGAATCCAAGCCAAGGCTCAAGCCAGAATCAAGCACAAGGACAGAGGTATGATAAATCTCATGTCCAATGTCATTATTGCAAAAAGTATGGTCATTATGAAAATGAATGTAGAAAGAAGCAAAATGGCATGGGTAGTAAACCAAGTGTAAATTTTACAAAAGAAAATCAGAACCATGGTAGCATGCTTTTAGCTTGTAATGTAGCACAGGAAAAACAAGAAGATGTATGGTTCTTAGATTCAGGGTGTAGCAACCACATGACTGGAAACATAGCAATGTTTTCCTATCTAGATGAAAGTGTAAAATCTGAAGTGAGAACAGGGATTGATAGCAAGGTCTCTGTCATGGGGAAAGGAAGAGTAAACATACTTACAAAGAAAGGAGAGAAGAATTTCGTGCCAGATGTCTACTATGTCTCTGGCCTGAAATGTAACCTTCTAAGCATTGGACAACTCATGCAAAAGGGCTACAATGTATTTTTTAAAGATGATGTGTGCACAATCATGGATAAACCTCCAAGTAGACAACTCATTGCAAAAGTTCATATCACAAGAAATAAAGTGTTTCCTCTCAAGATCATATCAGAATTGAAGGAAGGAGGTGTTGTAGCTGCTATCACACAAGAAAAATTTCAAGAAGTAAAAGATGAGATTTGATTATGGCATTTGAGATTTGGACATCTCAATTTTGGAGGTTTGAATTTGTTGCATAGAAAAGGCATGGTAAAGGGATTACCACTCATAGAGAAACCAAACATCCTATGTGAAGGCTAAATCTTGGGAAAACAACACAGAGAATCATTTCCAGCAGGAAAGAGTATAAGGGAAAAGACACCTTTGGAGATTATCCACTAAGATTTATCTGGACCAATGCAAACACCATCATTAGTTGGCAGTCATTATGTTTTGACATTTATAGATGATTACAAAAGGAAGACATGGGTCTATCATCTAAAACAGAAAAGTGAAGTGTTTGAAAAGTTCTACCACTACAAAGCTCTTGTTGAGAAGTAAAGTGGACACTACCTAAAAGTGTTGAGAATTGACAGCGGTGGAGAATATATCTTCAAAGAATTCCTATGTTTCTGCAGGGAGCATGGAATACACAAACAATTTACCACAAGGTATACACCTCAGCAAAATGGTGTAGCATAAAGAAAGAATAGGACCATCATGGACATGGTAAGAAGAATGTTGAAGGCAAAGCATTTTCCAAATGAGTATTGGGTAGAAGCTGTCTCTTTTTCAACTTATATTATTAATAGACGTCCAACCAAAAGTGTGATGAATAGAGTTCCAGAAGAAGCATGGAGTGGAACAAAGAAATTTGTCACTCACATGAGAGCGTTTGGATGTGTGGCATGTGCACATGTCCTGGATCAGTTAAGGAAGAAGTTGGACAACAAGGGGGCGAAATGTATATTTATTAGATAAAGTGATGAATCCAAAGCTTACAAGCTCTATAATCCATCAACCAAGAAAGTAATAATCAACAGAGATGTTTAGTTCATATAAGAAGAAGCTTGGGATGGAAGTTTAGAGAATACTGTAAATGTGAAGACATGTATGTCTCATGAAGAGAAAGAGGAATGGAATGTAGCAAGAAACTCCTCAACGGTGGCTCCTCCTCCACCTATACAAGCTCAACAGAGCACACCACAAGAAATCAATAGAACAACGTTAAGAAATCAAGGAAGTGCTTCTACAAGTACACCACAGGGATCTGCAACTCCCTCGAGTTCAAGTGAAACTCCAAGCACATCTTCAACAAATACAAGAAGACCAAGATTCAGAGATTTAAGTGAAATTTATGAGCCAGAAGAAGTTGATAATAATTTTGGTTTGAATTCTTATTTGCATTATTTTGTCATGTTGATGACCCAATCCATGTTAAAGATGCAGCCAAAGAAGAGAAGTGGATTGAAGCAATGAATGAAGAGATAGGAGCAATAGAAAAGAACGACACATGGGAGTTAGTGGACCTCCGACAAGGAAAATAAGTTACTGGAGTGAAATGGGTATATAAGAACAAGAGCAACATTGAAGGAAAGATAGAAAGGCACAAAGCAAGGTTAGTTGTCAAAGGCTACAAGCAACATCAAGGAAGAGACTATGAAGAAAACTTTGCACCAGTTGCAAGGATGGAGGCAGTGTGGACAATGTTGTTTATAACAACACAAAAAAAATGGAAAGTTTATCAAATGGATGTGAAGTCAGCATTCTTGAATGGAGTGCTGAAAGTAGAGGTGTATGTTGAACAACCTCCTGGCTATGAAATAGAAGGCCAAGAACACAAGGTGTGTAATTTGTGAAAATCTCTTTATGGGCTGAAGCAAGCACCACAAGCAGGGTACAATAGGATTGATGCTTACCTGGTGGAAAATGGGTTTGACAAGTGTGATGGTGAACCCACACTCTACATCAAAGAAAATGACAGTAAGATTCTTATTGTTGTTTTGTATGTAGATGATTTTATTTTTACAGGAATTGATGTTTCTCTCATTGCTTATTTCAAAGAAGTCATGAAAAGTGAGTTTGAAATGACTGACTTGGGTTTGTTAAGATTTTTTTTGGGCATAGAAGTAAATCAAACAGAAAAGGGAATTTTTATCTCCCAAGAAAAGTATGTTGAAGAAGTTTTAAAAAGGTTCAAAATGTGGAACAACAAGCCATCATCAACTCCAACTATCATGGGGTTGAAGTTGAGCAAAGAATATTGCAGCAAGAATGTCAATTCGACATTGTACAAAAGCATGGTTGGCAGTCTAACGTATTTGACTGCAACTAGGCCTGATATAATGTATGTAGTAAGTTTAATATCCATGTTCATGGAAACACCCAAGGAGACACATTGGAAAGCAGCCAAGAGAATATTGAGGTTTGTAAATGGAACAAATGAGTATGGTGTTCTATACTCCGCAACTGATGATTTTAAGATGATTGGTTACACTGATAATGATTGGGCTGGAAGTGTTGATGACAGAAAGAGCACATCAGGGAATGTTTTTAGTTTTGGATCGGGAGCCATTACATGGGCTTCCAAGAAGCAACCAATAGTTTCATTATCAACAACAGAAGTTGAATATGTTGCAACGATAACATCAGCATGTCAAGAATTTGGGATGAGAAGGATGCTAAGGGATTTATGTCATGAACAAGACAAAGGAACCACAATTTTCTGTGATAACAAATCAACAATTGAATTGTCAAAGAATTATGTTTTCCACAAGAGAAAAAATCATATTGATGCTAAATACCATTTCATAAGGGAATTAGTTAACAATGGTGAAATTGTTTTGCAGCATTGTAGGTCAGAGGAACAATTTGCAGATATCCTCACAAAGCCATTGGGACATAAAAGTTTTGTTTATCTTAGAAAGTGTCTGGGAATGATTGATGGCGGCAGTTGTGATTAAGGGGGATTGTTGGAAATACTCCCAACCACCGCCATGAATAAAGACTGGCAGTAGCCCACACTTCATTTAATTTTTGTTGAAGGGAAGGACGAGCTTAGGATTTCAAATCCGAAGGCATTCCACGCAAAATCAGCAACAGAGTAGCTGATCCCACACTCTACGTTTATTTCTTATCTGCCGTATTCACGTACCTCATTTGCCTGCATACTACAACGCACAAATTTTAAAGTTTAACTCTTAAGCCCTTCGCCGAAAGTTATATTTCATCCGATGCGATATCGGCGGGACCCACCAACCATTGCCGCATTACCAAACCACTGTAAACCTTTGTTTTCCGCTTTATTCCTTACCTTTTGCATTTTGTACTTCCCGTGGTTTACCACGTCGCAGCCCGCACTTCGCAAATTTTAGCATTTACCTTTAAGCACCCACACCAAACCTTGCGATGTTGCGACGTGACATCGTCATCGCACATCACAAAACTTAGAAATTGCATTTCGCATGTTTTACCACTTAAGTTTTAGTGCGCCCTCACTTCGCACATATTATGTTTAACTTTTAAGCCACCCGTAGTTTCGCACTTCACACTTTTTAAGACTTACCTTTTAGCCACCCACAAGTTATGTTATTTGAGTTGCGATGCGATCGCAATCGCACGTGGCAAGCTCAGGAGGATAGCGCATATAAGCGCCCGCAAGCTCAGGAGGATAGCACCCACAAAGTAAATGATTTAAGTTGCGATGCGATAAGTGCCACATCACATCGCAATCACAAGTTCTTAAGGTTTTCCCGTATCACGCCAGTTAAAAGTTAAGATCGCCGATTTGCGATTTGCGATGGAGGCACGGATACGATGTGGTTTCGTAGCCGAAACCTATAATATTTCAAGTCCGGGTTTATGTGTTTTTTTATGCTGTGTCGTGTATAAACTTTAGATCAGAGCTGAAGGACATTTGGTTGTTATATGTCCATTCCTCTATTGAATTACATTAAAATCTTCAGGCTCGGCCATTTTGTATTAAAAGGAATGTAATTTCTTTTGTTTAGTGAGATGAATGAATAGAGAAGAGTTGAATAAATTAAAAATTCCTCTCCTGTGTGTTTCTCGCTCTGTCTGTCTGTGTATGAATTGTTATTTTCGCAATATTTGTATTCTCTGTGTTGTGGGGGAAACACATCCCTCTGTTGTTTGGTTTATTTCCAATTTCCAACAACTATGTTTGCATAACAGTTAACAAGA
Source organism: Pinus albicaulis (assembly GCA_034641835.2). Taxonomy (NCBI): domain Eukaryota; kingdom Viridiplantae; phylum Streptophyta; class Pinopsida; order Pinales; family Pinaceae; genus Pinus; species Pinus albicaulis. The sequence goes on along the minus strand of CM076571.1, from coordinate 607,740,086 downwards.
CAATATAAAGAATCATCTTAGGTTGATATGAGTGAAGAGAAAGAAAACCAAAAAAAATAAATTTGAAGCATTTCCTTAGGTAAAGAAGAAGGGAAAAAGAGAAACCGTCGAATTTAACATATTACTTTGTTAGCCCATGACATGTAGGATTCTATTGGTGCACTATGCTTTGTTGGTGATGACCACCATATGCAAATGAGAAGCGACCAAAACTAGAGAAACCACACGAATAGGTTGCACATCCAAGATAGATCCCATCGTCCAAATATTGTTAAGGGTCCTCCTTGCTCACATCCTACAGTGTCTCACAAGGTCGCGATATCTTCAGAAGAACCAATGCCCAGGAAAACCCTCCAACAAGCCCACCAGGGAAAATTCAAAGCAAAGATTTTAGATGTTAAAGTCAAAGCATGTGAAGAGTTTAAAATCAAGTCCAAATTGAAAACAAAATGGAAGGATAAATACCATTGGAAGAGAGTTGATGGAATTACTTGTGAGTGATAAAAGTAATTTGATATAATTTGTATTTAAAAAAAAATTTATTTATGGGGCAAGGATGTTTAGTAGATGATGTTTGTTGGAATGGAGAAGATGGCCCAATAAAATAAGGCAAAGTGTCTTTCATAATTAAAAAATTATTAAAATTAAAATTTATTATAAATATTGATATGAAAACTTTAAAAATAATATATATTGAAAAGTGGGTTTATTAAATGCATGAAGAGTAAAAAGAGAGTTAGATTCAAGGTTGAGATGGGGGCACTTGTGATAATGCTTTATTGGTGAAGTTTAAAAAAATCAAAATAAAAAGGTGTTATATTATTGGTCATTGTTTTTTTTCTTCTCCATATAGAGTGAATGGTTTATTGTAAAATTAATTAAAACTGGAGTTAAAAGTGATGGGTACATTCTAAGACAAGTGGATATGCATCCATTATTTTGAGATTTTGCATATTTAATGTGCATGAATTAAGGATTTATGGAGGAACATATTATTCACTTCAAATGTACTAAGGAAAACTTCAAATGAAGAGTTGAGCAAAAAAAAACATGTATGGTCGTGAGATGTAAATGAGCATATGTATTTAGTTTGTAATTTTTTGATAGTGTCATGAAGTAATGGTCACTTGTGAATTAGAAAATCATTTTTGCATGCTTGTTGTACCTCATTTGAAATGATGTAATAATGTGTTTTGTAAAGGGGTGCATGTTCAGTTGTACTTGACACCCTAGAAAATTTCGGTCCTATCAAAGTCTAAGTATAAACAAGTTGTTTTTCCTATAGTCTTTTGTAAGCCCTGTCAAGTTAGGTGACACATGTAGTAATTATGTAGCATGTTCAGTTGTACTTGACACCCCAAAAAATTTCGGTCCTATCAAAGTCTAAGTATAAACAAGTTGTTTTTGCCCTGGTGTTTTGTAAGCCCAGTCAAGTTAGGTGACACATGTAGTAATTATGTAGCATGTATCCTCTTATGCAAAGAAAGGATGTGACATCAAGTTGTGGAATTAATCACTAAAGTAGGTACAAGGGTGTTAGGTATACTCGTATGCTATCTTGATGTAGATCAAAGAAATTTAGTCTTTGATTAAGGGAGAAAACTGAGGCAGATTAATCTCATAAAGTTGGGATGATTTTAGAAGATGGGGACCAAGTTTTATTGAAGAGGGAGTTTAAGTTGATGAAACATGAAATTTAAAATGATTCCTAGAAGTTACTACTGAGTACAACAAATAGTAATCATGTATTTTGGTAGATGGATTCCTTTTTATATGGACACCAATAACTAATTGTGTGTAGGAAGGATCAAAGTACAAGAAGGAAAAATAAGATGACTCCATGATAGAACAAAGATGAAAAAACAAAGTGAAAAAAGATGCAGCACCAAACAGAGTAATGTAATAATTTGATAATAGTGATAAAGATGCAACAACAAAGAGCAAAGAGAATGATGAAAAAATATGATGAGAAGAGAATGATCATTAAGGGAATTTTGAGGTAAAAACTGAGCCTCAAAACAAAAAATATACTACTAAAATTAACTTTATAAGAACCAATAGGATTCAAGATAATGATGTCATCCTCGGGGGTAAATATTTTGGAGGGAAAAACAAAAAACTAATTTTTTTAATTTCATTTTTGGTGTATCTCCTTATAGGTTTACTCAAATATCAAGTGTAGATACTTGTTGGATGCGAAATTAAATTCTACATTCAAAGAGTATCCACTTTGCATACTTCTGAGTAGACCCACACAAAAAAAAAATTGAAAATACATGGGAACACTTTTTTCACATTTTTAATTTTTTTTTTGATGTTTGTCTACTCAAAAGTATGGATAGTGGGTACTCATTGGATGTGGAATATAATGAATGAGTGTCTACACATGATGTTGGAGTAAGACTATAAAAAGATAAGTAAAAAATACAATTAGCAAATTAGTTTTTTTTATTTTCTTTAAAAAATCATCTCTTATTTTCTTATTTTCCTTAGGAGGTCCGTTTTAGACATCAAAATTCCCCTAATTCCAACAAGAAAGAAAGAAAAATGATGCAGCAACATGGGAAAATAAAAGTGAAAGATGAATACATAGAACAAATAAATATGGAAAACAAGCAAGGGTCAAAGATTGAAACATACAAGGGACAAAGAAACAAAATAAACAAGGAAATAATAATATTATTGTGTAGATGAAATTGTATATGTAGATGCAAACAACATCATTGAAAAGAAAATGTAGATGCAAATAAAAAATCCCAAGAAATTTTAACATTCTCACTTAATTTGAATTGAATTTACTTGCGTCAATGTTAACATAAACCTAATGAAATATGTATACTCCAAAATTATATTATGTTGAAAAGTTTGTGGTACTCTTAAAACCAATTTGTAAAAGCCTCTTTCTAAAGTAAGGATTGCGGTTGAAATCACAAATGTTTGTGTCAACAGAAATCACACAGCGTGAAGTGTTGTTAGTGGCAAGTTGAAAGCACTAGTAATGGTTGAGAGTATGCTTATGCAAAAAATAACAGGAGTAAATGGTGATGGATCAACCACAAAAAACCCATGATGATGATTTTCATGATGTAGGGGGAGTGAAATAGTTTATGCCTTTTTAGGTATTGTTGTATATTTGTAGACAGTCATTGGCTAAACAACTGTGTCAAAGCATCGATTGTGAGGGGTATATATGTAATGAAATATTGAAAGATATAAATAATTCTTTATGCTTATAATCCTTATTCCTTACGATCAATAAAAGTGTTGGTGTTCCATAATAAAAACATAAAAATCCTTATAAGTTCTTTGATAGAAGACTTAAGACGACCTTAGAAGATTAAAAATCCTCCCCAAATATCTAATAATCTAAGATGAGAAGAAACGCATAGATGAACCTCTATAGTGAATAAAATAAATCTTATAGATGAACCTTTATAGTGAACAAAAATACATCTAATTATAGCATATAAGCAACAATTTAATGATTTTTGGGTGACCAATTAAAACAATTGTTCAATCTTTTACTCGATATAGAAAATAACATTGTAGAGGGACGTTGGGGAGATTGATACTCAACCTATCCCTTCCAAATGTCCTATAATACCTAAAATATATGTAGAAAAATATTATGAAATCACTAGAAACACTCACAAGTACACAAATATTGTCACAAGTAGAAACCAAAACCCTTTGATTATCCTAAAGTGGAAAGTATTATAGCAACATTACAAAACTTTGATCCATGTATCAACCCTTTTTCATCCTTGAAAAGAAATATATATTTAAATTTATACAAAATATCTTATCCTTTAAAGGATTTACATAAAAAATAATTCCTTATCTAATGTTTAAATTTTTTTGACTAAGAATAGAAAAAATGCTCCAAAAATATCTCCAACCATGCTTGATTGCTGCATCTGGGTTCAATGTATTTGAAACTGCTCTGATTTTGTTTCTCGAAATCCTTAATGGCTCTGATTAGTTGATGCTATGCTGCATTGATAAGTTGAACTTATCCAACTACTTTAATTAAATCCTCCCACTCTTCATCTATTGGGTAACCAAGATCAATCATTTGTCTATATGGTTCATCTACCTCAGTATACTTCTCAAAAGAAGGTTTTACTATGAATAAATGTTTGACTTTGTAGCAAATGAAAATATCATTAAATAACATCCGAAGTAGACTTTGACGATTGATTTCTCCCTTGATTCCAAAAAAAATTGATTTTTCTCTCTCTTCCCTGTTCAACAATATTTGGTACTTCTCTTTTGTAATAATTTAGCCTTATGAATTCTTGAAGCATGGAAGACCTCTTTGCTGTAGAATAGAATAATTTCCTATAGAATTTATTAAATTGTACTTGTAATTTTTCACGTTTCTCCTTTGTCTTTAGCATCGGGGTTTTCTTCATTAGAAATTTTTTGGTTTGAATTACTTATTTTGTTCTATCTTCAATTCCCAATTCTTCAAGCTCTTCTCTAGACTTTGTGTTTGGAGCTTTAATGATTTGACTTGCCTGCCTAGGTTTGTTTTCTAGTTCTATTTTTATTTTATCAATGGATTCTTTATCCTTTTCTAGAAATTCCTCTTTCTCTACAATAATCTCAATAGAAGAGCAAATGTTAGATACAAAGGACATGATCTCCATGCATATTTTCTCCTTCCCCTGTGTCAAACACTGAACAATGTTAGAATTGCTCAAATCACGCTCTAGTTTTTTTTGCAAATTAGAAGTTTTATGTATCTAGACTAATAAAGCATTACCTGACTTGATTTTATTCTTTTATGCTCTATCCAAATTTTCTTTTAATCTGTAAATTTCAACATTATTTAGGGTAAGAGAAAATAATGCTTCAGACAATTTTTTTGTAGTATCATCTCATGTTGAACCTATCTCCACTGTTGGAATCATTATGCTGGTAGTGTGTTCTTCTTATTTTAATAAATTCTCCATATCTATCTCAATGTTCTGTGTTTCTAAATTTTGTTTAATTATAATGAATAATAAAGATTCCTTTTCTTTCTCCAATTCTCCTACTTCTTGAGCTTGAGGACACTCTGTAGTAGGCATTTTAAGATTTTTTCCCAAGGTCGGATGTCAACATCTTTCTTCTTAATGAATTATTGTGCAACATCAATATTTTGTGGATTCAAACCCAATTTAATAACAATATCTTCTAAATATTTAATCTTAGTATCCTTGGCAAGGGATGACGTCCTTTCCAACTTAAGTTCAGATATTATGTTGTTTAAAGAAGTCTACAATTTAGAAACATTCATAGCAAAACTTGTCAAATTAGATCAATAGATTAAGTCACCATCTTTTTTATGCAAATCTATTTGATCTATAGGGTGAATTTGATTTGTATAAAAGAGAACAATAAAGTTTTATAATCATCAACATACATCGAAGTTTCCCTCCAAGCATAGTGACCTCCACATACTCCTTCATGGAACTATTCATTCACTCCCTCTATATCACTTTTAGTCAAACATAGAAAAATAATATTCAAAGGATCTTTCAAATACATATTTGAATTAACTATACAACATTTCATGGACTTAATTCTAAGAGATATGCACTGATTCTTCGTAAATTCAGGAGGAAAAACTAAACTTTGTAAAAAGTAAATAACCAATCTGATAACATAAATTTATCTTCAATGTGCAAAGGAAGTTCTCATGGGGTTGAAATAGAAGAAGGTTCTTGTGTATTCTTCTTCCCTTCATTAGTATAAGGTTATTGTATATTGTTCTCTGTTATAGGAAAAATGACCTCCTCATCATCTCAAAGGAGAAAGAAACATGGAAGGAAGAAAATGACCCAGACAAAGACCCATTTTGCCAAGGTAACACACCATAGAGACAACCAGGTCGAGTTATAACACATCCCAGCCATTCAAAGGGAGAATTAGTGCCTAGGTTAACGCATTGTCTTGCCTAACGGGCATCATTACCTATGTTTTCATGAAGAAAGGGACAAATCCCGCGGAAACTGACTGGCACTTCCTGCTTTTTCTCAAAATGAGTCAGTTCAAAAGCAGCAATCTACGATACAAACCTCTTATTGGATGTTTCCAAACACAACTAAACACCTATAGAGGGAAAATGCGAGGAAAGGCAAGGAAACATAAAAATTTTTCCCCATTCAAACTGATTGAAAGGAGTGGCAAGGTCTATCCTCCCCAATTCCTATAAATTGGAGGCTTGGGCTCTTGGTCAAGGGTCGAAGGTTTGATCGTGTGTAGAGCAGAACTTCATTTTTGAGTGTGAGGCATAAGGATTGGCAAGGTTCATTGAGAACTCTTAGCCCAAGTATCATTACACTCGGAGATAGAGGAGAGAGAGAGGGGAGTTAGAAGACAGAGGAAGGCTTGGTTCAACCAACGATTGTAATCTTCCTCTTTATATATTAATATAACTGTATTTTTTTTGTCCATTTGATGTTTCGGTGTCAAATTTATTGTTTATTTTTCTATGAAGCATGACATAAATGGCTCAGATTTGCATAGTTTAATGTTGATTATATACTTGTTTAATTTCTAGTAAGTGATACCACTATGAATATTACATGTGTGCTTTGTTTGTTTGCAGGATCTAGACTTGGAGTTGGTGAGGAAGGACTTCAACCACACCGCTTAACGCTCTCCAAAGGATCTGCTATTTACAAAGAGGTAATCCTTCAATATCTCACTTCGTGTATAATGCATTATTATAAACATGTGTGCAATGTCTTTATAACTATACAGCTGATATGACTGTTTGCCTTGGGCACCGGGAAGCCCTGAGAGGGATATACATCAACTACCACCCAATAATTTTACCCCTTAGTAGAATTCGCGACTCCACTGGGGATTTAATCCTAAGTTCCCAGATTTTTTGTTTCTGAGCCTTTGAATCTTTCCCTCTGTCATTTACCACTTTGCTCACATCCCCTTCTGATCATTTTATATGCTCTGTGACCATCTAAGTAGCTCACAGTGTCCAGAACACACCTTGCCTAGCCATTTTTACAACTTTACCTTGAGTAATGCACCCCCTGTGTGTGTTTCAGTGCGTTATAATGCTGCTGATGCTTAGATACAACGTGTTAGTCCTGTCATTAACACTCTGTAGCCTCTGCTAGATAGTGTTACCCAGTCAAAATTTTCTGTTTGCACCATTACTTTGTTTCCATTGGCTGTGGAGTTGTTGGTTGCCAGATTAGCTTCTGTTTTTTTTTGGATCCCTATGCTTGGTTTCCTGCTAGCATTTTTAGTTTTCTTGTATAAAAATTTAGTGTTAGTCGCATTTAATTTTTGAAGAGGAGAAGTTTTTTTAGTTTTTTTGAACATAACTGAATTCATTCTAAATTTTTTGGTTAAAAAGATGTTAGAGAGGATAGATAGATGTCTGAATATTTTTAGTTTGAACTGGGTTATTTTAATGTTTGTTGCTTCACAGATGTTTGAAATATCTCTCCCTGTATAATAAAATCTTCATAGAAAGTAATATTAATAGCATTTTCTGCATGATTTTGAGTCAGAGTCTCATTGCATTTCATACGTCCACTTCTCCTCCGAAGACTAATAAGCAAGTACACTAAAAAATCAAGCGCTAATAAAGTCAATCACATAACTCTTTTTCTGAGCTCACACCAACAGTAGTTCAGGCTAGGATCTTGGGATAGGAGAAGTGAGAAAACTGCCCAAGATCACAAAAATTGAAACTAGAGTCATTAAAGAGGGAAAAATCCTGCTGCACTCATACTATCGAGACTGCTCCACTACTATCGGAGCTAAGTGTGAGACAACACTGGGGTGCATGAGAAGGTAGCCCACCTTAGAGTGCATAACAGTGGGAATTATATATATTGGGGTTCCCCTCAGGGATGTCGAAACTAGATCGAGGATCTAGGTGTTCTGCCCATATAGTGTGCTGTCTACGACCGTGACCCCCCTGATAGTGTTTGTGATTTGAGGTATCTTTAGTTGCGATACTATTAGGGACTTACACAAGGTAATTGGGGCGGGCTGCCCTGGTACCTAACACAGATGGACCTACTCTGTCTTCGTTCCTTGGGAGGGTACTCATCTCCATGAGAGTGCTTACACCCATCGTCTGAGGTTTGGGAAAAGCTCTAAAGTAACCGTAACTGTACATTTGACCAACTCTCGCTGTATGCTATTGTGATACTGGGTTTCATCTCCAAAAAATGGTAGTACTCAGATAGAGTATTACCCCTTCTGGCTGCTTGATTGATTGATTTTAAAGGTTCTTTTTTCCTTTTTAGGTGTGTGGTTACTATCACTGAGACTTCATAATACATCACAATAAAATTTGATAAAATTAACAGGTCATCATGGCGTCCTTCGACCCTCATCGTCTTTCTAGACGGTAGCAAGGTCTCCCTCCATTGACACTGTGGGAGGAGTCGAGTCTTAGTGACCCGATGCCTTCTCTGGAAGAGAAGTCTTCAGTGTTGACCACTGACTTTCACATTGTTCCCTACCATATAGAGTTTATAGAGGATCCTTTCACTGAAGGAATCGTACCTCCTTACAATCCTCCTCTCACTGACCCATCGGGGTCATTTGTATTTCAGGTAACACCAGTGCTATTCATGTCTTTGGTTGCACCTACATCCATTTCGCAACCGGTGATCATAGGGTCGGTGCCTTTGGTGGCCAACTTGGTTCCATCACCATCTTCCACGATAGTTTTCAGTTCTACGCAACTGATTGCAACCCTCGTAGCTAGGCTATACCCGGTCCTACTAATCTGGTCATCACAACTGCAAGCGAACCTCCAAACCCTTCGGGATCTTCTCCTATAGTGACTGCACCTGGACCCATGGTTTCCACTCCCGCTAGAGGGGCTACTTCGGATCCTTTTAGTAACCCTTTCGGTTGGAACCCATTGCTGAGTTCAAACCCCTTGGCTAATATGCCAGGGGGCACTTTGGTACCCCTACATTCAATAGGACAAGCAGGACCATAAATTGTTAACGCCATTCCTTTAAGTGGTCAAACTTTAGGTGTAGGGTCTATGCCGATGGTCAACTATGCGAATAGCAGTATGCCAAAAGATAATTCTATCATATCCATATGGGCGACCCTTCCCCAAAACTAATTGGGACAAGGGGGAAACTATTACACTGGGGGAAACCAACAATTTTCCCCCTAGTAAAACATCCCCTATGGATAGAAACCATACATCCCTACACGCCCACTCATTGGAAAATTTTATCAACAAATTCCTACTTATTCCATTGGTAACACATTGATGGGCGGACCCTACGGTTCGAATGGTCAACCAATACCTCCTTGGCTAGACTCGGGGGAAACCATGCAATTGCCATTTTTGGCAGCTTTAGACATCCCCGACCTCTACAAATTGACTAATGATCCTATCAACCACAACCCGCTCTGGCCTCTAGTACTGCACAAGATTCTGTTTGACATCCCTAAGCTCAAAGGGAAATAAGGGGAGGATCCAGCGATGCACATCACCACCTTTCATCTATGGTCTGTTTCTAACGCCATGGTGGACGACAATATCTGGCTCAGAATTCCCCCCCGCAATCTTACAAGCAACGCTGCCAATTGGTACATTGAGTTACCAAGTGCTGCGGTCAATACTTTTGGTGCCTTAGCAACAAAATTTCTTAAGAAATTCCAGTTACCTATCTGATACGAAACTGGAACTGAACTCTTAACCTCACTGTGCCAAGACACTACCACCCATATCTCCGATCACATTCATGAATGGAGACATAGGCATAGGTTAGTCAAAGCGCCAATCCTGGATCATCTGTTATCGAAATGGTTTTGTACGTCACTCTTACCACCCCTTGCTAAAGACGTTTTCTTGTTTGGTGCAGTCACGGAAGACCAATCCATCCGTCATGCACAACATCTAGATCTCATCTATTCACAATGTGGCACGATGTATGAGTTACTCCCCCATGCCAGAGGCAACCCGAATCCTCCCACTACTCAGTTACCCGGAGCGCACGCTGACGTCCTCCTCGGCGCGAATTCCGGTGTAGCTATAAAGCAGCTCAACAGGTAAGCTTCCCAGCCATCTTCGGTTGCCACCGCCCCTACCCAATCGGCTGCTTTTCCCACCGCTAAGGTACACTCTATGAAGTCTACACAAAAACCTAGTGGAAAGAATAAGAAGAATAATAAAAAAAGCGCTCCTTCTGAAGAGTAGCCCCATACTCGAAATAATCCCAATCAGAGAAATGTTGCTAAAAATGACAAATGAAAGGAAAAACTGATGAGATTCCCTTGCAAAATTTGTGTGGAGGACCACTTGACATACAAATGTCCTCGACTGTAGGAATGCACAGATTTTATTACACAAAAGGACTCTGGAAGGACACCTGCCATCCTTCACAATCCCTTCCCTAATACACAGCAACAACAACAACACATGGTTGCAAACCTGCCATAACCCCCCGAAAGGGGCAACAGTGGTACTCATCCTTCCAGTGAAGGATCATATGCAATTTATGGCATGGAGACTATTGAACTCCAAAACAGAGCTAAAATATATGGAAATCCAGTCATTGAGACTCAAGAACCTAGTTCAAGTTCGAATCCACCGCCACCTCACGATTTTCATATCGAAAGGTCTGCTGTTGACCCTGTCATTCGTCCCCCCAAAAGGACCCTTCGACGCACGACTCATAACACCTCTGTACATGCTACCCTAAGCTACAACATTGTAGAAGGCTTGGCGCAAGCACCATCAGCTATGTTTGCACTCGAAGTGTTGCAAACCTGCCCAGTGCAAAGGAAAGCTCTGCTTTCAGCCATTGGTGGAATTGACCCCCAGGATTCTATGCTAGCCATATTCGACATGGAAAAATGAAAACCTCACCTTTCACTCTAGCTTTATTTCCAGCTTCAAGTTGTTTTGAAAGGGAAACCAATCCATTACACTGTCATAGACGAAGGTGCTTCGACCTGCGTAATGTCAACTATGTGCTGGCTCACTTTGGGTTCTCCCACTTTATCTCTGCAGTTGAATTCCCTCAAAGCTTTTGATGGCCACACCTTCCTCCCAAAAGGCTACCTTGATAACTACCCCGTTACACTTAGTGGGAAAATGATAACTGTGGACATAGAAGTTTTAGATCATCATCTTGAATATAATATTTTGTTGGGTCGCGGTTGGTCTTACGCGATGACTGCCATTTTATCTTCAGTTTTCCGACTCATCCTTTTTCCATTGTATGGGAAAATGGTTATAGTAGACCAGCTATCCTTTTGCACCCCTGATTATTCCACATTACCTAGCAGCACCGTACCCTTAGTAGGAGGCATTCCTTACTCTTACGTCAGTGTTGGTACCGGCCTTCTAAAGGCATCTTCCTTGATGGGTTGTTTTCCTCTCCTGCCGTCTGAGGTTCCACACACGATTTCAATGATATCCACCATCTCGGATGGCTCTATCGATCCCTGGATGCTATTAGCGCCTTCATAAATTGATTCCCATGGAGATCAGATGCCACTATCACCGACAGAGTTGGCTTACCAAGCCATCCAATCAGAATCTAAACCCTCCATTGCTTTGGTTTCAACCAATGGTACCACCCTCTCGCCCACCACAGTTCCTTATAAAGATGTCCTCGATGAAGTCCTACCTACGGATGAAGCTATCTGAGAGATCATGTCTCTAGAGGAACGACCTTGGGGAGAGTTTCATCACCGCGCTTCGATGTCTGATTCAGACGCGACCACTATCTAAATCCCATCTTCCAACCCACCTGAGATCGTTCCCTCCGTGTACACGACTATTCAAACTATCGGTACGGAAGGGAACATGGGAAATATTTCCAAGACTATGCTTATATATATCTCGATCAAAAAGGGTATCATGGAAAATATACATATTGGAGCTGATTGCAGTCTCGAGGAAATTGCACGCTTCACATCCCTTTTTAAGGAATTCCATGATGATTTCACTTGGTCTTATGAGAAAATTCCTGACATAGATACTTCTATTGACGAGAAAGAGTTCAATAAATTTTGAGCATTATTTTTATGGTATTTTTCTCGCTCGTTAAACAAAAAAACCTCGAGTTATCTTCTTCAGGCTTGTTAAACTTGCACGAAGAAGCAACGAGCCTTCTTTTTAGGGAATTTTTTTAGCTCCTAAAATTGAAAAAACCCTGAGTTTCCTTCGTCGGGCTCATTAAACTACCACGATGAAGAACTATGAGCCATTTTTTCCATCTTTTTATAGCTCGTTAAAAAAATGAAAAAGTAGCTGAGTTTTTCTCCGTCGGACTCGTTAAAATTTCACAGAGAGGATTGAGATTTTCTTCGTTTGACTCATTAAAACTTCACGAAGAATATTGATTTTACTCCATCTCCTTGTATGCATAACAAAATGAGGCAGATGTCCATAGAACATAGGTTTATCACTTTATTCGGATTCAATGGACTAACTTACAGAAAAGGAACTGTATCAGGCTTACTATTCTCCCTTTGTTGCGCCTAGTTATCAAACATGACAAAGGTACCCCCCTGGAGTTGTCTTTTATGATGTTTTTCAGACTCCCTAAATATGAAAAGATCACCGAGTTTACCCGTCTGGACTCGTTAAGCTTAATTAGATGGGGAAAATTTTGGACAAAGTGGATACTTATTCTGTTATGCTTTGAAAGTCGATTTGGCAGAAAAAAATCTTGAACATGGCACTTCCCAGAAAATTCAATCGCAATTAGCCAAACCCTACCATTCTATGAGTTTAACCTTAGTATGTCGATGCCCCTGCATTGGTGAATCCTGACACTCTTTTTTGTTCATAAGCCTAAGTTTCCTGGTACCCTGTTACTACGCCTTCTATTGTTCAAGAAGATCTCGCTATCTAATGATTCTTGTATTAGCCAAGCCATCATATGCCAGAAATCATTTTTCGTTGTTAGTTACTCCCATTTTCTCTTGACTATCTTAAAAAAAAATCATCTTTTCTCGTTTCGTGTCAACTGATGTAGGACACCTCAGTGCCTACCTTTCGACAGATCTCTTCCTATCGACTTCAACATCTTATCTAGGAAGTTGATCCAGAAACACATCAGTACCCGGGTACTTGCAGACCTCAATGGTAGGTTACCTTGTGTTTGATTGGGGGTTCTCATTTTTGGCCCCCAGTCGAATGATTCTACGAGTGTTCAACATCAACACCTTTTATTCACACTCGCTAGATTGTACTGTGAATATTGGGGACCATCATCATTATCGGTGGCTACCATTGCATTTGTTAACAATTTTCATCATTGACTGGTAATTAGACGATTTCTCGCATCTTTGACTACAACTCCTTCATTCGCATGTGCAGAAATATGTAGTTTGGTGAAGCGGAAACTAAGACCTTGGGTTGAGGCTTACATCATTTGAGCTGTGTTTCCTCTCCCAAGCTGCGATATTGTTTTTGGAGACATCTTATCAGATTGATCCTGTCATGACACAAGATTCCACATTGTGCTTATCGGTGGACATACTAGTCATATCTCTTTCCAGAGAAATAATTTTGATACAACTACTGAGCATGGGAATGCCCGACTCAGGACATATACTTATATTTCTGACATATGTTGTTGTTTCAGGTTTTCCTTAGTTCTCTAACTCCTCTCACTCTACTACATATATTATAAATTATTTCGGCCATCGTCTTCGCCTCTGACCTCACACTTTAGGGGGCATCTATTACAGGACAAATGACCTCCTTATTAGCTCAGAGGATAAATAAACATGGAAGGAAGAAAATGACCTGGACAGAGACCCATTTTGCCAAGGTAACATGCCCAGGCCTTAGAGATATTGTGTCAAGAGTTATAACGCATCCTATCCATTCAAAAGGGGTTATATTGAATGTCGCTCTAACGCTCTCTGCTTCATGGTGTTACCCGTGTTTTCATGAAGAAAGGGACAAATCCCACAATAAATTAATCGGAATTTCCTCCTCGCTTTTCTCAAAATGAACTGCCTAAAAGTAACAACCTATACAAAACTATTATTGGATGTTTCCAAACACAAATGAACACATGTAGAGGGAAAAAGCAAGGAAAGGAAAGGGAACATCAATATTTTTCCCCATTCAAACTGATTGAAAGGATTGGCAAGGTCTGTCCTCCCCAATTCATATAAATTGGAGGCTTGGGCTCTTCGTCAAGGGTCGAAGGTTTTATCGTGTGTAGAGCAAAACTTCGTTGTTGAGTGTGAGGCTTAAGGATTGGCAAGGTTCATTGAGAAATCTTAGCCCAAGTATCGTTACACTCGGAGAGAGAGGAGAGAGAGAGAGAGAGGAGTCAGAAGACTGAGGAAGACTTGGTTCAACTAATGATTGTAATCCTCCTCTTTATATATTAATAGAACTCTATCTATTTTTTCCATTTGATGTTTCAGTGTCACTTTTTTTTATATGAAGAATGATACAAATGGCTCATATTTTCATATTTTAATGTTAATTATATACTTTTTTAATTGCTAGTAAGTGATACCACTGTGAATATTACGTGTGTGCTTTGTTTGTTTGCAGGATCTAGACTTGGAGCTAGTGAGGAAGGACTTCAACCACACCTCTTAGTGCTCTCCAAAGGATCTGCTGTTTACAAAGAGGTAATCCTTCAATATATCACTTCGTTGATTATGCATTAGTATAAACATGTGTGCAATGTATTTGTAACTATACAACTAATCTGACTGTCTGCCTCGGGCACCGGGAAGCCCTGAGAGGGATATACATCAACTACCACCCAAGCATTTTACCCCTTAGAATTCTCCACAGCTGTATCTGAATTCATTATTTGATTCATACCCAAGACTTTACAATTTCATTAATGTAACAGTTTATCCAATCCTTTTCCTTTTACTAGCTTTGTTGGTTTGATGTCGAGATCAAACTCTCGAATTCTGGCTATCCACCTTCCCCTTTTTCCATCTGTATTAGGTTGAGTCAGTATTGTTCTTAATGCATTATTGGGTACATATGTAATTATTTTTAAATGAAGTACATAGGTTCTGAAATCCTTCATAGCATAAACTAAAGCATCTGCCTACTTTTCAATAATATCATACTTTAGTTTTGCATCCCTCATGACTTTAATAAATAAAGAAATTGGTTGCACAAAATAATATCCATTATTTTGTAGTGGGACAACTAATATTGTAGTATTTGATGAAAAAGAAAAATTACTAAAGGGCTTTGAGTAATCTAGAATAACTAACATTGGTGTTTCTGAGAGTGCCTTTTGATCTGGGCAAATGAAAATATGGATTGTGAATTCCATTCAACTTCATGATTTTTCTTGAGCATGTTAATGATGCCCTTTACAATTTCAACATAATTAGCTATGAGTCTTCTTAGGAAATTAATATTCCCTTGGAATGCTTGAATATCTTTCTTTTTTCTGGGAAAAATGATTAAGTGAGTGGCTAATTATCTTTTGGGATCTATTTTGACTCCTTCCTTTGAAATAATTGTGAAAAATCCAAGTCTTAGATCTGAAATCCTACTGCATCAAACTGAATTACTTCTCCTACTTGTAAATTACATTAAAAAGTTGTTTTGCACATTAATTATGAAAACATTGAAGAAATTACTGAAGCAACCTTCACTTAATTAATTTAAACGGGGAAACATGAAACTGAGCAAAATAAATAACACACACAAGAAATCATTGTTTTTTGACAAATGTCCCCTGAAAAACCCAATGCAGGAAAATCGGTGCAACAAATCTAAGGGTTTTATTATTAAGCATTAGTTATTCTGAATACATCTCTGAATGTCTCACCTGAAAATTCAGTTACAAATAAATACTGACAGAGAAAAAAATAGTGAGATTACCTCATACTTCAAATCACGACTGATACAATAGTTGAAATGAAAAAAACCAAGCACCCTTTGCGCTGCCTCTGCGTAGTAGTTGTGTAGGTATGCATGGGGACCTATGATAGACTACATCACCCCTTCTGCATGATATTTCTGCCCTTAGGAAACTTGATCCTAGAGCTTCCGACTCAGAATCTTTATTTCCCAGCTGAATTCAGATTGTAACTCGGAAACGCTGCGATTTCTCTGCGTGTGGCATGCATGGCCCTGCATCACCCCTTCTGGGTGTTGCGTCACCTTCTCTGGGCTCTGCGCTAATTCCTTTGCATCTTTCTCTACCTCTCTACTCATTATCCTTGGCCCTAGAGAAGATCCTCCTGCCAAAATTGTCTGTGCCCTTAAACTGTATGAAAAATATCTAGATCTAGTTTTCCTCTTGAGCACTGCCCACTTCAGAAATTTCAATCACTTGATCCTCTTAGTGTATCTTCCAAATGACCCTCAAACCTTCCTTTATAGTCTTCTCGTTGAGACTTCAAAAACCAAGATTAGATCTCTAATCAACGACTAAGATTACATTTATACTTGATTTTATTTTTCCAGAAGTTTCACCCACATTTTAAATTAATACCCATTAATTATTTTAATTTCCTAAGTTAGACTTAGTGTCCCCATTAAAAATAATTAATTTATCAAATAAAACTACTTCTGGGTGGAATTTCCCAAAACAATTTCTGGGTTATGTGGAATGCATGTGTCTAAGCCTCCCCACAAAGTTTGAGATTTAGAGCACATACAATGCTACCAAAAATCAACAATCCCTCTTAGTGAGGAATGTACTTTAGCAACTATTCTTTTCTGCACACTGCTCTAACTCTGAAGCATCTCCCTCTACACAGTTGATGTCTGAAATGTTTTCCACCAACCACTACGCGAGGGAAAATTTTAAGGACTCCCCTAAATTTATATCTATAATAAATGGGTGAATCTCCATGATACATAGGAAAAATGGAATGCGATTTTATCAATAATATAATATGTATATATAACTTTTTTGGTGAATCTCACACCATATTATATTATCTTATAAAATCATGGTGAATCTTTCACTGAATAATAAAGACTCTGTAAAGGGCTAACAAAGTTCATAATGAGCATTTCTTGTAATGGCTTCAAGCCTTGTTAATAAATCCACCAAGAACGAAAACGAGTATATTCCTTCAATGGAATATAAAGATATTTCTCATGGAAATTCAATTAGGTTTGGCACAGGTGGCAGGGAGAAATCCTACATGTGACAATGTGTCGAACTCATGATGAGTATTTATTTTAATGGCTACGTGCCTTGCTGTCTAAGCAATCTCTTGAGGATTGAAATATGTAAATTCCTCATATGGAATATAAATATATTTCTCATGTATTAAAAAAAATGAGGATATAAAATGAATGATATAATTAAAAATCCATGTGATGGTGTACTTAGCATTTACTATTCATAATGATTGAGAGGTTAGTCACGTACTTTAGTTAGGATGTGTCAATTCATTTTTATTGTTTTAATTGTTATATTATAATTTTCATGTGTTTATTACAACTTGGTACCAACACACATAATTTTGGTAAGGAAATGTGTGGCCTAGTTCCAAGTTAGAGTGTTTTTCATAGCGACGACCTAGGCTAAAATCTTCGTGGGTAGGTTGTAGTAAAAGTAACTACAACAAAGAAAAACATAATTAACTTAGGTATCATGAAACATCTGAAATGTGGCTTTAAAAGATGTGATTTTATGGACCTTATAACATGCTTCCTTAATGGTCTAAATACTAAAACTGCTTAATCAAGGAAATAAAAGTTTTTCATAGCTAGGAATGTGATTCAAAAATACAAATGAATTTCATTAATAGAAAGCTAGATGAGGGAGCACACTTAATAAAAAATGAATCTCCATGTATGAATGATGGCGATATTTTGGAAAAAAAAGGAGATTTCAAGAGGACCTTGGTGATTAGCGTCCAAATCCTAATCAATTTCATGTGTTTTTTAGCTTTCATGTATTAAGTGTCCCAATTTTTTTGGATTGGCTAACAATCAGAAATTAATCTACACAGGAGATAAGACAATAATTTGGAAAGTTAATCATCCCATCATATACTCCAATTCCAAGAAAAGGGAAGTTCCATTACAATTTCTTCCTTTTATTATTTGAGCAATTCATCCCATCAAATGCTGCACTTAGAATGACATTCTAATGTACAATGTTGAGAAAGTTATGTTTTAAAACTATTAAAAAGAGAATATAATATCTATAGTTGTCCCTATCCCCCATGGTTGATTTGTAGTTAACCTTATTATTTTTATTTGTAATGTTACTAGTATCCCTTGGAAGCATACAAGGTTGATACCCTCCTAAGCTAGCAGGATTCTAGCTCTAATACCACTATAATAACCCAAGGAGATTTTTCCCTAAGGTTTATGAGGGTTTCCAACAAATTCTTCTTTTTATTCCAAATAATGACCAAGAAATTCAAATAATGTCATCTTCACGAAAGTATATTCCTTCTCCACAACACAATAAACATTCAAAATACTATAACAAATTCCATAATGAAATATGATCCAAAATCAATAATCCATTGAAGCCCAAGTTCACCAAGACTTAAAAAATAATTTTATATTTGGAATAAAGACTGAGTTCGCCTAATCTAATTTGCATTCCTATAATTTCCTTTTGTGAATACAGTTAAAATAGGATACCAACTCACTTAGACTGATAATCATTCTTGTTGTTGACTTCGAAACCCTTCAATAATTCGTCCAGACCAACTTTAATGACTCTGCAAATTATTTAGGGAATTTCAGTCTTTTATAGTCCTTTTAAAAACTATCACATTGTCTCAGATGAACAACAGAGTTTTGTACATGATACATGAGTTATCCTGCATAATTTTATCCCAAAAAAACTCTGCACTTGTCTCAAATCAAAGTGATTCCAAGTGACTTAGATATGCTTCAGGCTAGGCCCGTCTTCCGTATGCCCTCAAAACAAAATTGATTTTTCTCAAAGTGTGAACATCCAACTTCAAGGAGTACTTCGATCTATCTAAGATCAATTCGTTGGAAACATTCAACTTCAAAACTTTGACTTGTTCAAACAATTCGCTTTTTCTATACCTCATAACAAACTCGCATGCCCCAACCTTGAATCGCAGAAAGAACAAGAAAAAAAACCCTTGTCAAAATCTGAGAAAGGTGTTAACCTGCCTCAGAAGGTTAAGAGATTTGTTCTTGTTTATCTCAAACAAATTTTTAGATCCTCCAAACCTTAGACGACTTGCCTCAAAATTTCTAGATAGAATGTTTCCCTTAAATTTTTTCTTTAATTCCAACCTTAGAGAGATGATCCTTAGCTCCATGCGAGTCTTGACCTACTTCAAAGGGTGTTTCCTTATCAAATCCTTCCCAAAATACTTCATTGCTCCATTTTATAGTTAAATCCCTATTCCATAACAAAAGAAAATGACTAGGTAGGGTGGGATCACCTCCACCGAAACTAGTCCAAAGAGAAAATGGGTTTAAAACAAAGACAAATAATCTAATCCAATGATGCCCCCAATTTAATCTAACCCTCTTGTACTTATATATTTCCTTGAGGGGGTTTTTCTCCTTAATCAATTTAGTGGGGTTCACAAAAAAACCCATCTTTGGGATTTTTTCCCCAGCTGCCCAAAAACTTGGGTATTTTGGGGTTTTCCCCTTTATCAATGACTATAGCGTACGAGATTGATAGGCTAATTTTTCCCTTGGGCCAGTTAATCTCTTGGAGGCATTACATGCACTCGATGCCATTTTGATGTATTCACCTTTACATGGTATATAGATGAGAAAAATTTGCACATTTTGTCTCTATTGGTTTGGAATCATGGATTTAAATTTTAAAAAGATATTTTTTTAATTAAAAATTTATTATTTCATGTATTTTTTTAAATATCGGTTCATTGAGATCTGACTAGTCTGATTTTTTTGGTTCCGTTTCAAAAGCATGTTTGATAGGTGGATCAAGCTAGTCACCAGTTTCAGTTTTAAATACTATGGTGTGTGTGCATGTGTGCACACCCAAATTTTTGGAGTGTGGGGAGGGGTTTATATATTTTAAGTTCAACTAGACAGGAACATTGTTTACCCTTCTTTAAAAAAAAAACCCGACCAATTAAACTCACCGTTGCTTGAGATACGATAACATTCAATTTTTACCCTAGAAAATATTGTCAAACATGGTGAATGAGTATATTTTCAAACATGGTAAGGCCCTCCGTACAACAAAAATATGTAGAATGTATTGGAAATGTCAGAATTAGTTCTCTCTCTCTCTTTGAAAGAAAATATTATCGGTTGCCAAGTGAGACACCAATGCCATTGTATTTGTGTTTCCACAATGGCTGTAGAGTTTTCATTGTAGGATTAAAGTTAAGTTTATATATTAGCAAGAATGAAACATATGACTATAAAGGTCTTCACATCATCAAATTCAAAGTATACTATTTCTTGTGGACCTTTCCGACTTTTGAACCTATTTTGATTTTTCCTATTTAGGCCTCTTGACATTTTATATAGACTCAATTAACAGGGGAAAAGTCCTTTAAAATTTAAACCTAATTAAATAAAACAAATAAATCATATTACCTACCATCTGTATTATTGTAGAAAGGAAGAAAATAAGGTAGGAGGTTATGGGATTTTGATATCCGCAACTACTCCCAAGGAAGAAGTTATTTGGAGAAATTCATCTAAAAATGCAACAAATTATTAAGAAAAGGGCTAAAGAACCATGCCTCGTAAAGAGAGAACCAAGATGTGCTCAATTCTATAATTTTTTTTCGAAATTAATGCAAATATTATTTATTAAAAATGACAACAATTCATTTCCACTAGGAATGGAAATATGGTCCTTGGTAAAAATTGTACATTCATTTCCAAATAAATTAACACATTAAATACAAAATGAGAGTTGAAGAAAGATTAGGAATAAAAAGGAATTAAAAATTGATACTTAAATAACTTTCTTATTGCCTATGGGATTGTTTTGTTCCACAAGTCAGTTATCAAGAGAAGGTGGACATAATGAAGAAGATACTAAGAGCAAGATTTGGGTGGCAAATAAATTTGGAAATTTTGGAGTGACCTCAATGAAAAACAATGATATATTGTTTTTTTAACAATAGATGTTGCAGAAATAGATCAACAAAATGATGGAATTGTGGTTTTGCAGTACTATTGTCTAATTCACATGTGAAAAAAGGTAAATAATAGAAAATATACCCAGAAAGGCTTAGACGGAAAAAATGTTGTATTTTCTCATATAAAACCCAACATATGTATTGCTTTGAGTAGTAGACCTAGCAGACATATGACACTACATCAATGGATTCAAAAATCAATAGTTTTTCAATTCTATCTTCATGTTTATTAAAGGGAAATAATATCAGTGTATCAGCGTAAATACTGAAAACATACTTACCACAATAATTATTGTAATTGACACTACATATATCTACATCACAAATAACTTATGAGCCACAGTAATATGAATTGATTCAACTTAAGCCCTAAATCTTGAGGGGATATTTAGAATTTGAGGTTTGAACGTGAGATTGCAAATTTTTAATATTTTCTTTGGAAGTTTTGAAATTTCTCACCACGCTCATTGTAATGAGACTGAGTCCAGTTCGGGAGAATGAGCAGGTTTGAAATCGCTCCTAAAGGAATCTGGCCACCACGTTTTAAGAGGGAGAAGGGATGCCCCAATTTTCATCTGAAACACAACTCTTAATCAAATTTAACTCTCAAGAAGCACCTGCTAGCATACTCGAAACATTCCCTTGCCATCCCTCTTGTTGAACAAGAGGCCCAATATTTACCATGCATGACCTACACACTAGATCAAAACTTCATAAAATTCCACACAACCCTGTCATATTCTGATCTTCATTTCTATCCCTCCAAAGATGCAAGAAATAGAAAATCCATATCCACCTTTTCCAAGTCAACTTCTTATGCCTCCCCACTTAATTTAGGTTTTTCATACTCATACCTTGCTCATGCACATGCCTGGAGGCCTCCGTCACACATAAACAACAAGCAACACTAGCAGTTACATCCCTAGTTGGCAATGCTATACTATCTTGCAGGTGGGGAAACTGTGAAGGAATTCCCAACCATTAAAGTTTTACAGATAAGAACAATGGTATGGATGTGAAAATTTAAAGCCCTAAGTGACTAATTTCCTTATGATATCAATTAAAAAAACAAGTATACTAATGAATTTAACTAATGTTGAAATTGAATTTCAAACCATAACATCAATCACACAATAACTAAAAAATAAATATTAGCACACAAATTAATTTCACATATACATAGGTAATTACTCCAAATAATATTTTCAATCCTTGAAAAACCTGCAAGGAAACCTCCACACACTACTCAAAAATTAGGACTACACAGTTACCAAAATCACCCCAAACTTGAGCTCCTATAGGCTTCTTGAGAGGTACACTTGATGAAAAAACTAGAAACAACAATTATTTATTGTACAGACTGTATGATAGGGGGCATATGATCCTATTGTATGGATTCCATGTGGATGTACAGAACTATGTGTTGCCTAGAAACACCTCTTTCCTAGCTGCCTACACTCTCCCTCTCTCTAAATGGCTCAACCTCCTCAACTGCTCATGTGTGTTTAAATACTTCTCATCCCTCTTCATCTCCCCCCTCCTTATTTTCATGTTATTTAGTTTATATGGGACTAAAATAAATGAATTATCCTTCCAATTCTAAGTTTCATTCTAAGAGGAAACAAGTTAGAAATGAAAATGGTCTTAAGAACATTGTAACCACCACAAGTGTTTTGGCCATTCTAATGAAAAATTCCTTCAGTAAAAAATACTCAAATCATGTGAGTTAATGGATAAGAAAATAATGTAAAATGAGTAGAAATATAAGATAACTAATATTTATCCAAATCCATTATTAGTCCCAAAGGCAACCCATTGCGCCTATGTAGTTTATAAAGAAGCTTTGTTCAAGAAAAATTAACAAATCAAAGACCAACTGCCCCAAAGCATAGATAATGACAGCATGGAGAATATTATTTCAGAAAAGCATAGAATGTCTCTTAATTTTCCCACTAAACCTCATCCTCACCATTTTTGGGTTGAATGAAAACAAATGAGAAACCAAAGTGAATAGATAAGGATCATCCATAATGTTATGTTTGCTCACCTTTCATTGACAATGTTGAGTGTGAAATCACATTTGTTGATTGTTGTTACCTTATCCTTTAGGAAGCCTTTACAACATGACCACCATGCAATAAAAGATGCATATAAAAACACTAATAAAATTTTACCAACAAGGATGAGCCTATAAATATGAGTCTTCTTCTTCATATTCATTTTCAATACATGGTAAACATATCTGCACTCCTAAAACAAAACCCTAAGATGGGAATTGAAAATTGATTAGTCACATATCAAAACAACAGAAAAGGAATGATAAGTCTACAAACACATAATTGTACACCACTCCACCACATTTCTCTTTAATAACTAAAAGAATGAATTACAATGCAACAAGCTCAATATTTCTATTGTTTAACCATCACAATGAAGTTCCCTGCCCTTCTTTTATCAAATAAGAAAGGACTAGGGTTACGCTAGATGTGGGAAATAATAGTGTTGTGCCTCACATGAGAAGCTAAATGTTAACCCTAATGCACCTAGTGGATAACACTGCTTCAAATACAAGACCCAGTAGGGTAGAATGAATGCATGAACTCATGCACCCAAAACAAGTAACAAACTGCACCATTCACATAATATAAATTCATGAATTCCCAGGATGGGTAACAGTTCCTTCCTAACTGAAGACATCACGTGCATGTATGTGTCTCATCAAGTGATCCTACTAAAATATTGCACCTCCAATAAAGGATCTCTTATGGGTACTCTACTAAACAACAACTTGCCTATGCACAAGATGGAATGTATCTGTTGAAGGATGATGTTGTTACTAAAGGAGAACAACTACTGAGAAACACGTAAAATATAATACTGCCTCCACTCTTGTATCAAATAAAAGTAAAATGGTTGTCAAATTAAGCAATACTGTTAAGAATTTTTCTCTTTGTAGATTCAACAAGCCAAAAAATGAAAAAGGATAACTGTAATGTTTTTTCGCCTGACAAAATAAATAATATTTTCAATGCCTAATTTGAATTTTTTAGGAACCCAGTTGTCTTCCTCATTTAATGATTACACTAACAATATTTCTTTCACTTTTCATTATATATATATATATATATATATATATATATATATATATATATATATATATATATATATATATATATATATATTGTTCTTGGTATATGTTCAAAACTATATGTATAAAAAGAATCCATTTATTTGCTCTAACACTCAACTTGCATGCACATCCATATATAATGTTATGACCATGTTGCATAGGATTTGTTGCATGGCATACTCCCACTCAATTCAAAAGATATCCTTACGATTATCCAATTCTCTATACAACTTTCTAGCTAAAGTATCATAAATAAATGGAATGCTAGATCTTCCTCTTTCCTCCAATACTTGAACATTTATATAAAATTTATTATGGCTCAAATATTTGTCTACAATACAAGGCAATATTTCCCTACTCCTTCATGATATGCTTCACCTTTGACCATAGGCTCTAAGATATGGATCTTTCCAAATTGTTAATTCTAGGTTCACTACCTGTTATTTCTACCTTCTAAATGATTCTTCTCACAAGAATCATTATGAGCAGATATACTAGATTTATTAGGTAGGTGGACATTACAATTCTCTTCACATACTTCTTTTCAGCCTTGGATGATAGAATATATTAGGGTTAATGACATTGTTGGCCTGGGGCTTCCTCCTTGGTGCCCTCTAGACCCTTTCCCCGTTTGGTATTTTGGTTTTCTTGGGGTTTCATTCTTGCTTTCTTTTGGCAGTCTTCATATAATCAATTATTCTTCATTTCTTCTTAACACAGTCACCAAATAAATTTTCATTTCCAATGACAACTTCAAAAATCAAATGCAATAGATAAATGGAAATTTTCACATTCAAAACTTGAATTTACAATGAACGGTTTAGGAGGACATAACCTAATGATGAAGAAAGGCAACACAATTGGATGCATATACAAAATATCATCTCATTGAAATAGCCCTCCAGCTCTCGTTTGTGATATACGCTGCCTAGAAAATACATTTCCAGGTTCAACTTTGATATCAACTTTGTGGTTCCAAGCATAACTATTCCCAGAGGTAGTATGCTGCCTAGAATGTGTCTCCAACAATGATGAGTGCACAGGAGTATTATGCTAGTGATCAAAACCATGATAATATGAGGTTCAGTAACAAAAAATCCTTATTGAGTGCAAAAAAGCCCCTTATTGAATTTGCAAAATATGTACTTGCATTGAACTTAGGATTTCATATTTATGACTCTCTATATGATGATTATAGGCAAGGTCTATACCAATATGGGAAAAACAAATGGAATACACAACACCATACAAGTCAAAGCAAACATGCCCATTCTCACCCATACTCTCTCAACTTTATATTGATAATCTATAAGATCTCATTTCAAAGTGATACAAGTGGTTGCCTTCTCTATGGGATTTCCATCGTAAGTATGCTGTGTGGATGAAATTTTTCTTTTATCCCACATAATCACTGGACTCCAAAATCATCTAGACACTTGAGATCATTTTGTGTTAGTTATGACCTTCAGGCCAACCTTGCAAAATCAAATATTCTAGATTTCAACATGTCTGAGAAGGATGCATCTAATTGCGCCGAGAGGCACTCTAAAACCCAGTATAGGGCACATGTGTAGATGTAATGTAAGAAAGCTTATAAAAATTTGTAATTTCGGAAGCTGAGTATAGGGCACATGTGTAGATGTAATGTAAGAAAGTTTGTAAGCATTTTTAATGCCGACTCAATTGTAATCAATGTATTTGTAATAATTATCTATGTTGAGATTTATATTTAAGAACACTCAAAAAAGAAAAATGTATGATAAATAAATAAAAATATAAATAAACCTCTTTATATTTACGAAAGCTAAAAAAATAGGTTCTATTTATGTGAAGCCTATGGGCCAAATAGCATGGGACAAATTATTATTAATACCATGGGCTAAATACCACAGGCCAAATAGCATGGGATAGATTATTATTAATACCATGGGCCTAATACAATATTTATAAAATAGGTATGGTAAATAGATAAATATAAAATATGTATAAAGAGGTATGGTACATAAATAAAAATAAAAATAAACCAAATGTATGGTAAATAAATAAAATCTATTTTTATATTTACTCCATAATTCTCTTTATATTTATGAACACTCAAAAAATAGGTTCTATGTAAGTGAAGCCTATGGGCCAAATACCATGGGCCAAATGATTATGAATACCATGCAAAAAAAGAGATTATTAACCCTAATATTAATATAAAAATATTATTATTATTATTATTAAATATAAAGTTCATGTTAATATATTATAATATTAATATTATTAAATTTAATTACTTTGGATTTATACAATATTAAATTTGTTATATTATAATATATATTAATATATCATGATATATATTAACTCTAGATATATATGGGAAGGAAGAGTAAAGACATAGAGAGATATAGGTGGAGACATAGGGGGAGTGACAAGGGAGAGATGGAGATAAACTGAAGGAGAGGGGAGAGGAGGAATGAAACGCCGGGGAGAGGGAGAGGGAGAGGGAGAGGGAGACACAAAGATGGAGGTGGGAGAGAGATAAGGAGAAAGGGAGGGAGATAGTGAGAGGATTGGAGGGCAGAGAGAGAGAGAGAGAGAGAGAGAGAGAGAGAGAGAGAGAGAGAGGGAGGTAAGAGAGAAAGGGAGAGAGAGGAAGGATGAGATAGAGGAAGAGAGAGAGGAGGATAGAGGGAGGGATAGAGAGATGGATTTGGAGGGGGGGAGAGGGAATGAATAAGAGATACATAGAGAGTGAGAAGTGGAGAGAGAGAGGGAGTGACAAGGGAGAGATGGAGAGAGAGAGTGTATGTTTATGGGTGAGATTAAGATACAAATAAGGAGAGATAGAGAGAAGGGGGGATATAAGGAGAGGGAAGGAGAGAAGGGGGGAGAGAAGGAGACAAAAGGAGAGAGGGAGGGATATTAACATAGTTGGAGAGAGAGAGAGAGAGAGAGAGAGAGAGAGAGAGAGAGAGTGGTGGGGTAAGAGACAAGGAGGTAGAAGGGAAAGGGAGAGAGATGAAGGATGGGAGAGAGTAGGAGAGTCATAGGGGAAGATATAGTATTGGAGGGAAGCTAGAGAGAGAGAGAGAGAGAGAGAGAGAGGAAATGGACGAGAGAGAGGAATTGACAAAGCAGGAGACATGGAGGGAGAGAGGAGGAGAGTGGGATGGAAATAGAGATGGAGTTGGAGTGGGAGAGAGGGAGGGAAGAAGGAATACATTGAGAGTGAGAAGTGGAGAGAGAGGTATTGACAAGGGAGAGATGGAGAGGGAGTGTGTATGTTTGGGGGTGAGATAAAGAGAGAAAGAAGGAGGGATGGAGAGAAGGAGGGAGGGGGGATATAATAATAGAGTTGGACAGTGAAGAGAGAGAGAGAGAGAGAGAGAGAGAGAGAGAGAGAGAGATATGAAGTAAGAGATAGGATGTCAGAGAGTGGAAAGATGGAGGGAGAGAGAGATGGAGTTGAAGAGGGAGAGATAGGGAGGTAAGAAAAAAGAGATAGAGAGATAGATAGGGAGTCATAAGGAAGATTGAGAGAGAGGGAGAGAGGAAAACAAGAGGAAAGAGAGATAGAATCGATGGAGAGGGAGATAAGGGGAAGATAGAGATATAGATGGAAGGTGAAGAGAGGGAATAAGAGAGGGAGGGAGGGATAAAGATTTTGATAGATATGGATTGAGAGAGAGTGTGTGTTTAGGGGGGTGAGGTAGAGAGAAAAATAAGGAGAGATGGAGGGAGATATAGATATAGATGGAGGGGGTAGAGAGGGAAGAATATTTCTTGCACTAGATGCATTGATTTTAGTGTAGGTGGTGATTTCTAATGATATTAGATTGCTTGCACTAGATGCATTGATTTCAATGTAGATGGTGATTTCTTATCCTATTTGGTTTCTTGCACTAGATGCATTGATTTCAATGTATAAGTTGATTTCTAATTATATTTTATTTTTTGCACTAGATGCATTGATTTCAATGTAGATTATTTCTAACCTATTTGATTGCTTCCAGTAAATGCATTAACTTTAGTTTAGATGGTGATTTGTAATCCTATTTGATTGCTTGCACTAAATGCATTGATTTCAGTGTAGATTTTGGTTTATAATCCTATTTTCTTACTTGCACTAGATGCATTTATTTGAGTGTAGATTTTGGTTTATAATCCTATTTTTTTACTTGCATTAGATGCATTGATTTGAGTGTAGATGTTTATTTTTAATCCTATTTGATTGCTCGCATTAGATGCATTGATTTCAGTGTAGAATTTGTTTTCTAATCTTATCTGATTGCTTGCATTAGATGTATTGATTTCAGTGTAGATGTTGGTTTCCGATTTGATGTAATTGGATGTATGATGGTACATTAATTTTAAAGTGATTGGAATAAATTTGTGCATTGATTTCAGTGTAAGCACAACAAATTATTAACAATGCACTTTGATTTTTGTGTTACGGTAATTCAACCTATTAATATTGGAGAGCAAGAGAGACAAGGTATGATGTTTACGACAACAACTTGAGCTAAATATTTAAATGGTTTATGATTTCAAATATCCTTTTCATATAATGGATATGAAAATATGACAAAACTAACAAGGGTGACAATAGGAATAGTAGAAGAAAATAGTTTGAGATTGATCACAATGAATACTATTTGTAATTGCTACATTCTTAGTATTCACATTTTCTATCATTCAACACTATTATTGTCACTTTGCATTCAAAATTTATTTCATCATTTTTCATCATTAAAGTTATTAACAATATTTATCATCTCAAGAAATTGAGGTAACTAAGCAAATTTAAAATTAAAATGACTAGGTTAATCTCAAACATATTTAGCATATTTAAAATTATTATATTAATATATATTATAAATATTTACATAGTATTGATAAAATTAATTATATCTTTGATATATTTTCCTTGGCCGCACATGACTAAAACCAACCTTGATCCATCTTAAATATGGACCTATCAAGCGCCGAGAGGTATCAAATCTTTCGAGGTGCTAACCTTTCCTCAAGTTTTGCAGTAAAAAAAGAGGTTTGCACCTCGAGAGATTTGATCCCTCTCGACGCTTGATAGATCCAGAGTTAAGATGGATCTAGGTTGATACTAATCTCACCTATAAATAAGAGGAGGTATAAATGGTGAAATCATACACTTACACTGGAGTAGTATCCTCTGGCCCATCCTTAAGTGTAATCCCCAAAATAAAATCAAGGTGGAGTAGAGGATAGGAAGGATAAGAAACATTATAGAAAAAATCTTTCCAGACCGACTTCCAAGATATTTGGGCTTAGATCTTCCTCTTCCATACCTTAGTTACACCTTGTCTCTTTTACAATTGTGAAGCTTGGAACATGTTCCGAAGTGAAAAAATATGGATGTTGGAACTACTTGAGAGAGTACTCATTATTATGCTCTCAGAGTATATTCGTGCAAGGAAAACTATCTCACACTTTTGGCCCCTATGTACTTCCATGATTTTCAATGTTATGACCATGCTGCATAGGATTTGTTGCATGGAAAACTCCCACTAAAGCCAAATATCTACACAAATTGCTAGCCAAATTATCATAAATAGATGGATTCCTAGAATTCTAGATCTTCCTCTTTGCTCCAATATTTGAACATTGATATCAAATTTCTCATGGCTCAAAGATTTGTTTACAATACAAGGCAATAGATGTATTTCCCTACTCCTTCATGATATGCTTAACCTTTTCCCATAGGATCTAATATATGGATCTTTCCACATTGTTAATTCTAGGTTCACTACCTGTTATTTTTACCTTCTAAATGATTTTGTTCACAAGAATCATTATGAGCAGATCTACCTAATTTATTAGGCAGGTGGACATTTCAAATCTTATCACATACTTCTTTTCAGCCTTAGATGATAGAAGATATTAGGTTTAATCTTATCCTGAGGCATCCTCCTTGGTTCCCTCTAGACGCTTTCCTAGTTTCATATTTTGGTTTTCTTGGGTTTTATTCTCCCTCTCTTTTGGAAGTCTTCATATACTCAATCCTTTTGCATTTCTTCTTAACATTCACCAAATAAATTTGTATTTCCAGTGACAAATTTAGAAATCCAATGCAATAGACAAATGGACATTTTCACATTAAAAACTTGAATTTACAGTGGACATTTTAGGAGGACATAACTTAATGATGAAGATAAACAACACAACTAGATGCATATAAAAAATATCAGCTCATTGGAATAGCCCTCCAACTCTGGTTTGTGATATATGTTGCCCAAAAAATGCATGTCCAGGTTCACCTTTAATATTAAATTTGTGGTTCCAAGAAAAACTGTTACCAGAGGTAGTACACTGCCCATAATGTGTCTCCAACAATGATGAGTGCACAAGAGTATTATTCCAGTGATCAAAGCAAGAGTATTATGAGGTTCAATAACAAAAAAAACCCTTATTCGAGTGCAAAAAACCCCTTATTGAGTATATTCTTTATCAAGAAAAAATTAGGGCCACTTTTTCAACCACACATCTCTTTGCAAATAATATTAGAATTAATTAAACAAAACAATATTGCCATCCATTGAAATATATTATAGCTTTAAAATAGGAGTTTCCATTTCCTTTAAGCACTTATAAATTTCCACAACTTAAACAAATATAAAATTACACGTGAACATGCATTTATTTGTTAGAAAAAGAACAATAAAGAAATGAAACCAAAAGCGCACAAGGACTAAAAATTCAAATATCCTAATCTAAGGGTGTGTATATTATCTCCAATTCACAAAAAAAAGGAAAAATGAAAAAGGATAACTTACAGATTTTTAAATCAAGCTTTATAGAAAGATAATAATATAAAGTGTTCTAACTTATTATACTATAACAAACATTAAATGATGATAGAAACTTAATACTCTAGTTTGTTCAACCAAAGTCTAACAATACATATCTAGAAAATTCAAAAAATGAGAAGTGAAAGCTAAATTTATGTTAGGTCCCTATATTACTAGTATAGTCCCTTATTGTTGTTAGTGTAACCCCATTATTGTTATTGTTGTACCCCTGTAACCCCAATATTGTTATTATTGTGCCCTTACATTATTATTGTTAGGTTGGCTAGGATTATATTGTGACCTCATGGACTCCTATATATAGAAGGATGTTTTGTCATTTGTATCATCCAAGAATTTTTCATTTATGTAATTTATCGGAGGTTTCCTCCTAGAAGTGGCTGATTTCTAAGGCATTGATCTCTCTTTTCTTCTATTTTTGGAAATGGTTTCATAACATTTGGTATCAGAGCTTTGGATTCTAGGGTTTCGCTGCTCCAAATAGGTCATTGTGGAATTTTTGCTATAACTTTTTTTCTACGAAGGTTCAAAAGCTGAAAGTTTTACAAAGAGAAGGAAAAATCCTAAGGAACGACGTGTAAAAATTTTAGATCTTGGTTCACAATATTTTCGGAGATATGATATGTGGAAGTTAGGGTTTTTTCTGGCTCCCGAATTTCACCTAAACAGGTCATTGTGGAATTTCCACTGTAACTTTTTTTTCTACAAAGGTTCAGAAGCTGAAATTTTTAAATAGTGAAGCCTAAATCCTGAGAAACATCTTGTAAAACTTTCACAGCTTGGTTTGCAATATTTTTGGAGATATGATCTGTGGAAGTTAGGGTTGTTTCAAGCTCCCGAATTTCATCTTAAAGAGGTGACTATGGGAAAATAGTCATAACTCTCTCTCTAAGCATCATAGTGGAATTATGTAAAACGTGGCCACAAGTACACAGACTGTGGTTTCATATGTATCAATTTTAGAGCCGAAGGAGGAAAAAGTGACACGTGGAACATCATACAAGTTCTCTATACTAAACTAGTCCATAATTAGGTCATTGTGGGAGATTGGCCATAACTTTGCCTTGAATAATCCAAATCAGGTCAGACCTGTGGCATTCAAAAGAAGATTGAGAGGGCTAATACAGGGAGGAATTTCAGATATTGAAGATCTAAAATCACAGAGATAATTCAGTTTCAATATAGAGATCCTTAAAAACAAGAAAAATGTGTGTATTTGTTTTTTCGAATTGCATAAGTCTTGTATGAAAAATCAGTTTGAAGTGATTCCAAGGGCATATTGAAGCATAGATATCAGTATTGGGTTCTAAAATTCCACCTAAAAATTAATCAACGCCCATTAAGCCTTCATAAGACTCTACTATGACTCATGAAGAGGAAGAAGCGCAACATGACATATCAAAATTACAAGAGCAAGTGCACCAAATTTCTCTCTCGCAAAGAGCAACAAAAACTGAAATGGAAGTTTTGAATAAAGGCGTGGAAGCTAATATGGATGTTTTGAAGAAAGTCATGGAAGCTAATATGGATGGCATGGAAGTTGGCATGGAAGCTAAGATGGATGACATGGAAGCTAAGATCGATGAAAGAATTAAAGACAACATGGAAGACATGAAAAATGATCTAAAATAAGACATGGAAGGTTTGATGAGAAGGTTAATACAAGAAATGATTCCATATGGTGGAAAGATAGTAGAGAAAACTCATGAGAACAAAATAAATGTCAATCATGATTTCATAAACTCTAATGTTGGATTGAAGAACCACCATATTCCAAAGATGGATATGAGGAAGTATGATGGAAAGGATCCCGTAACATGGATACTACAGATGGAGAAATATTTTGATCTCAATAATGTGAAAAACACACAAAAGGTATGCATTGCAACTTTACATTTAGAACAAAATACATTTGTATGGTATCGATGGCTTTGCTCCTGTAAAAAAAATGTCACTTGGTCAATTTTTACGGAGGAAATGATAGCACATTATGAGGATACAAATAGTGACACCTTCTTTAGCCAATTGATCAATGTCAAACAAAAGGGTTAAGTGGTGGAGCACATTCAGGACTTCCAAAAATTGAATATAAGGGTAACTGATATTCCAGAGGAATACATGATTGATGTCTTCATAGGGAATTTAAAGGATAACATCCAACATGAAGTTCACATTTGGGAACCTGATTCATTGGAGAAGGTATTCAGGTTGGCAAGAAAAATTGAATGTAAAATTATGGTGACAAGGAAGCCTACCACTCACATCTATAAAGATGGAAGTGTTGTTAATATTAGACTTCCACAACCTACAAGGTTGACACCACAACGATTGGAAGAAAAAAGAGTAAAAGGGCTTTGCTACAGTTGTGATAGAAAATATAGTAAAGGTCATATGTGTGCTGAGAAGAAATTATTTTAGATAGATTGTGAAGAGGAGGAAGAAAATGAACAAGAAACTTCAAAAGAAGAGGATATACACGAGGAACCAATGCTAGAAGAAGAAGAAATGAGTCCAACCATATCGTGTAATGCATTGGTAGGAATTACCACTCCTCAAGCTCTCAAGATAGAAGGACATATCAAGAAGAAAAAGGTAATAGTGTTGATTGATTCAGGTAGTACCCATAATTTTATTCATTGTAAGGTAGCCAAGGAATTGAATTTTTTCCTATACCCAGCACCATAATTTCAAGTGATGGTTGCAAATGGAGGAACTATAAATTGCTATGGAAAATGCCATAATATCAAGCTAACGATGGGGGAATATGTATTGAATATTACAATGATTTCCATTCCAATGGGAAGTACTGATGTTGTACTAGGAGTACAATGGTTACAATCTTTGGGGACGGTAGCTTTCAATTTCCAAGAAATTTTCTTGAATTTTTTTTTGGAAGGAAAGGAAATCGAATTACGAGGTATCGCAAGGAAGTGAGGAAAGATAATAAGCTCTAATGTAATGACAAAGCTTCTGAAAAAAGAACAATAAGGCGTAATTTCACAATTATGCTCACTAGAAGTTCCAACATCAAAATCATCTATTTCTCAAGATCTCCAAAAATTCTTGGACAATCATTCCAAGGTGTTTGAAACTCGAAAAGGACTCCTACCTATTCGTGATCATGATCATGCTATTCATTTGATTCCAGGAAGTGTTCCTCCAAAAATCAAGCCTTACAGATATCCTTATGTCCAAAAGAGCAAAATCGAACGTATGATTGCATAAATGTTAGAGGCTAGTATAATTCAACCTAGTCAAAGTTATTTCTCTGCTCCAGTAGTATTGGTGCACAAGAAGGACGGATCATGGCACATGTGTCCAGATTATAGGGAGCTCAATAAGCTCGCTATTAAAGATAAATTTCCCATTCCTGTGATTGATGAATTATTGGATGAATTACATGGAACAATTTATTTTACCAAGTTGGATCATCATTCAGGATATCATCAAATTAGAATGAAAACTGAAGATATTCCGAAAACATCATTTCAAACTCATGAGGGTCATTATGATTTTTTGGTCATGCCTTTTGGCCTTACTAATGCACCTTTCACATTTGAAGGGTTGATGAATTCCATTTTCAAACCCTTAGAAAATTTGTGCTAGTATTTTTTGATGACATACTAATCTACAGTAGGTCTTGGAAGGATCATGTTCAACATGTTGACATGGTGCTCAAACTATTGGAGGAGAAACAATTATATGCAAAAACATCCAATGTTTCTTTGGAGTACAAGAGGTTGAATATCTGGGTCATATTGTATCTCACGAGGGTGTTAAGGTAGACCCTAACAAAATTAAAGCCATTAAGGAATGGAAAGTCCCCACAACCATAAAGCAGTTGCACGGATTTCTCAGGTTAACAAGGTATTATCGCAAGCTTGTTAAGATTTATGGGAGAATAGCAACACCTCTAACAAAATTATTGAAGAAAGATGAATTTGCATGGAATCCTGAAGCAACTAATTCCTTTGAACATCTTAAAGAGGTAATGTGCCTAGCACCAGTATTAGCTATGCCAGACTTCACAAAAACATTTATTGTGGAATTTGATGCCTTAGGAAATGGAATTGGTTCTGTTTCAATGCAAGAAGGAAGACCCATTGCTTTTGAAAGTCGTCTAATCAAAGGAAAGTATTTACAAAAAGCTATTTATGAGAAGGAAATGTTGGCAGTGCTACATGCACTAAAGAAATGGCGACCTTACCTAATGGGAAGACACTTCAAGGTAAAAATTGATCATGATAGTCTTAAACACTTTTTGGAACAATGACTATCTTTAGAAAATCAGCAAAAATAGGTCACAAAGATGTTGGGTTATGACTTTTAAATCATCTACAAAAAAGGGAAGCTAAATGTTGTTGTAGATGCACTCTCAAGAAAGGATGAAGAGGTGGAAGCATTGCTTTGTTGCATTTCTATTATCCAACCAGATTGGATGACTAAAGCAAGGCATTATTTGATGAGGGACGAAGAAGTGTGGATACTCATTCAAAAGTTGCAACAATATCCTAGTACATCTGATACATTTAGTTGGAAAAATGATTCCTTATGGTATAAAGATTGCTTATATATTTGCAAAAATTCCCAACTAAAACAAAATATTGTTTTGGAATTGCACACTTCTCCTTTAGGAGGACAGTTAGGATTTTTAAAAACTTACCACAGGGTGAAGACAGATTTTTTTTGGGATGGTCTTAAATCTAATATTCAAAAGTTTGTGGGGGAATGTTTGGTTTGCCAACAAAATAAAGTTGAGACAATTAAGACCCCGGGTCTTCTACAACCTTTATCCATTCCGGGTCAATGTTGGGAGGAGATTTCAATGGATTTTATCATAGGTTTACCTAAGTCCGAAGGAAAGAGTGTCATCGTAGTGGTAGTTGATAAACTTACCAAATATGCATACTTTTGTGCATTATCTCATCCATTTAAAGCAAGTACAGTTGCTACTGCATTTGTGGAAACAATTCAAAAGCTACATGGAAACCTGAAGATTATTGTAAGTGACAGAGATCCCATTTTGACAGGAAATTTTTGGACGAAATTATTTTCTTGTTTAGGTACTCAACTAGCTCATAGCTCATCTTATCATCCTCAATCCGATGGTCAAACTGAGATAGTGAATGAACGTTTGGAAGGATATCTTCGTTGTTTTGAATCCGATAAGCAAGCACAGTGGGTCAAGTGGTTACCTCTCGCTAAATGGTGGTATAACACTTCCTTCCATACTGTAGCAAAAATGACCCCATTTATGGCACTTTATGGATATCATCCACTGTTATGAAACCAACTCCAAAAATAGAAGAAAAAAGAGATCAACGCCTTAGAAATCCACCACTTCGAGGGGGAAACCTCCAATAAATTACATAAATGAACAATTCTTGGATGATACAAATGACCAAAACCTCCTTCTATATATAGGAGTCCATGGGGCCACAATATAATCCTAGCCGACCTAACAATAATAATGTAAGGGAACAATAATAACAATATTGGGGTTATAGGGGTACAACAATAACAACAAGGGGGTTACACTAATAAAAATAAGGGACTAAAATAGTAATATAGGGACCTAATATTCCCCTCTCCTTCAAAAAAGTGTTGTCCTCAACGCTTGAGAAGCTCTGGGTGCTTCTGTATAAAATTCTCATCCTCCCATGCAGAATCTTCAGTGGGTAAGTTCTTCCACTTGATGAGATACTCTGAAATTGATCGATTTCGTAGATGTCAAGTTCTTATTTCCATGACCGCTTCATGTTCCAATATGATTTTTCCTTCCTCATCAAGTTCTGGCAATATTGTTTGAACTGGAAGATTTTCACCTATAACCTTCTTTAAGCAT
The DNA here is from genome assembly GCA_034641835.2 of Pinus albicaulis. Classification (NCBI taxonomy): domain Eukaryota; kingdom Viridiplantae; phylum Streptophyta; class Pinopsida; order Pinales; family Pinaceae; genus Pinus; species Pinus albicaulis. The sequence continues at coordinate 607,703,218 of CM076571.1, read as the reverse complement.
GAAACATGGAAAATTGGATGCACTCTTGAAGAAGCAGGAAGCTCCAATTTGTATGCCATAGTACCAATATTTTGCAACACCTTGTAAGGACCATAGTACTTTGGCGATAATTTATTATCCTTCTTAGCTTGCTTGAGGGACATGTGTTTGTATGGTTGTAGCCGTAAAAATACCCAATCTCCTACATCAAAACTTCTCTCGCTGCGATGTTGATCTGCCTGTTGTTTCATTCGATTTTGTGCCAAATTCAGGTTATCCTTTAAGAGTTGGAGAACTTCTTGATGATGCTCGATGTGATCTTCCACTGCTTGAACCTTCGAATTTTCTCTTAAAGATGATGTGATGGATGGTGGATGATATCCATAAAGTGCCATAAATGGGGTCATTTTTGCTGCAGTATGGAAGGAAGTGTTATACCACCATTCAGCGAGAGGTAACCACTTGACCCATTGTGTTTATTTATCATATACAAAACAATGAAGATATCCTTCCAAAAATTTATTCACTATGTCAGTTTGACCATCGAATTGAGGATGATAAGATGATCTACGAGCTAATTGATTACCCAAACAAGAAAATAAATCCGTCCAAAATCTTCTAGTAAAAATGGGATCTTTGTCTCTCACAATAATCTTTGGGTTTCCATGTAGCTTTTGAATTTTGTCCATAAATGTAGTAGCAACTGTACTTGCTTTAAATGGATGAGATAATGCACAAAAGTGTGCATACTTGGTAAGTCTATCAACTACCACCATTGATCCAGATTTATGCAGAAACACAATAAAATACAGAAATAGACATAAACACAGAGATGCAGCGGAAACAATACTTCATTTTATTTAAATCAAATGATTGAAATATGCTTACAGGAATAATGGAAATAAAAGTAGCTAGGGTGCTGGTAGCATATCTCTAAGAAGAGATGTGGTGGCTACAGACCTATGAAATGTGTTACAATGAGGCTTGAGGGCCTATTTATTATTGAGAAACAATGGAAAACTCAAATGTCCAAAAACCTAAACCTAGGAGATGAAGCACCAAAAGTACGGGCCCTGTTTGGGTAAATTGGTGTTTCAACTTCTTGGGGATGTAACTTTGACATACAATCTCCTTTTGAAGCGCTCAATAGCTCGGTCGCTCTCGGTTTTTCCAAAAAACGTTGTTTAGGGCCTCAAAACGGCTCCAGAAGTCCAGGACTCGAAAAACTATCAAAAATAGTAAGTTGTGCCGAAACTGAAAAGCTGCAAGAATTGATGGTGCGGGTCCAAATGGAATAGGTGGGTGTCCACCGATATCCACCTGGATCATTCCTCCCTCCTTAGGAATCAATGTTCCCCATTGCGTTGAGATCCTTCATGAGACGAGGCAAATGCTGTTGAAATGGGCATTAGATTTGTCAAAGATGTCACGGACCTATGGGTGGACATGATGGATGCATTTAGGAAATTTGGTTTCTTTATCAGCCTTCGACAGTACATGTAGGGATTCTGTATGTGTAGTTGTCGGAGGTATGGCAACATCAAGTGGCGGTGCGTCGGTGGTTAGATCAATGGAGTGCTTGTCCTGACAGTGTAGTGGAACCTCTGTGAGTGAGGAGTAAATTTCCTCGTATTCCTCCATGACTTTATCCATCTGCTTCTGCCGTGTGGGGGAGCCCTATTTCGAGGAGGTGGCCACAATTTTATTCTTTCCCTGTGAGCGAGTTGTAAGGAAAATAATTTTCCTGGTTTGGGAAACAATCTTACTGTGTTTTTTTGCAGTAGTCAAAGAGATGACAGGAGGTGGTACTACCTCTGGTATCCTCTATAAGTTATTTCCCAAAGTAATAACAACAACACGAGGCCTAGACTCATACACAACATGCTGCCTCGACAAGTATGGTTGTCCCAATAATACATTAGCTACATCAAGAGGAGAAACACCACACAATACCTCATTCGTGAATGGCTTGATACTGTACAGAAGGTAGCACTGTTGGCGGATGCGGATATCTCTCCCTGGGTGAAGCCACCCGATGGTATATGGATGCGAGTGTGCTATGGTTGGTAGGCTGAGCAGCTTCATGACCTCTGCTGAAATGAGGTTCTTTTGGCTTCCGCTATCGACAAGGAATTGCAGTGGAGAACCCTTCACCCACATCTGTGAATGGAAGAGGTGCTCCCCCTCCTCTGGATCCTCGGGATCCTCCCTCTGGATCTTGGTGGTGGCAAAAATCACACTAGGATCCACATCAATGATCTGCTTCCCTTTGTCATTTACTTTTTCTGGTTCTGACTCAGGATCAGAAAATGCATCTGATTCAGGTGCCTTTAGTTCGGCCACCAACGAATGTTTGGCCTGACACTCGTTTGTGCTATGAGTGGGGCTATTATGAAATTCACACCACTTCCCCGTGTCCTTCTTTGGATTTGTGGTGTTTTTATGAGTCATACCACTTTAGCCTTGCCCCTTGTTCTTCGATTTGGGGGCACCTTTCCCTGGATTCAAATATGCAGATCCAAAGTCTCGCTTCTTCTGCTTAAATTTCTTCCATGCCAAGTGACGTAATGTCGAGGAACGCCATTTCCTCCTGAATATGTTTATGTAGATAGCCACGGTACTTGAGCACCAAATGTCTCTCTGAATATTTAATACCCAACTTTGTGTGCAGGGTATGGAAAAAATTCGTCAGTTCGTCCACATCTTGATCTCTTCGCTACCGCAACGTGGTCCATTGGATGTATTTGTCCTCATATCTCCCCACGGGGTAATATTATTCCTTGATGTCATCTCGGAATTAATTCCAAGTGGGTGTGGCCAGGAACAGAGAGGGTTCCCCTTCATCCTCTTGCTCATAGTAGGTTTCCCACCAGTATTTGACATGGGGGGCGGCTTTGAGGAGTGCAAAAATAATCTTTTCTCTGTCGGAGAAATCATGGACCGAGAATTACCCTTCCAGAAAATTTAACCATCTATCTACAGAGTTTGCATCTATCTGGCCTTCAAATATAGATCCGAGACGAAAACCTTTTTTTTTGAATTTGAAATAATTTGATAGGATCTCTTGCGCCCTCGTCTTTCTTTTCTTCCGCCATTGGAGGTCATCGGGGTTTGCGAGGCTAATATTGCAAGGGTTCAACCAGATCGAGCCCTAACTCCATATACCCTGACCGCATTGGGGACATGCAAATAAAAACAGAGAAAGAGAAGACCGCTCTGATACTGCTCTAATACCACTGAACTAGAAACCTTTCTTTTTATATTTAAAATAATATGTAGATCTTATGGCTACTCATTGCACATTCAAAAATTGAATTTGTTTCCAGCAACATTGAAGGATAGAGCTCTTAGATGGTTCATGACTTTAGGAACAAATTCTATAAGGACATGGGATGATATGAAAAGAGTATTTTTGGAAAAATATAAATATTATTGCATACACCATGACCTTAGAAATAAAGTCTTTAAGATGAACCAAAAAGAGGATGAAAGCCTAGAAGATTTAGTAGAGAGATTTACTTATAATATCAAAAGATCTAAATTGCATAATTTAGGATCAGATGCATTAAAAACTCTCCTACTAAATGCTATAAAGGATGAATGGATTGATCTTCTTAATATTGTGGGAAAAGGAGATGTCTATCAATTGTCATTTCAAGAAATTTGTGAACTATGCAAGAACATATCAAGAGGAAAAGCAAAGTATGTAAGATCCCCTCAAGATCCATTTATGGCAAGAGTAAGTAAGTCGGCATCAAGATTGGTAATTCAAACTGAACCTAACATTCTTGGTAATTTAAATGAACAAACTGAGATGCTACGAATGCAAAACAAGCAAAAATTTGCTTCATTTATATTTTGCTCTAAATGTAGAAAGAAACATGCTTTGCATGAATGTCCACTTGATAACATTAAAATTTGTAAAATTTTTGCAGGATCACATACTACTGAAGATTTCCCATCATTACCAGGGTTGAAGGCAGTTTACCAGAAGGATAATGGAGCAAATCAAGCACAAGAGCAACTTTTTTATGTAGCTCCAAGAGGACTATGGTAGCCTCATCAACCCAATATGATGCAATATCCTTATGCACAGTTTCAAGGTTATGCACAACAATCTCAAGGTAATTGGAAAACACCCTTGCCTTGGAAACCTTGGACATCTCAATCCCAACCTTGGAAACCTTGGCCATCTCAATCCCAACCTCAAAACCAATCTTGGCAACAAATTTAGCAAAGGCCCTACAAATAAAATCCACGATATCCTTAATCTTTCCCTCTCTATCCTCAATACCATCATCAATGTTATCCATACCATTCACCTCCACCACAACATCAATATCACCCTCATTTGACCTCAATTCAACATTTCCCATTATCATCCACACAAGCACCTCAAAGATCCATTCCCACTCCACTACCTGCACAACCATTTCATATCCCCAACAATAAAACACCTCAATCAACTTACAATTTTGAGGTATTGCAAAATGATTCACCAACTATCATTGAAGAACAACAACCAGAAGAAGAAGATTCAGATAAGGTCCAAGAATCATGGATTCCTGTCGATAAAGAGAATTTGTTGGAACCTGAGATTGAAAAGTTTCATGCATGCCTATCACCAGATTTTATGAATGAAGATCACATCTCCGGAGACTTGCATTGCATGATAGAGGAAAGCCAAGGAATACAAGATTACATTGAATCTTGGTTCAAGTCAGTCATCGGATCCCAATTCTCAATTCTTCAATATCCTCTGACATCATCTAAATCAAGACAGTTGGTATCTCATATACTGGTACATATCAAAGAGTATCTTTCAAACCTGCATATGAGTTTATCTATCATCTTGTTACAAACATGGTTCCATTGGAAGTATTCATATACTTGAACAAGATTTTCTTTTTCAAGTAGAGTAGGACATATATAAAAAAAGAAAAAGTAAAGAGAAAAATAAGTCCTATTGTGAAAACCAGCTTGCTGGCGCAATTGGATATGAGCTTTGCTTGAAACCAGGCAACTGGCGAGCAAAGTTCACAATAAGTTCTGCAATTTCATGATGGTTTCAATCTTTTAGTATGGTTCTTCAAATCATTTTTGGTTCTATGCTCGAGTTGGTTGATGTGGGATTCCTTAAGGCCCACCTTCCAACAGATCTTGTCCCATCGACCTCAACACCTTATCTAGGATCAAGATCAGATATTATTTGGAGTGCCTTGGAACTTGCATACATCAATGGAAAGCCTCCTCGTTGATAACTATGGGAATACAACAATGTCTCTTGATTGTAAAATCTTGCAGGCGACTCGACTTCGACACATTCATTTGTCCCTGTCAAAATGCACTCATGTACCTTGACACTCATTTACATTATCGGTGATTTGTCTCGCATTGGTTAACGATTTCATCATTGATCAGTAATCCAATGATTTCTTCCCATGCTCAACTTCGACACAGTCATTCGCATGGTAAGAATTGTACCATGAATTTTGGCTTCGATGAAGACTAATGGTTTTATGGAATCAACAACAACTTGCAGCAGTACATTTTATTGGTTTCTTGTAGCATCATTTTCATATTTTTGTTATTCAACAGCAGCATGATAGCACCATTACAACATTTTTTTTTCATTCATTTCATTTTCAAGTAAAACAATAAATTTGGGCCTATTTCAGTCAATATGCATGGTTTCTAGTTTAGTAGGCAGTACACAATTCAAATCAACAGTTCAAATCTGGAGAAAAATAATTTTCTGCAAAAAAATTGACAGTTGTTGAAAGTGGTGGTTTCTGCAGCTATTTCTATAGCAACTTATTTTTGTTGTTGCAATTTTTTCCAGAGGCAGTTTTGGTGAAAATATTGCAAGAGATTGGAGTAGAAATAAAAATTCTGAGCTTCTGGGTTTTCTCAGAATATGATAAATTGATTTAAGTATGGACAAAATTAAAAAATAAGCAATTTTGAAGGGAATTTCAAGTGGGTTTCTAAGGCATATTTTCATTTTTCACCATTATAGACAGATTATGATAGATTTTGGTATTTTTGAACAACAATGCCTTTTATTCATCAAAATGAAAATTTGAAAGCATGTGGCAGTAGAAAAGGTAAAAATACACACTTTCCCTTTTGAATCACTCCATTTGGCCTTAAAATGAGTTGGTGGCATATTTTTTTTTTGGTTGCAACATTGAGCAGCGTGAAAGGTGAAATAGGGCAGAAATTGATTTGATCATAACTTTCATACCGTGCATCCGTTGGACCTGAAATTTGTATGGTAAATGAATTGAGGTAGGGTAAATGAACTCAGAAAATTTCAGTGTTTATTTTTCAAGAAATTGGCCACTTTCACCTACAGCCATTTCTCATTTTTCGTGAGATACGTGCAACCATTAGCTGAGATATTTTGTGGGAGGATTCATAATATTAATGGCAACAACCTCAGAAAGTTTTAGGAGAATCCAATGTACCATTTGAGAGAAATTGCAAAATTCATTTCATTTTACACTCTCACTCCATCTCACTCCACTTTCACTCCATCTCACTCCACTTTCATTCCATTTCACAAGTCATATTCCACTTTCATTCCATGTCATTTCACATCCATATCCCATAGCCATACTTCATTTATTTTTACAAATTGCATTCTACAGCCACAATTGTACAACCTACTAAAAAATGATGATTACAGGAAATTGAAGGATTCTATTTTGAAGACCAACATGCTAAAAGGATACCTAAGGTTCAACACCAAAGAAAGCAACAAACAAAAAGGTTAAGCTCTAAAAGGTAAAGTGCAAAAATTTATTTTAAATAGTAAGGTTAAAACATTAAGCATGTATAATATGTATATCATATGTTTCCTTGACAAATCATCATTTGATTTGATTGTAATATCCATCATACCACATATCAGCCATACCCTCCACAACCCCAATACCATCTCGTGTCAACGTTTCTCCTCCACATATTCCTCAAAATTCTCCAATTAATATTTTTTAAGGTAGCCCCAGCAGAAGATATCTAGGCATAGACCCAGTGCAACAAAAAATATATGATTATGTAGAAGCACTGGAGAAAATAAGTGCATCAATGAACCCAGAACCTTCTATCAATCCAACAAAACCTCTAGTTGATGCTCTCAAGCAGGATATCTATGAACTAGAGATATTGAACAGACATATAAAACAAAAGAATGAGACCTTGAAGGAGCAAAACAAATTGGACAAGGCAATTCATGATAATACTATTTTTCATCTAGGACTGTGGTATAAGAAAAATAGAAAATTGAAGAGGTAGAACAAGTTATTGAACAGAACAGTCATTAACCTCAAGTTCCAGCTTCTTATGAGAAGGTCCAGAATGACAATCACCTCAAATAAAAACAAAAGAATTAAGTTAGATGTGCTAGCAAAGGTATTAGAGCAAATATAGTAGGGGAGAAGAACTCACATTTTTAGCAAATTGCATAAGGACATGCAATGATTTTGCAGTGGGGGTATGTTGAACCTCAGATTTACCCTCTCTTTGAAAAAATTTCTCACACTTTCCATCACTTTCTCATAAGATCAAAAACCCCAATCAATGAAAAATGCCATGTTTTGTCTTAAGGATGCATTAAAATTATTGCCATATTATATTTTCATGCTCTTGCTATTTGGATAGATTTTTGTAATTTAGCTACAGAATGCAACCTGTTCTAGATCTAACTGTGTGTTCCGTAGCCACTCTCATGGTTTAGCAGGTTCCAAGAGTCAAATGAGGAATTGGGACACGTGTGTTTCTAGAATGATTCCTACATGGATTCTATCCTACTCACTCGGTCTGAATTGACAGAAAAGCGAGCCTAAAATCATGGTCAAAGATGGAGTCAAAGTATGTTATCCAAAAGCAGTAGGACTCTTGATTTTCTCTATCAAGAGTCCAACAGTTCTATTGCAATTCTAAATTCTAATTAGCAAGAGTATAACAGTCCTATTGCAAGTCTAATTCGAATTAGCCACCTGTAGCAAGTATATCTCATAAATTAAGTGTTAAACTCATTAAATTCAGAAATTATTTAGAAATTAAGTGTTAAAATCAGGTTTTTTTTGCTGATACTTTGTATTCATATTTCACTTTATCATAATATGAAGTTCATGTTGCCAATGATTGCTTGCTATATCCTTAATAAGCTAGCAGTTCAACCACATCAATTGTAGAGGGCCCCTGTATATGAAGGAGGTTTCTTTTCATTTATGTTTTTAGCTTAATTTCATTACGTTGTTTTTTTCAGCAAATATCTTTTCTAAATTAGGTTTATCTTCATTCTAGTTTTCAATCAATAACATAGTGATAAATCACAACTGTGCAACCTTATTCTTCTAATATATTTCGAGGAAATAGAAAGCTCTGTTTTCAAACTGAATTAGAGATTGAAGTGATAAGAAACCACAATTTCTTAGTTACTGTTTTGTCCTTTATTTCTTTAGAACAAAATTGTCAATTCACTATGTTAATAGATGTTTCTAAAATCCATTCCAATATGCTGATCATAAATTAAATGGTTAAATGTCTCATACATATAGTGGTTGAATTTACCTTGCACATTGTCATTTGCTTTTCAAAGACTAAGGCATAATTGATTTCTCCTAAAGCATCTCAAGAGGTTAACACTTTACATTTGAATGTTGTAGAAAAGTCAATTGTACATTAGTTGATTTTAGTTAAAACTTACATGATTTTACTTTCAATACCCTCACTTAATTGCAAACACTAATATTCCTAAAAATCATTCTAAAATAGATTGATTTGATCATGTTTCAAGATGGAATGGTTGAATGATTAATGAGTGCAATTTCTGAGTTAACTTTCTATAGATTTTACTTAGTTTTCTAGTTCAACAAGTGTAATTGGTTATCTAACACTATTTCAAGAAGATCACTCTTCACAATTGAATATTGGAGGTAACTAAACATACCTTAGGTGTTTTCATTACATTCTTTGCTTACTATCTTAGGACATTAGCAGATTAAAAGTACAAACAGTTGCTTAACACCATCTCAATAAGGTCATACCTAATCATTGAATGTTGAAGTAACGAGAGGTACACTAGTTGTTTCATTTTCTACTTTCACTTCAGATAGGAATTATAATTTTCAACCTTAATCTTAGAATTAGATCCATGGATTAGGACTAATAATCAGATAAGATAGATGCTTTTTTTTCCAAATTAGGTCTTAACTAGCCCACAGTTTTTGGTTTGTTTTTATCAAAATTAGATTAGTTTAGGAACACTTCCTTTTCTTCCTTCTAAAATTCATTAGATTCACTTAAAACTTTCCATAGTTTTAGATTAACCATTCTTAGCTATCAAAGAAACCACCCCCCCCTAAAAAAAATAGAAAATACATACAACGAATCAAGAAATAGGCTTCTAGCATATATAGTGCACCGCACTTCACAAGGTTGCTAACCTTGGTTGATAATTTATGTAATAAATTGAAGACATTAAATTGACTAAACAACACTTCTATTAGATATTCATTCTTTGATAGAAACTTATATTTTCATTTTTTCTTGTGTTCACTCACTTTTTCACTTAGCTAATCTTTCTAACTCACAAGCTAATCTCTTTACTTGATTGCACAACAGTTCTGGGCTTGCCTCAAGATATTGCACAATGCTTGAGTGCAAGCAACCTTAATGATTGGAATTTCATAGTTCAGACTGGAATTAACCCTTGAGCTCAGAAACTACACAATATTGGAAGGCAACCCAACACTGAGCCCAGGAACTATGTAATCCCTCACCCAACTCAGAAAATGCGCATTACATGAAGCCGTAAAGTTGCCTAGTTCCCAAAAATTGCGCAATATTTCCCGACAGTTTGCATGGAAGTTTCCAAAAAAAAGAATGGAAAAAAAAAAAAATCCCTAAAAAGAAGGATCTAGATTTAACTTCCTGAGGGAGACACACTTGTTATTTATTGGAAAATTTCGCCAAGTGTCACTTTTTCCTTGATTTTTGGCATGCATGTCATAAACCCTAATTCTTTCAAATATATTTAATAGAAGCCCTAAAGCTCATTTTAAAACTGAATCCTGGAGCTGTAGCATTCTCGAGGAGATCAAGGAACCTTTGGCGTGATCTTCAACACTTTTCTGGGTGAGTTTCGCTTTTATCACTTTTTGTTGTTTTTTATGTCCCCTTTTTCTGTTTGGCCTGTGTGAGTGATTTTTTTCTTATTTCCTTACATGAATTTTGGAATTTCAACCTGATTTATCTTATAGAAGTGTTTTTCAAGCTATCATTTTCATTTCACAAGTATCACATCAGTTTCTTCATTTTTTGCACCAATGGTCGTCGTTGCAGCAACTCTCGTCATTGATTACTTAGATCATGCACTCGATATGTCTTGTTTCATTCACACATAGTTAGATCTACACTCAAGCCAACACTATCTCTCAAATTTTCTCATTTTTCACACTTCCCTTGGGCAGATCTACCATTCCCTTGGTTGATTTTCACTTTACCCAGCTAGGGACTGCAATATTCTAAGGCTCAAGCCAAGAGCTTGGCCTCTGGAACTGCACATTGCACAGTAAAATCTAGCCCAACTATGCATTGTGTATTTCTAGGGCTCAATATTCATCCATGTTCACTGAGACTGTGCAATGCAAAATATCTTCCAGACCACTGCCCAAGTTGAGCTACACATTACGTTGTCTTAGACCTTAAGCTTCAGCCCTGAATACTGGTAATGCGTATTGCGTAGTTCCTATAGGCATCCAACACATCCGTCAAGTTAAAATTGTCCAAACCTTCCCATCAGATGCATAGTTTTCTACTTGAATAGGCCTTGAAAGTCGATTTTCTTAAGACTTAATGTTTTCCTGTCGTGAGTGTCTTTTCTGTCCCACAGATAGAATATTTTTTGAGCACCTCTTTAGTAGTCATTGTTACCATGGCTCCCAAGATATTTTATTTATAACAAACAACTAAAAGCAATATTGGGGAAGCAGTTGAGCAAGCTCAAGATAAATTTCCAGTATATGCTGACACTTAGTTGTTTATAGAAAAGGAACCAACACTAACATGGCATCGAATTAAATATTATTTTGTAAAGGACTTTGGGGCAAACTTATAAGACCAACATGTTTATCTTAGAATCTGGTAGTCAGGACTATACATGGTTTCATGCAGGTATCGACCATTCTCATGTGCAGATGTGATCAACTGGGTTGTCTCACACACTGATGACAAAACTATGACACTGAGCAACATCAACATTCAAAATCTTGCTACATTTCTAGAAGGAGATTATCAACGTATCTATAATATTCCTAAGCCATTAAAACTCATGGACTAATTATTCTATGCCACCCATAGCTACAAGAACAAAAGAGATATTGTAAAAATATGGGTGAATGAGCCATCCAAGTTCGACAGACACACACCCACACATACAAGACAAAGTCACTCATGATGGCCTACCAACTCTTGGTCATCTTAGCCTTTAGAATATACAGTCAGCTAAGCATGGAGACCATTCCTGAGGGGTGGTATATCTTATTGAACCAGGTGGTCAACGTGGGGAAGTTGTTCAACAGGTAACATTTTGGCTCATCAGCTAAGATCCCACGTAGCACAAGCCCAACATCATCCTAAGGGCGAGAAAGCATGGTTTTATATGTCGCCATAGTTACTGGATGAAATTTGTGCAAAAAATCAATTTCTTGACATGAAATGGACATGGAAACTGAGAGAAAATGTTGTGCATATCTATTGTAAGCTACTTTCAGATTGTAGCCATCAAGGTGTTATGGAGCAGCTAACTGATCACTTCATCATCCAACTATACAAGCTTATATTTTAGGAGGACCCACCTTGCATGTAATGAGGAGTGATGCATGCAATATCAGAGATTTCTTATTGGTTTGCCTTACCGGATGACACATTGATTATATTGTTTGGCGGGCATAAGCTGCCACATCTTTTTCCAATGTATGCCATTGACAAAATTTTCATGCAAGAAGTATCATAACATCTCACCATAAGGTTGTCACGAAAACTGCAGAGGAAGAAGAAAAATCCATTTCCCATGCTTCCTTTCGAGACAGGGTTATACGACATTAAGAATCTAAAAGTTTCAGACACCTAAGTGAAATCCATAGTGAAGTTTAAGTTCAGTATAAAAGACTTCAATCCGTATGATCTGAGGGGAATTTAAAAATACCGTTGTGTAAGAATCTACTACAACTAGGTCAACAGGGCATTTCAGTGGTCGAAGGGGGAACCATGGAAGAAATTATATAATTCCTCTAGACCTTGTGAACCAATCAATATAGCTGGGACTTCATAGGCTACTCCATAGATGACAAAAATTCTAAAATAAACAACAATAGAATACAACAACTCGGTACAAGATAAGGAAAAGAGGAAGGTTGATAACTGTGCAGAGGGGGAAAAATATGGAAGATGAAAGCTGATCTCATCCTTACACAAGAATATTTGGTACTAGAAGAAAATAGGAATTAGAGGCTACAAAGAGTAGAAAGGAGGACGTGATAGAAGTAAATCTTGGATGAAGCAGAGATGAGAGCACAAAGAGCATAACAAGAGCTAAGGGAAGAATGAGAGCTAAGAAGAAGAGAACAAAAGAAGAAGCAGAAGCAGGAAGAAGAAGGAAGGAAATGTATGATAGGAGAAGTAACAAAGTCTATTCTAGTCGAAGAGAAAGAATAGATCCAACCAGTAGCTAAGGGAGAAAGAAAACAAATGCAAGATCGAGAGCTTGCCTAACATATTTAGGAGTTGATTGAAGTTGCGGATATGGAGTTGGAGCAAGATTCAAAGGATGAAGATGTGGAACTGATGCCAAGCACACCACATGCCACCATTCAGACTCCACCACCTTCTGCCACAAAGTTATCCCCAAGCAAGGAAGGGGACATCATGTCTCTTGATGATGATCTAGTAATGGATGTTTAAAATATTTCATTTGATGAACTCTAGAAGAGGATTGTGCAAGCACGGAGAACAAATTTTATGGATGGTTATGCATCAACTTCATTCATGAGAGCGAGGGTAATAGTGGAAGACACCGACAGGGATCCAAATGCCATTTTCCGAAGCCAACTTGGCCTTCGCAGGTGTGGCAAGATCTAAAAATTAGTATTTGATGGACGAGAATAAACAATTGTTACATAATCTATAGGCTTCGCAGCAAGAGATTGAAGAACTTTGGACAATAGTGTAGAATACACCTTCCGCACAGGTCTACTTGGAGGAGATGAGAGCAGCAATAATTTCTAAAGTATCCACACTTGGAGACACTATGTGGGACCTCTCATGATCGTACATAAGGAAGTTTTCTACTTACATGACTTGAAATGATAGAGCAAATATTTTTTCAAGATCCTTAATAATGTGCAAGTTTCCATCACCACCGTGCATGATTGGACGATGCTGTACAAGGGGCACTGCTTACCCTGGCGAAGAAATGAATCGATAGGCAGAGCTGGAGAAAGAGAGAGTTTGAATGTTGATCCAAAAAAACAAGTAGATCGCCTGTTTCATTGGAAATATTCAAGCCTTACCATTATTGGAGATAAAACACCAACAGACAAACCAAGCTAAAAACCAAGACACAACTACAAAGTTGTAAGGCATGGTATAGATAAAACCACAGATTAAATCGAACCACACTATCACTCTCCAGGGAAACCATAAGAGATAAACTAAATCAGAAATAAACCCTCTCTTAAGCCCAAGAACCAACATTGTTGCACCGCTAATATTGTCATTCCAATAAGCCAATTAATATAAATATCGCTAGAAATAAAACTCCACCAAAAAATCCAAACTTTAATCTGTGACACAATTACAGATTTGTAAGATTGAACATGGATTAGATTTGTTTGCAAAGAGATGAGTCACAAATTTCACATGCAGGGAATACCACCTAGTCAGAAGGTTGTCATTATATAGGGAAGTTGCAAACCCTATTGTCAAAAGAAAGATGGAACACCAGGTTTCCCCATGAACCAATGTCTATATTCCTATTGATGGCATTGGATATCACCAACATATAGGGGGTATCTCTGATATATGGTCCCAATTAGACCTCACATTTTTTAGTGTAGGATTCCCATCCCGAAATACGACTCGGTTATCATTTACTTAAATATTTTCCTTGGCTTAAGGAATTAGCATGAGAGAGAGGGGCACGTGTGTTTTTGAATGAGCAAGGTAGTGTGCATGATGAAATTTTCAATTGTAGATGTATCAAGGTTATTTCACTACAAGGGAGAGAAATGAGCCTATAAAAGAGAAGTAATAGTACTAAATTAACAGAGCCACATGCACATAGACAAGAAAGAATCGTTAGACATGAAGTGAAATATTTGACATAGATGCTATGATCGTTAAATAATGATAACAAATTTGCAAAAAGTTAAGCATCAAAGACATTGAAATAGTTCAATTACTTTATTTCGTAAACATTGGATGAGTAGTCTCAAAACATTCATGATCTATGCATGGAAATGTTTTGGCCAAGTGACTTCAACAATTAAGAAAATTTTCCGAGATACATAAGTACAATGGACACCACTAGCTCCAACAGTGGAGCGTTAGAGCCACTACTTTCTCCCCAAAAGTAATATCTCTAGCCCTCTAATGTCTTGTGGGAGAAACCATAGTTAATAGTCCTTTTATTAAGTAATGAGGATCATTTTATAACTTGAGGCATGACCTTTCATATCCTCATGACTCTTGACTTTCCAACTTCTAATGAACTTTGGACTTCTATAACTCTTGGACTTCCAAATAACTTTTGGAATTACATATGACTCTTAGAATTACATGTATTTTAGACTTCTATACATGGTTTTTTTTCTCCATACATGGCTCTTGTATTTCCATTTCTTTATCTTCACAACAATTACATGACTACATCATAGCTTCCACATCATCATGTGGTGAGGAGATGCCAAGTCACTGTCATTGATGACTAGGACTCATAGTGACTGATGACATTGAATTTCTTTGATAAGTGACAAGGCCGCCACTTGTGTCTTCAATCTTGAATGCAACTTTCGTGCCATTTATGTCTTCACCCTCCAAATGGTCTTTGAACACGTGAAGTCTTTAGGTTTCTTCAATCATCAATATCTAATTGTGTTCTTTGTTTATAAAGGCTTTCTTTGATTGCCCTCTTTTCTCGATCTTCTTCATGCATCCTTTCCATGTTGTTCTTGAAATACATGCAATTGCAATCACTCATGGCAAGTGAACATCAACCTGAAAAATCCCTTTTCATGATATGTTTCATGCAAATTTCATGTTCATGGCTTAACATTCTGCTTGGGAAGAGCAAGGAGAACTTCTGGGTGCAAGGAAAAATTGTGAATGGATGAAAGTTTGAAGCTTCGAGGCTTTAGGGTGCGCTCATGTGCTTAAGAGAAGAGAGAGAGCTCAAGGAAGAGCACAAGGTTCATGTCCAAAGAACAAAGGAAGATATTTCAGGCTTCCCATGTGTATTGTGTGCTCAAGGGAGACATTGAGGGCTCATGTAACAGTGTCAAACGCTGAAGGGTTAGGCTTCAAGGCTTTGGGGTGTGCTCATGTGCTGAAGAAAGCCAAAGAGGGTGCAGGGCATGTTGCTGAAGGTTGAAGGAGTGATGATGATGCTTCGATGATGCGTCATGCACTCCACAGTGAGGAAGGCATTCTCCAAGGGAACAACTCGGAACAAGGAAGGGGAGTGAGGCTTATAAGTGCGCTATGAGACCTTGGAGGGAATAGGGTGCACCTCCAAACAATGAAGTATTCTCAATCAATGCTTAAGAAAGCACTTGTGCGCTCCTTGCCGTAATGGGTTCACTTGTGCAACCAAAATTTGTCTAAGTCTAGAAGATAAAAACAATGGGCGAACACAACGAGTTTAGACATAAAATAAAGTGCGACACATGCCAACTCATCAATAAGGATTAGAAAGACTTGAACATTGAAGAATACACATCAAAACGCCAGTTTACAAATGCTCCCCAAGTGCAATGACTAAACCGTGTGCGACTACAACCAAAAGTGTTGTTTTATAACAAACAGAGGTGTTATGACCATGAGGTGCACCAAAGATGTTCTAAATAATGTGAAGACACTTAAGAATGATCGAGAACACTTGAAACATGTAAAATGTCTTGAAACGACACTTGATGACCAAGGAGACAGTTGATGCGACAGTTGAATAGGCTCCAAAATTTGAATGTAGTGAAATTTGGAGCGTGTTGTAGCAATGAAAACAATTCCATAAGGATATTGTTCGATCCTACCAACAACTCCCTTACTCCTTCCTACTGCTTTGAGGTTCGCAGATGAGGGCTCAAGACAACCAACTGAGGTAAGGGGTCGAGGTTCCCCCAAACAAATGTTTTAACAAAACCTCCATGTCCCATTGCGAGAAATTTTATTCATCCAAAAAAGTTTCCAGAATTTCTTGATTCACATGTGAATACATGCATGGGAGTGGCCACACCACCAACAAATTTAATACCTGATATTTTAGTTCTTGTGAAAATAATAAACACTAATACCCATATCACCACCAAACAATAACTTTATTACTTTTATATTTTAACAATTTGCTTTTTATTATTTATATATATTTTTAATAAGTTAATTTCCAAATTGTAAAATATTTTCCCTTTCCCTTTCATATTAAAAAGGTCAAATCAACAAATCACTCATACATCATCACTTTTATATTTATATTTATTGATACTTGATATGGAGGCATTGACACTAAGCAATTCCTAAGTTTTTGTTTTTTAAATTTTATTTTGATATATAATAAAAATTAATAATAATGATTTTAATTTTAAGATTCAACAAACTCAAAATGACCAAATTTTATGGAGAAAACTTTCATGATAAAAAAATTTAGTTTTTAGTATTATTTTAAACCAATTTAAAATGGAGTTGTTTTTAGTGCGATTTTTTGGAGTTTCGTAAAAAAGTTTGTGGTGAAATTTTAATTTGTGTTGTTTAAACTGTTTTTCATTATATGTATGAATTTAGCCTCTTACCCATCAAACTTATATTTTCAATAAATTCCTACCAAATTATTAAGAAATTAAACTAGAAAATTCCAAAAAAAAATCTTAAAAAAACGCAGTAGAAACAACTCGATTTAAAACCAAAATTACCAAAAACATGGAATCTCTTAAATGCAGTTTATCCACATTTTGTTTCTTTATGTTGATAAATACTTAAACATCTATCAATTAGAAATGATTCCATTTATACACGTCACTTCGCATCTGCCACGGCCATTATATAAGCACCTCGATTGAGTAGATTCCGTTGTCACTCGCATTCGTTGCTGCAAAGATGATTGGAATGACTGAGAAGTCCAAAAAGTGGACCGATTTTATAGAATATGAGCCAGATGTAAACAACATCTGGTCTGAACTCTCAGCCAATTCGCAACCCACAGAGGCGGACCGAGACCGCGACGACGTAAGAGCGGAGGGGAGGCATAAAAAGTGGCGGATAATCCGGACAGTTATTGACTGGAGGCGGTGCTTGAGAAAGAACCCAGAAGAAGTCAAAAAGCGAATCAGACATGGCCTTCCAGATTGGTCTCGTGGCGTCGTTTGGCAACTCATTTCAGGAGGCCGCGAAATTCTGATGGAGAACCCTGCAGTAAAATACGCACAACTGATATCGCATGAAATGTCGGAATTCGAGAAACTTAGTATTGATAAAGACATTCCTCGCACTTTAAAATGCCTCGCATTATCCCAAACCTACAGCGGGTCTCTCTATAACGTTTTGAAAGCGTATGACGTGTATGACAGAGCCCGTGCAGGATATATTCAAGGGATGAGTTACATAGCGGGGTTGCTGCTTCGTTACATGAACGAGGAGTCAGCATTTTGGACGATGGTTGCAATGCTGAAGAAGCCGGAAATGCGAGGTATATATTCAGAACGTGCACCTCTTTTACAGCAATACCTTTTTCAGTTCGGAATGCTGGTGCAGGAGAAGCTTCCCAGGGTGGGTCGTCATTTTGAGGAGCAGAGAATCGTGCCATCGATGTATGCACGCACCTGGTTTCTCACTATTTTCTCCGCCGACTTGCCGATTCCATTAGTCCTTCGGATTTGGGATATTTTCCTATATGAAGGCATCAATACCGTTTTCCAAGTGGGTCTGGCTCTGCTTAAGTCCTTTGAGACAGTTTTATTAAGATTGACTAGGGAAAGACTCATCGAGTTTCTGGTAACCATGAAAAGGAGTAGATGTTTGCGCCCAGATGATTTGTTGTCCATGGCTTTATCATTTGATATCCAGAAACGGTTACCTGAACTTGAGTTGGAGTATCAGCGAACGTCCGTAACCCTACAGAAGTTCCGTATTTTTAACAAAGGAACTATCGGTAGAAAAGACGAAGAATTGCTACCCCTAGGAAACTGTGAGGATATCATATGAGGAGCATTTTATTAGCTTATATACATTTGAAAGTCTAAGAATTTGAGATAAGAGAAAAAAAAGAAAGGGAGAAAAAGAAAAAAAACATAGGGTGAACAAGCTACTTTTACAATAAATATAGCATATTATAATTTTCTAACATTTATGGAGATTGGAAAATATCTTCAACTCTGATGTTTTAGAATGAATAATTACTAAGAAGGCTAGGCCACATTATACATTAGAACTTAAGATATTAGAATTGTTATAAAAAAGGATGTGGTTAGATTATTGAAATAATTTGACTTTATAATTATTGGATGCAAAAGAATTCCCTAATCCAATGTTAAACAATATGTAAATTTATTCTATTTTAAACAAAAAGCCATATGTTTTTTAAGTGCGTGGAGAATGGCCACATTCGAGTTAATAGTGTTATTTACTTCTTTAACCTTACACATTCTTGGTGCAAAAGGAAATTTTTTTTTTCATGCACAATGTCATGTCATATGGTGTTATTTTGGAAAATACATGAAAAATGGTATTATTATTACTAATTGACATGGGGAAATCACCAAAATTATTTGTGTGATTGGTATGAAGTGGAACATTGTAAATAAGTTATTAAGAATTTATTCACTATTGCTATTTGACCATTGGTTTAGGGATTATTAGTTGTGTTTATTTTTAATTGTCTTGCTAATTTAAAAAACCTATGTCAATTATTTTTAGGGAAGGTGGGATGATGCTTCAACTTAATAGAAGTATATATTTCATGTATTTTAAAATATTTGATCTGGATTGGACCATTATATTGTTTTTCATTCATCTAGATGCATTTGGAGTGGAAAAAGTGAAGGAATCAGCTCAGGAGACTTTTTTACCAATAGGACCCAGTTTGGTCCAGTTTGGCAAAATGATGTCTGAAACGTTCTGGGAGCATTTTGAGGCATCAAACAACGTTTTTTAGGGTAAAAAATTCTCTTTAGGAAATCTCTATTCCATTCTATTCTACACACAGAGACATTAACAACAATGCAAGAAGAGTGTTAATTAGAGTTCGTATGCAAAAGATATGCCACTCAGAAGTTAACCTTCCTGTTTTCACACCTATGTTTGGGAGCATGTTGCGTCAACCCATATTATTTATAGAAAAGTGGCTAGTTATGTGATTATGATGTAAAATATTCTAGAAGAGTCTATAGTATAACTATAGAGTTTATATAATCAAAATTAAACACTAATAGGTTATTGGGTTGTGTTATAATTGGGCCACTAGGATAAATAGCCGTTCCATTCTTTCGAGAAAATTTTGTTACATAGTTGAGCATAGATAGCTAGGAGAGATAGGAAGTAGAGAATAGAAAGAGGATTTGTCCACTATAGCATCCCACTGGCCACAATCGTTACTTTTTTGTATTTGCAGCCATATTTCCAGATGATACTTTTTTGTATTTCTGCGGCCATTTTCCCAAATAGAAAAGGCAGAGATAAAGTGCATTTTTTGTATTTGCAGCCATATTTCCAAACAGAGAAAGATAGTGAAGCAACCCAGAGAGCATATTTGTGCCTTATGTGTGTGTGTGAGTTTATTTTGTTATTCTATACTTTTTTTCATAATTTCCATTCACACCCATGCAATAACTATAGTTAATCTAGAATTTTAATAAAATTGTATTAGTGTAAAATTTCAGTATTCTAATATATTATTATTAGTTTTATTGTGACTAACTACCAAGTGCAATATCCACGACAATTTATGGATCAATATTAATCGTTTAAGATTTGGGAAACTATGGAAAGACCAATGTAAGGAATGGTAACCATTGGTTATGGTTTAAATGTCCTAATAATCTTCACCATTTCAATCTTTGAGATTCATTTTCAATATTATCTACATAAAGTAAGTCATGAATGTGTGACCCACGGTAAGAACAGTTGAGATATCTAGGAAAAGGGTTGTTTACACTTCCACACACACACACACACATACACACACATATATAATGCATTGTTATTTGAATTGGCATTTATAAGAGTGGCTAAAATGTTAAAGTAAGCTCTTCATATCATTAGTATTCAAATTGGGATGGAAATCAAGATAAAAAGGGAAAAAAATTATGTTCTTCATCTAAATATTTCATGACATCTTATCTTTCAATATTATTGAATTCAATGAAGCTCTTAAGAACCTAGGTTTTTTTTATTAAATCCAAATATGTATGGGTTTAGAGACTATAATTAGTTACACGAAAAGACGAGAACATTATATTAAGATGGAGTGATTACTGATATCTATGGAGATAGGAGATAAAAATTAATAAAATTAATCATTTAAGTCATTCTAGATTATTTAAAATGGATTTGAACTAATGATTGGTTGTAGGAAATATTCAACTATTTATAATGGTTAACAAAAATTGCAAACTAGTGTACATGTAAAGTTGAATAAGGAAAATTACTATATGATTAAAAACGGTCTATTTGAAATATATAATAGCCGCAAATAGGAGAAAATAATTAAAAACTTGAAGGAAAGCCTTCTCCTAAACTTTCAAAGGGCATTTTGTCAATGGGAGAAAGGATAGATAGAGAGCCATAAAATCATTGTAACTAGAGATTTCCTAAACAAAATGTTGAGCTCCATTTAAAGATAAATTTTTTATTTGGATTTCCATGGTAAGAATATCTCTCAATTTGTCTTTTCCTTCATATGTAATTTTTGTACCTTACCAACATTTAAGTGAAATATATTAGTTTTTATAATAAATTAACACAATGAGTTTATCATTTCATCTTTAACTCATAAGTAAGAATGATTTATTCTTTTACAACATGAATGACAACTCTAAAAGTCTCACTAGAAAATTTATTTCCAAACATTAAATCTATGCAAAACTAAAAAATTCTTAATTGAATTTCCATTCTCAAAGCTAAATTTTAAGCCCTTATGTTTGTTGGGTCAACTATCCTATTCCCTAATTAACAATTATTATGTTTTTTTTGTCAACTACCCTATTCCCTAATTAAACAATTTATATATTTTTAGGTCAACTACTCTATTCATGCGATTTTCTCTTTTCCATAAGTTACACACTTTCTCTTGGTGAGATATCATTACTAGGTGGATTCATCCATTTCCCAGCTATAATTTCAAGAAAATGTGAAGCTCAACATAATAAATCAAACATTGGTCCACTACCTTTCCATCTTGACTATTGGATGAGAAAAACTAATATTCCATGGACACGACAATAAGCTAATCATTGGCTTAGTGGATGGTCTTAATATTTTCTATAATTTCATTCATGAGGTGGATTGGTTTCATTTGGAATCATTTTCTCTCACCTATGCAATCCCCAAAAAGGTCTACATGAGTTGCATCTTGCTCCATTATTGCTTAAATTAATTTTGGGAGATTAAATTAATTGTTGGGTGATTTGGACAATCTCACACATTTTAGTCAACTTCTATTTTGTCTTGTCAAAATTTGTGGATATGCCAATTGTCAATTAATATTTAAAATAGTTTGGTGTTCACAACATTAGAATGGTCTAATACTTACATGATCCAAAGGGCGGATTTCTAACCATTGATTTATTGTCCATTACAAATGTTTTTTTTATCATGAAAAATGTGACAAACATCTTTATAGATGTATAAGTTGTGCACTCATAAAGCATGTTTGATTTAGAATGTTTATCAAACTTAAGTTTAATGTATTATTTGTATTTCTTGTATTTATTGGAAAGACAAGTTTGGTGAATTTTGGGATTGATTTAGATTTTGGGGGGATGCAATCAAGATTTAAAAAATTGAAATGGATCTTTGGGGCAGGCCTCAAGATCTACAAAATTACAATGCCAAAAAAAAAGATAGAACACACCGTAAATAAAAATCCAAAGAATTTTTTTATTAAAACATAGAATAATTGTAAAAACTACGTTGTGGTGGACAAAATATCCTGGGGGAGGCCCCAAGATTTACAAAATTACAATGCTAGAAAAAAATAAAAATATAGAACACACCGTAAATAAAACCCCAAAGAATTTTTTTATTAAAACATAGAATAATTGTAAAAACTATGTTGTGGTGGACAAACTGTCCTTTTACAAAATGCGACTTGTTACTTATAGTATTTTTTAGTTAAAATACCACAAGTAATTCCATGGGTGGGTAAATACCATGGGTAGATGTCACTTATGTAATATTCCCAAATGGGAAAAGCAGGAATATAGTGAAAAATGCTGGAATAACATGGTTAAACATCATATAAAAGCAAGAGGCCAATATGCAGACCTTCTAATCATAATGATAACAAAAAAATATGCTTAATAAATGGGCCATAAGATGTACAACAAGATATAACAAGCCTCCAATGGACAAAACCCTTAAAATAGGTGCTGCTACTATATATCAAAATGTCGGAAGACTATTATAACGTAGTCATAAAGTACACTTCTACATTAGATGAACATACAAAGATATATGGCTGTTATATGCCTCAAAGATAGATCAAATTGTAGATCTAGGATCTATAAAACCTTCATAAAAGAACCCCCAAAGGGTTCGCAACAATACACCAATGTACAAGATCTAAATCAAAGCCCTAGGGCTGAATATTCACTGTAATAATAGATCTGTAAAGTTGTGGTTGATATGATATATCAAATAATGTAGCCTCCTCCAATAGACCTCCTAGATGAAAGAAATATCCTCTCACTAGAAAACCTCCTTCCCAAATGGTGTGCTGAAACCACCCTACAACTCCTCCCTCAAAATAATGCAGATCTGGAATGAAACTGTGCTGTAGGGGCAAATGAGTAAGTGACCTGATGCCAAGATTTGAAAATAATCTTAAGGGCCTTCCTTACTATCCTCCCAATGGAAAGGAACCCTTCTCCACTGATAATGAGCACTGAAGTGACAGAAGGATGTTCTCCACTGCTGCAACTTGCAACACAACTCAACCCTTAACAGGATTTGTGCTGTAGATGTAAGATGAAGCTTCGCCTAAAGCATGAATGTGGAAGTGAAGTTCAATGCTCTTCCAAGAGGCCTCTCAAGGAAAGAGGTGGGATTCTCGATCAGGAACACCCAGTGCTAAACAACACTTGCAATCTTACCTAAAAACCGAAAGAAAGCTATATGTCTAAACAGGCCATATATTCATAAATATCAACTACATCAACCTCCTCAATATGGCTTCCATCCTCTTCCTTTTATAAGAAATGAGCTTCCAAACCCTAAGCCCCATTCATTTATGACACTACTTCCATGCAAGGTGTCTCCATCTAAAACTATGTTGTCCCTCATTGAATGCCACTCCTCCATGACAACGCTGTTGAATTGGTCAAAGTTGACCTAGTCAAGGTGTTCCAGCCCCTTTTCACATCTAAGGGTGTTCAATTAAGCTGCCAAGATGTCTTCTTTTCACATTGGAATTGATTTTATTCATTATTAAGGAGACTTATGGACCTCCATTGTCCTTTTATTCATAAAAAAAGACAAAAAAACAAAATTTAATATTCTAACTATCTCATGGCTAATTGGGAAAATTACAACTTACAATACCATGGGTGGATAAATACCATTGGTGATGAATACCATGGGTGGATGTCACTTACAATACCATGGGTAAATTCCATTTGTGGATGAATACTATGGGTGGATACATACCATGGGTGAATTAATACCATGGATATATTCCACTTACAATAGCATGGGCAGATAAATACCATAGGTGGATGAATACCATCGGTGTAGGCCACTTCCATTCAGACCGTTCCCCCCTCCTAAAGAAGAAATGGTCTCCATTTCATGAAGTTCCCTCTTGAGAAGCCTTTTTTGAATATGAAGAGTCATTGAAGAGAAAGGTTTTTTGTGGTTAAGCCATAATCGTGATGAACAAAGATCTGAGGATAGAGATACCCTATAATGCTTGTGACCAACTGTGATACTGATAGTGTGCGACCTAGAAAACAGAATTCGATGAAGTGTGGTTTGTGGATGACCCAAAACCATGACACATGAAGATCTGAGGATAGAAATATCCTATAATGCTTTTGATCAACTGTGATGCTAACATTGTGCGGCTTAGAAAATGGACTTCGATGAAGTGTGTGTTTGTGCATGACCCAAAAGCATGAAAAACAAAGATATGAGGAAAAATATATCCTATAATTCTTGTGACCAACTATGATTCTAACAATGTGCGACCTAGAAAATGGTCTTTCGATGACAAGGATTTTTTGTAGTTGACCCATAACTGTGATGGTTGATTGCTGATGAAGTAGCAGGTGCCTACATAGCCTGGGGTAGGAAGGAATGTCTCCAAACAACCAAATTCATATTCTACTATGCTGAAAATGATGAATGAGAAATGGTTCCTACTAAAGCGGGGTGGGAGGGCATGTCTCGAAAGGGAACCCACTTCGAATGCTGCTCCAAAGATAAAATATAATTTAAAATGGGGATAACTCGGTCAATATAACTTAGAAACTTTATTATAACCTTCTTTTGGAAATATAATGATCATTATGCATCTTCTTATGTGATTGAAATCCATATTTGGACACTCTTGAAACCTAGATTTGCACTGCAATTGTATCGTCATCACAAAAGTTCTAAAAAAATAGTTGATTTTAAATCAGCGATATCTCCCTCATCCAAACTTTGATTAGACTAATTTTTTTTTTGAAATTGGGTGATTTTTCAAGATGAGCTTATATCTGCAATAATTCTTCTAAAATTTTACACAAAAACTACAAAAAATGGTAGGAGATCCGCCATCTAGGAATTGTTGCGAGAAACATTTATGCAACACAACTGATTTTAAATCAACAATATCTCCCTCATATGGACATTGATTCAGTCGATTGATTTTTTTGAATTTGGGTATTTTTTCGCAAGGAATTCATATATGTTATTTTTTTTGTAAAATTTGCACCAAAATTTTCAAATCAGATCTGCAAACTTGACACCCAACAAAAATTCTTACAAAAAAATGAAAAAAAAAATCTTTCCGCTTGGCCCAAGAAAGTGATTTATGGAGGTTGTGGAACTAACATGAAGTTTTCTAAAGTTTTCTGCAAAAATTTGAAACTCAAATATGCTACAAACTCTCATTTACATGGATTCGTAACTTGAGTCTGATACTAGTGAGTTGGATCTTGGGGGGATGCCTTCAAGATCTAAAAAATTGAAAAGGATCTTTGGGGGGGGGGGATGCCTTCAAGATATGCAAAATTAGAATGCTAGAAAAATATACAGAATGCATCGTAAATAAAAACACAAAGAATTTTTTTATTAAAACAAAGAATAATTGTAAAAACTACATTGTGGTGGACAATCTGTCCTTTTTCAAAATGCGTCTTGTTACTTATAATCCTTTTTAATTACAATACCACAAGTAAATTCCATGGGTGATTAAATACCATGGGAGAATTAATACCATTGGTAGATGTCACTTATAATACCATGAGTGGATAAATACCATGGGTGATGAATACAATGGGTAAATTCCATGTGTGGATGAATACCATGGGTGGATACATACCATGGGCGAATGAATACTATGGATAGATGCCACTTACAATGCCATGGGCAGATAAATACCATTGGTGGATGAGTACCATAGGTGTAGGCCACTTTCCCTTCAGATTGTTTATACAATGAAAAAAAGAATACGTTCATTGGAATTAGTATAGAAATGTGACTAGTATTATGGTATATAGTAAATAGTGTGATTAGAATCAAGTATAATTTTTATTTTTCTTGGTCTTGAGGAAAAACTTCTCGGAGAACCTTTTTAGATAAGTACAATCATTTTTCACTTAGAGTAACCACTTGATACCTCTCCATATCTTCAAGGTTGAATAGTTGCATGCTAGAAATGCTAAATCCCTTTGGGATTATCTTTCCTCCATTCATTAAAAAAGTGTTTGAGGATTATTAATCTAAGGATTGAAACTTTGAGGATGGTCACTCTCGGGTCTAACTCCCTATGTCTGGTACCTATCCCTGTATCATGTTTTCGTGCCCATTTATTTCCTTTGGTATAATGTGAAATTTATTTTTATGATAAAAATTCCAGTGCATTTCTCCTAAAAAAGTGTTTGAGGATTATTACTCTAAGGATTGGCACTTTGAGGATTGTCACTTTGGGGTCTAACTCCCTATGTCTGCTACCTATCCCTCTATCATGTTTTTGTGCCCATTCGTTTCCTTTATGGGTATAATGTGAAATTTATTTTTAATATATAATCTCCAGTGAATTTCTCCCAAAGTGTCGAACTTGAAGATGAAGTGGAGTTGGATTTTTGCAAACATACTAACTACTCGCAATAATTTTGTTACATTGATTGGCTCTAACATTCTTTCCATAGTTAGCAGGAAACTTCATGGTTTGGGAGGCATTTATTCCTAGATTCTTATTGGTATCGTCAATGAGGATGTGTTGTAGTGGATATAAAAACCCTCCAAAAATTTTCCTATGCTTAAATTTTGGAGCCTAACCTTCTTCTCACAGAAGCTTATCTTGCATTGCTACCAAGTATTCATGTTGTGATTGAGAATTATCCTTTAATTTGTGCTTGTGTTCACTTGTTTTCACACTTAATTGATCATATTAAGTCATAAGATAACCTCCTAACTTGGTCTTGCAGCAGTTCTAGGTTTGACTCTAGAAATTGTGCAATCCATGCAGGCAAGCCCATCCTTTATGATTGGAATTATGCAATATTGATTGATAACTTTTCCTTGAGAAAAAAAACTGCACAGTCATGGATGAGAGACTATCACTGAGCCCATAAATTGCACAATTCATCCCTTGAGCTCATAAAATATGCAATGCACTCAGTAAAAAAGTTTCCCAGTTCCCAAAAAATATGCAATCCTTCCCAACAGTGTGCATGTCCAATTTCCTGAAAAGTAGAAAAGATAAAAAATATAAAGCGTCCCTATAAAACAGGGATCTATTTTTAGTTTCTCAAAGGAGGCACACTTGCTATTTTTAGAAACTTCTTCCAAGTGTCATTGTTTCCTTGATTTTAGGCATGTGCGTCATAAGCCCTAATTTTATCAAACTACTTACACCCCTAGATATCATTATCATACTCGATCTTGGAGATATAGCATTCCCAAGGAGATTAAGAAACCTTTAATGCAGTTGTTGTCACTTTTTGAGGTGAGTTTTTCTTTTATTGCTTTATCTATTTTTCTATCACTTTTTGTTGTTTTTCTTCTGTAAGTGTTGTTTTTATTATTTCTCTTCATGATTGTTGGAGCTTTAATTTTTTTTAGATTATATAAGTGTTGTTTCAAGTTATCATTTTCCTTTCACAAGTGTCGTATCAGTTTCTTTGTTTTTGCAAAAATAATCGTCGTTGCGGCAACTCTTCTCACTGATTTGAATTTCTTCCCATTTATTCAGTTTTTGTACTTTATCTATCATCATTCATTCAAACTTAATCAGATTTTCACTCAAGCTCACACCATCTCTCAGATATTCTCATTTTTCAGACTTCCATTGGGCGAATATGCACTTTCCTTGGTCAGTTTTCACTTTGCCCAATTGGGCAATATGCAATCCTAAAACTCAACATGAGAGCTTGGCCTCTGGGACTACACAGTGCACAGTTCAGGTTGGTTCAACTATAAATTACACAGTGCCATGGCTCAGCTTGCTTCATTGTCCATTGAGACTACTCAATGTGCAATCTCAAGTCTCAAATTTCATCCTTGACTGTCAGGATTGTGTAGTGCATAGTTCCCACAGGTAAACAATACATTTTATTGTTGAAAATTGTGCCATCCCTCTAATCAAATGTCCGGTTTTCTTCTTGATCATGTATTGAAATTAGAATTACTAAATAATGATGTTTTCTTTCCAATAGTGTATTTTCTCTCCCATAGGTATCACCGTTGTTGAGAAATTCTCTCCAACAATCATTGTTACCATAGCACCAAAGAGAGATGCTTCAAAAAAGACCACTGAAATTAGTACTGGGGAAGTAGTTGAGAAAATGCCAGTATAATTTGCAGTATATGCGGACACTCAACTATTTATAGAAAAGGAATCAACACTAACATGGCAGCAATTCCAGTAGTAGTAGTAGTAGAAGGAAATAATTTAGTCTATATAATGAAAAGAGAAAGGTTGATGACACTATAGAGGGAAAAAAAAGTTACAAGATGAAAGTGGATCCAATCCTTATGAAAGCCACTATGGCAGCAGAAGCAAAGAGGAAGCAAAGGATACAGATATTAGAAAGGAGGAAGAGAGAAAAGCATAACCTACAGGAAGTAGAATGGAGAGTGTTGAAAGAAGAACAAGAACTAATAGAAGAATGAGAACATGAGGAGGATAAAAAGTATGAAGAAGAAGAAAGGAAAGGCGGAATGGAAAATGAAACAACACTTATTCAAGTTGAAGAGAAAGAAAAAAATCGGCCAGTAGCTCAGAATGAGAGTGAATAGATGCAGGATTAGGATCTTGCTCAATAGACTGAAGACTTGATTGAAGTGCTAAACATGGAGTTGGGACTAGAGTTGCGAGATGAATATGTTGATTTGATGCCTGGTGAACCTTAGATCACCGTTTAGTCTCCACAACCTTGAGTCGCAGAGTTAGCACTGAGCAAGGAACAAGACATAGTTCCCATTGATGATGATCTGGTAATGGATGTGTGCATTTTTTCATATAATGAACTTCATAAGAGGAATTTATAGGCATGGAGAAAAATTTTTCCGGATGATCATGCATCATATGCACTCATTAGAGAAAGGGTGATAATGGAAGACACCAGCAGGAATCCAAATCCCATTTCCAAAGCCTACTTGGCCTTCGCGGGTGTGACCAGATTAAACACTCAATAGTTGATGGCCAAGAGTAATAAATTGGTACAAAATCTATAGGTTTCTCTACAAGAGATAAAATATCTTTGCGCAATAGCAAATAATGTATCTTTCGCACATGTATACTTGGAGGAAATGAGAGCAACGATACTTGGTGAAATATCAACACTTGAAGAGACCATGTGGACCTCTATGAGGAGCTTATGACCATACATAATACAATTTTTCACTTGCATGGCTTGCAGCAGAAAAGCAAAGAATTTGTCAATACTCTAAAAAATGTGCAAGATGCCATCATCACCGTGCAAGAGTGGACATTACGACACAAGGGGGCACCGCTCAATTTGGTAAATAAAATGAAGTCGTAGGCAGAGTTGGAGAAATAATTAGTTCAAATGTTGATCCATAATAACAAGCATATCACCTCATTCAATGGAAATTTTCAAGCCTCATATGTATGGTTGTACATAAGTTTGGATCCCATGGTGAGAATGCACAAGATCCCATAAGTCATCTCACTCACCAAAGATAAGTGCAAGAATAAGGTTAGGAAGGAGATTGATGAGTACTTGGAGCATTTGAGATAGATCGTCACAAAGAAGGATTTGGAGCTAAATGAATAGAACATGCATAACAACATCAGTGGTCCTTTCCAAATCAGAGCAATGTTTCTCCTGGTTGAGAAAGAGGTTAAGACGGGCTCTAAATAATTCTCATTGAATGTTATGGAGGCTAGAGTCCAATTCGATCCTGACACTATCATGCATTTTGGGATATCATCGCACAATACTGAGCTTGAGATCAATATGTGACCCAGAATCATCAAGTAGATATTGTTGAGCTAGAATTCACCCAAACTCCAACGCCATATTTTTTTGTCTTGTTCTGTTTTCACATTGTCTCTACCCTATTTTATCTCATGTGGTTAGGAGTGGAAAATGTAATATTATTTTAATTATTTGTAAAATTGAAATTCCAAGTGTCCACGTTGGAATATGAAGAGTCACGAGGGGATTCTAATGATTTCCGTATTAAGAGTCACCACATTTCTTGTATATACTGATGTCAATATTAATGGAATCCATACAATTAGGAGTTATCTTCTTAGCTTAACATGGTATCAGAGCTCAGGTCCCAAATTTAGACATATCTATCACTTAGAGTAACCACTTGCAACCTCTCCATATCTTCAAGGTTGAATAGTTGCATGCTAGAAATGCTAAACCCCTTTGGGATGATCTTTCCTCCATTCATTAAAAAAGTGTTTGAGGATTATTAATCTAAGGATAGGCACTGTGAGGATTTACACTCTGGGGTCTAACTCCCTATGTTTGCTACCTATCCCTCTATCATGTTTTTGTGCCCATTCGTTTCCTTTATGGGTATAATGTGAAATTTATTTTTAAGATATAATTTCTAGTGAATCTATCCTAAAGTGTCGAACTTGAAGATGAATTTCAGTTGGATTTTTGCGAACATACTAACTACCCACAATAATTTTGTTGCATTGGTTGGCTCTAACATTCTCCCCACACTTAGTAGGAAAATTCATGGTTTGGGAGACATTTATTCATTCTTATTGGTATCGTCATTGAGGATGTGCTGTAGTGGATACAAAAACCCTCCAAAAGTTTTCCTATGCTTAAATTTTAGAGCCTAACCTTCTACTCATGGAAGCTTATCTTGCATTGATACCAAGTATTCATGTTGTGATTGAGGCTTTTCCTTTTATTTGTGCTTGTTTTCACACTTAATTGATCAGATTAAGTCAGAAGGTAACCTCATAACTTGGTCTTGCAACAGTTCTGGGCTTGACTCCAGAAACTGTGCAATCCATGTGGGCGAGCCCATCCCTTATGATTGGAATTGTTCAATATTGACTGACAAAATTTCCTTGAGATCAGAAACTACACAGTCATGGATGAGAGACTAGCACTGAGCCCAGAAATTACACAATTCATCCCTTGAGCTCTGAAACTACGCAATGCAGTGAGTCGAAAAGTTTCCCAGTTCCCAAAAATTGTGTAATCCTTCCTGAAAATTTGTATGTCCAGTTTCCTGAAATGTAGAAAAGATAAAAAATCTAAAATCATCCCTAGAAAATAGGGATCTATTTTTATTTTCGTGAAGGAGGCCCACTTGATACTTTTAGAAACTTCTGCAAAGTGTCATTTTTCCTTGATTTTAGGCATGTGTGTCATAAGCCCTAATTTTATCAAATCTACTGACACCCCTAGAGATAATTATCACACTCGATCTTGGAGCTCTAGCATTCCCAAGGAGATTAAGGAACCTTTAGTGTGGTTGTCGTCACGTTTTGAGGTGAATTTTACTTTTATCGCCTTTGTTTATTGTTCTGTCACTTTTTGTCGTTTATCTGATGTGAGTGTTATTTTTCTTATTTCTCATCCTGATTTTTGGAGCTTTAATTTTTTTTAGCTTATATAAGTGTTGTTTCAAGTTATCATTTGCCTTTCACAAATGTTGTATTAGTTTCTTTGTTTTTGCAACAATGATCGTCGTTGCGGCGACTCTTCTCACCAATTTGAATTTCTTCCCATTTATTTAGTTTCTGTAGTTTATATATCATGATTCATTCACACCTAGTCATACTTTCACTCAAGCTCACACCATCTCTCATATATTCTCATTTTTCAGACTTCCATTGGGCAAATATGCACTTTTCTTGGCCAGTTTTCACTTTGCCCAGTTGGGCACTATGCAATGCTAAGGCTTAAGCCAAGAGCTTGGCCTTTGGGACTGTGCACTGTGAAGTACATGTTGGCTCAACTACGAATTACATAGTTCCAAGCCTCAGCTTGCTTCCTTGGCCATTGAGACTACTCAATGTGCAATCTCAAGCCTCAAGCTTCATCCTTGATTGTTGGGACTGTGCAGTGCACAGTTCCCACAAGAAACCAATCCTTTTTATTGTTGAAAATTGTGCCATACCTTTCATCAAATGCCCAATTTACCTCTTGATCATGTATTGAAATTATAATTACTAACTACTAATGTTTTCTTGGTATTAGTGTCTTTTCTATCCCATAGGTACCACAATTGTTGAGCACTTCTATCCAACATTCATTGTTACCATAGCACCAAAGAGAGATGCTTCAAAAGAAACCACTGAAAGCAGTATTGGGAAAGAAGTTGAGAAAATTCCAGTAGAATTTCCATTATATGCGAACACTCAAATATTTATAGAAAAAGAGTGAACACTAACATGGCAGCAATTTAAGTAGCAGTAGTAGAAGGAATCAATCTAGTCAAGATAAGGAAAAGAGAAAGGTTGATGACCCTATAGAGGGAGAAAAAAGCTTGAAGATGAAAGTGGATCCAATTCTTATGCAAGCCACTATGGAAGTAAAAGCAAAGAGGAAGCAAAGGATACACAAATTAGAAAGGAGGAAGAGAGGAAAGCATAACCTGTAGGAAGTAGAATGGAGAGTTCTGAAAGCATAAGAAGAATTGAAGGAAGAAAGAGAACATGAGGAGGATCAGAAGGAGGAAGAAGAATAAAGGAAAGTCGCAATGGAAAAACAAACAACACTATTTCAAGTTGAAGAGAAAGAAAAAAACCAAACAACAACTCAGAATGAGAGTGAACAGATGCAGGATTAGGATCTTGCTCAATAGACTCAAGACTTGATTGAAGTGGTGAACATGGAATTGGGACTATAGATGTGGGTTAAATATGTTGATCTAATGCCTAGTACAACTTAGGTCACCGTCCAGTCTCCACAACCTCTAGCTGTAGAGTTAGCACTGAGCATGGAACAAGACATAGTTCCCATTGATGAAGATCCGATAATGGAATTTGTGTGCAATTTTTCATATAATGAACTTCATAAGAGGATTGTACAAGCACGAAGAAAGAATTTTTTGGATGATCATGAATCATATACACTCATTAGAGAAAGGGTGATGGTGGCAGTAAAATGGTGTCAAAGTATATAGCAAAAATGATACATAGTGGAGTCCTAACAGCAGACACCAATAGGAATCCAAATCCCATTTCCAAAGCCAATTTATCCTTCGCGGGTGCGACCAGATTAAACACTCAATATTTGATGGCCAAGAGTAGTAAATTGGTACAAAATATATAGATTTCTCTACAAGAGATAGAATAGCTTCGTGAAATAGCACAGAATGTAGCTTTCACACATGTATAGTTGGAGGAAATGAGAGAAACTATACTTGGTGAAATATCAGCACTTGGAGAGACCATGTGGTGCCTTTATGAGGAGCTTACAACCATACATAATACAATTGTTCACTTGCATGGCTTGCAACAAAAAAGAAAAGAATTTGTCAATACTCTAAAAAATGTGCAAGATGCCATCATTGCCGTGAAAGAGTGGATAATACGACACAAGGGGGCACCGCTCAATTTGGTAAAGAAAATGAAGTTGTAGGCAAAGCTGGAGAAAGAAATAGTTCGAATTTTGATCCATAATAACAAGTAGCTCACCTCATTTATTGGAAATATTCAAGCCTCATATGTATGGTTGTACATAATTTTGGATCCCATGGTGAGAATGCACAAGATCCCATAAGTCATATCACTCACCAAATATAAACACAAGAATCAGGTTAGGAAGGAGATTGTTGAGTACTTGGAGCAGCTGAGACAGATCACCACCAAGAAGGATTTGGAGCTAAACAAACAAAACTTGCAGAAATACATCAGTGGTCTTGTCCAAATCAGAACAATGTTGCTCCTAGTTGAGAAATAGGTTAAGAAAGGCTCTAAATAACTGTACCTAGATGTTATGGAGGCTAGAGTCCAATTCCATCCTAAGGTCTTTGATTATGTGGGTACTAGTTCCGCCCCCTATTTGCAAATTTATCCTCTTATGTGGGTACCACTAGAGGCTGTACCATCATGCGTTTTGGGGATATCATCACACAATTCTGAGCTTGAGATTAATATGTGAATGAGAAGCATCAAGTAGATGTTGCTGAGCTAAATTTCACCCAAACTCCAACGCCATATTTTTTTGACTTGTTAGGTTTTCACTTTCTCTCTACCCTATTTTATCTCATGTGCTTATGAGTGGAAAATGTAATATTATTTTAATTATTTGTAAAAGTGAAATTCCAAGTGTCCAAATTGGAATATGAAGAGTCATGAGGGGATTCTAAGGGTCACAAAGGGGGTATGTGAAATGTCACCCCTCTTTTTTATAAATATATTCTCATAACTCATGTAACAGGATTTTGTGACCCAAGATTTTGGCTAGGCTTAGGCTTAGGAAGATCTTAGGAGTTTTGTGAGAGCCTTGGTTGCTCCGTAACATAGAGGGAGTATGCTTCTTTAGAGGAGTAGGTGTTGTATAGTTCATGTTCCACTATTGGGGCAAGTGGTTTGTCAATGGTGTATGTATGATTGGAACTATAACTTTTAATAAAACTTAGACCCGACACACTGTCATGCATGTGTTGTGGATATAGTATGACTACTCTTGTTGTATTTGAAATATATGTTATTTAACTTACACATATTCTTATGAACTATTTTATTTTCATTTGTATGAATCTTATTGGATGTGTGTTGATTTATTAATTTTTCACCTTAACTTGTGGATTATTCTTCTCGTTAGTTCATGTGATTTCACTTTTCTCGTGTGTCCCTTCCAAGCTGTGTACTATTACAGGCTTTGAAGAGGTGCACTTCCTTTTCCATTTGTGTGTTGGAACCATCATGCATCACACTTGACTCTCCACATGTTCACACACTTGTTCTTACCAAATATATTGTCCACCACTCTATGTGTTTTGCAGACCAAGGCATATCATTAGCATGCCACTGTTGTGGTCACTCCTACTCCAAACAGTGCGAGGTCTAGTTAGGACTTCATATCAGCGAGATCCCATGAATGTTGGCAGGTCCAACACCATCAACATGTTTGGCACTATAATGAGGTCCAGATGACAATTTGAGCCCTCAAGTCTATTTTCAATTTTGGCACTCATATAATGAATTCTTCCCAAATCATAATCCCGACATGTTTATCCCAAAATGAAAAAAACTATAAGTTTTGGCAAGTATCATAGGTGATTTGACAACTCTTAGATTTGATGGCGAGGGTGAGACAACCTTATTTGAGAATATTGCTCATTTTCTTGAATTTTTCATAAAGCACGACATCCATTTTGAGGATGTCGGTTGTTGGTTTTTCATTCTCATGTTCGAAGGGCGCGTAAGGGAATAGTGTCACACATTGACTAATGCCTCCATACACTCTTTCGAACATCTTGTCACGAAACTATTTCATGATTTTGATATGTATGGTTGTAAACATCTATGCAAGAAAATTATGCAATTGTGAAAATCACCTGATGAATCACTGCATCATTTTCACAATTGTTTCATGATTTTTTTCATTTTATTTTATTCCTGAAATATGAAGCTGATTGGAATTTATTGTCAGGAATATTTCAATATTTGGTTCACATTTCATAAAATCCACACGCATTGGAATCTTTTGAACCGCTCCCAACATACCTCAGTGTTAGAGCTTATAAAACTACGATGGAGAAGGGTGTAGTTTTATGTGACCCTCCATACCCTTATCATCAAATAACTCTAGTTCTATAGGTTTAGGTGGTAGAGTTTGAGAATTAATTTTTTGATCTATCACCATCTTCTCCCACCTAACATACTTAGAATCTCATCGCAAGCTTGGACTGCGAATCTGATGATTATGATGAAGTGACATCTCCTCTTCCTCCATCATTTGGTCCCTCTAATCCTCCAGATTGAGATTTTTTGCATTCACTTGTTTCAAATATCTCTTCTGATGTTCATGAGGATCAAGTGTTGGATGGAGTTAGTATTAAGTAGCCAAATTGAAATATCATTCAAGATGATTATGTGTGGGAGCCCATTGTTGAAAAAGAATCTGCGATGAAAGATGAATATCTTCCTTCCATACCTGTGCTTCATCATCCTGACCTTTTCCACGATTATGTCATTCCTATTGAATCTTGTGAAAATATAGTTTCTGATTATGTTACCACTTTCGATCATTCAAAAAACACATGGGATGCCAATTTTTCATCTAGATGTGGAGAGAATGAATATTCTACTCTTAATCTTCCTAATCTCTCATCTCATCTTTATGAAAACTTATAGCATGAAATTTAATGTTTTTCATCTTCCCCTCTTTTCAATTCATCAGATCATTGTGGGTGCCTATTTCTATGATCTAGAAATTTTTTATCTTGATTGTCACAACCTCTTCATTGATTCAGTTGGTCATGATTTTTATTTTTCCGTTGTTCACCTTTTGCTCCACTAATCTGTGAAGACCTATCTTCTGATGAGTTGGAGCTTCCCTAGTCCATCGAGACACTTCAAACTGAGATGATGGTTATGTCAGGTTCTCGTAGTCTAGAATTCAGTTCCACTTCTGATCATAAAAGTGTTAAATCTTTTGAGGCTCCTCATCACTTTATCACACCTATTGAAAATCAATCTCTCTTACATTTTTCACATCCTCCATCTATTTCACATGATACTGTATCTCAGTTATTGGAGGATTTGTACGTGGAGAGAACTATTACAAAACAAAAAATATATTCTTTCTTTATTTTCACCCATTTCCGTAGTTCAAAAGTTTGTGCATGCATGTCTTTGACTCGTAGTGTGTTTGAACACCATTTTTCATCCGCAAAGTGTCTTTCATGCGCTTTTCATTTTTACCTTTCTGCATGTTCATTCAGACTTCGAACTTTCTGGTTTTCATTGTCTTATATTTCTTGTTTACTATTATTGTCCAGAGAAAGGCTTCCTTTGTAGAGAGGTGAAGCAAGCAACTCCATCAAGTTATTGTCCAGGCTCGTTGGCAGTAGAGCAATGTTTGTGTTCCTGAAGTGACTCTATTTGGGTATTGTCTAAACCTGATAGTAGTGGAACAACACTAGAGATGAAAACTAAGACTATAATAGTTTCTTTACTTGTGCATCTATATACTCCTCATCACCAATCGAAAAAACTCAGTTTTAATTACCTTGGTTAGTGTGCCACTGATTAAGAGAATCATAGGGACTACATTTTTAACTCCAAATAGGTGAAGAAGTTGTGGTAATAAATGAATTAAACAATACTTCCAGAAGGGTTAGAATATTTTTGCATGAGACAAGATTCATTAAAAGAGTTGCAGTTCTACAAGTGTGTTTCCAGTGTTGTAGCGGATACAACCACCCTCGAAAATATTATGTATGGTTAGATTTTTGAGCCTAACCTTGTACTCATAGAGCTTACCTTGCACTGCTACCAACTATTCATGATTTGATTGAGAGTTATCCTTTAATATTTTCTTGTGTTCGCTTGTTTTCACACTTAACTTATCAACCCTAAGTCACAAGTTAACCTCCTAACTTGGTCTTGCAGAAGTTTTGAGCTTGCCTCCAAAAAATGCGCAATCCATGAGGGAAATCTGAGCCTTGATGATTGGAATTACATAATCCTCTCTGGAATATCTATATTGAGCTCATAAACTATGCAATCATGGATGATAGCCCAGAAATTGAATAATGAATCCCATGAGCTCAAAAACTGCATAATTCACAGAGCCGGAAAGTTGTATAGTTCCCCAGAATTGTGCAATATGTCCTAACAGTGTGCATGGAAAGTTTCCCAAAAATCAGAAAAGCTAAACAATTTCAAAACATCCCTAGAAAATATGGATCTATTTTTAGTTTCTCGAAGGAGGCACACTTGCTATTTTTAGAAACTTTTGTCAAGTATTGTTTTTTCCTTGTTTTTAGTCATGTGCATCATAGCCATAATTTTATCAAACATATTGATGACCCTTGAGCTGATTTTCACAATCAATCTTGGAGCTCTAACGTTACTGAGGAGATCAATGAACCTGCAGTGCGATTCTTGTCGATTTTCTGGGTTAGTTTTGCGTTTATCGCCTTTTGTCACTTTTGCTATTACTTTTTGTCATTTAATTTCTGTGAGTGTTTTTTTTAATTAATTATCTTAATTATTTCTAGTGTTTTAACCTTTTTTTAGCTTGTATAAGTTTTTTTTCAAGTTATCGTTTTCCTTTCACAAGTGTCGCATCAGTTTCTTTATTTTTGCATCGATGTCACAGTTTCAATGACTCTTCTCACCGATTTGACTTTCATCTCGTTTATTCATTTTATGCACTTGAGATATCATAATTAATTCACACATTCATATTTGCACTAAATCTAACACAATATCTTATATCTGGTTGATTTTCACTTTCCTTGGTCAGTTTTTACTTTGCCTAGCTGGGCACTATGCAATCCTAAGGCTCAAGTCGAGAGATTCACCTCTGGAATTGCATAATGCATAGTACATGTTGGCCCAACTGCACATTTTGTAGCTCTAGGGCTCAGCCTGCTTCCTTGGCCATTGAGACTGCAAATTGCACAGTCACTCCTAGCTTACTACCTAGGCTGAATTATGCATTGCATAGTCTCAGGCCTCAAGCTTCATCCATGGTTATTGGGACTATGTAGGGCACAATTTTCACAGGCACCCAACCCCTTTCGTTTTTGAAAATTTCGTAATCCCTCTCATTAGATGCTCAGTTTTCTGCTTGATGATGTATTGAAAGTATATTTTCTAAAGACTGATGTTTGGTTTCCATTACTGTCTTTTCTATCCCACGGGTACATCAATTGTTGAGAAATTATCTCTAGCAAAATTGTTACCATGGAACGAAAGAGAGATTATTCAAAAGATACCACTGAAAGCAGTATTGGGGAATCAGTTGAATAAACACCAATAGAGTTGCTAGTATATGCAGAAACTCAACTGTTTATAGAAAGGAGTCAACACTAACATGGTATAAATTCCAACAGTAGTAGCAGAAGGCAATAATCTAGTATAAGATAAGGGAAAGAGAAAGGTTGTTGACAATATAGAGGGAGAGAAAAACTATGAGATGAAAGTGGATCCGATCCTTATGCAACCAGATTTGGCAGTAGAAGCAAAGAGGAAGTAGAGGATATAGAGAGAGGAATGAAGGAAGAGAGGAAAGAAGATATTGCAGGAAGCAGAATGGAGAGGTCATAAATAAGAACAAGAACTGATGGAAGAACTAGAACATGAGAAGGAGCATAATAAGGAAGAATAAGAAAGGCAAGGCACAATGACAAAAGAAACAATGTGCATTTAGGTTGAAGAGCAAGAACAAGACTAGCCAACAACTGAGAATGTGAGAGAACAAATGCAATATCGGGAACTTTCTCAACAGATTGAAGACTTGATTAAATTTTCGGTCATGGATTTGGAACCACAACCACAAGATGAAGATATTGGCCTGCTTTTAGTGCATTTTAGGTCATTGTTCAGTCTTCACCACCTCCGCCTGCAAATTTAGCCCTGAGCAAGGAAGGGGACATAGTTCCCCTTGATGATGGTCTAGTAATGGATGTGTGCAATCTATCATATAATTAAC
This sequence comes from Pinus albicaulis, assembly GCA_034641835.2. Classification (NCBI taxonomy): domain Eukaryota; kingdom Viridiplantae; phylum Streptophyta; class Pinopsida; order Pinales; family Pinaceae; genus Pinus; species Pinus albicaulis. Next base: position 607,663,475 of record CM076571.1, on the reverse strand, counting down.
TTCAGAAGAGGATTGTACAAGTGAAGAGAAAGCATATTACCAATTATCATACATCACATGCATTCATTAGAGTAAGGCTAATTGGTAGAAACTAGCAGGAATCCAAATCCCACTGCTGAAGCCAACTTGGCCTTCGCGGGTGCGACCAGAATAAACATTCAATATTTGATGGTTGAGAGTAAGAAATTGGTAAAAAATATACATGTTTCCCGAAAAGAGATAGAATAGCTCCACGCAACAGCACAAAATGCAACTTCCACATAGGTCTACTTGGAGGAAATGTGAGAAACGATACTTGGTGAAGTATCAATACTTGGAGAGATCGTGCGGGGCCTCTATGAGGAGCTTATGACTGTACATAATACATTTTTTTTCTTTCATGTCTTGCAACAACAAAGAAAATATTTTTTCAAGGCTCTCAAAAATTTGCAAGCTGCTATCAACATCGTGCCAGTGTGGACAATGAAATACAAGTGGGCATCACTTAATTTCATAAAGACAATGAAGTCGTAAGCAGAGTTGGAGAAAGAAAGAGTTTTTATTTTGGATCTAGAACAACAAGAAGCTCACCTCTTTGCTAGGAAATATCCAGGCCTCATATGTATGGTTGTACAACAATTTTCATTCCATGGTGAGAACACATAAGGTCCCCTCAGTCAGCTCACTTATCGAAGCTAATTAAAAGCATCAGGTTAGGAAGCATATTGATGAGTACTTGGAGAAGTTGAGACAGATCGCCACCAAGGAGGATTTGAAGCTAAAATAACAGAACATGCATAACTACACCAATGGTCTTATTGAAATAAGAAGAATGTTTCTCTTGGTTGAAAAAGAGGTTAAGACTGGCTCCAAAGCATTGTACCCACATGTTATGGAGGCTTGAGTCCCATTTCATCTTGAGACCATGATGTAGTTTCGAGACATCATCGCACAATACCGAGCTTGGAATCAATATGTGACCGAAAAGAATCAAGTAGATTTTGCTAATGTAGAGTTCACCCAAACTCCAACATCATAGTGTTTTGTCTTGTTAGGATGTGAGGTGTATCTACCCTATTTTTCCTCATATGGGTATGAGTGGAAAATTTAATATTATTGTAATTATTTGTAAAAGTGAAATTCCAAGTGTCCACATCAGAATGTGAAAAGTCATATTATTATGTAATGAGTAATCTTGTATAGAAGTTGAAGAGTCATGAGGGGATTTCAAGATTTACAAAGGCGACATGTGAAGAGTTACCCCCCTTGTGTTATAAATATATCCTCATAACTCATGCAACAGGGTTTTGGGAGCCCAACTTTTAGCTAGGATTAGGCTTATGAAGAGCTTGGGAGTTTTGTGAGAGGTTTGGCTTCTTCGTAGCATAGAGGTAGCATACCTATTTGGAGGAGAAAATGTTATACACTTCATGTTCTACTATTGGGGAAGTGGTTTTCCAATGGTGCATGTATGATTGTAACTATCACTTTTAATGTATTAATCTGTCACCTTAAGTTGTGGACTATTCCACTTGTTAGTTCGTGTGATGTCATTTTTCTCATGTGTTGCTTCCAAGATGCTTACTATTGCAGAATTTCAAGTGGTGAACTTAATTTTCCCTTTGTGTGTTGGAACTATCATGCATCACACTTGACTCTCCCCAGGGCCACAGACCTTTTCTCACCAAAGACACCATGAAAAATCTATGTGTTTTGTAAACCGGGCCAGATAATTAACACCCCACTGCTAGGACTCCTACTCCAAGTGGTGTGAGGTCTAGATGGGACTTAATATCGGGGAGATCCCCTGAATGTTGGTGGTTAAAACACCAGCAAAAGGATGTTATAGAGGTATTGGGAGTCCTTGTCATTTACATAGATGGGAACATAATAACTTGTGGCATTTGGCCTCGTGGTCATGTTCAAATAAGGACAAAAAGGGCTAAGGAACAATATTAATGATGTATTATTATTACCATTAATATCTATGTTCTTAAAATTAGTAGAAATAGTCAAAAAAATATTTATTTAATTTTCTTTCGTTTATTTAAAGTATAATAGTTGGAGGCACCACCCATGAAATTGATGCAACAACTATTTTTTATAGCAAAGCGATAAGGCTCCTACTAGAAAAGTTTGTGCTTGAAATTCCATGTTTCAAGTTGGTTGATTCATATCCCATGCCTTATACTATCTTTTGGGTATTTATCAATATACAAAGACAAACGCAAATTCTTATCCTTTCAGTCATAATATTTAGGATTCCAACAATTTCAATATTTCTGGATTATTGATTAAAAATCCAAGATTTTTGATTGTTTTTGGGTTCTAAATATTTCAAACCTTTGGAATTGGAGGTCATTAAGGCATTCTTTGCTTTGGAATATTGAGGAAAATATAAATATAGAGTGATATAAAAGTATTGTGAGGATGCACTCTCTTATCTGTGTTGTAGGCATGGTGTTAAGAGGAAAGGATAACTACAATGAATGGTATGGAAATATCAAACAAACCCTTATCTTCAATGAATTATGGAAATTTGATTTTGAAGGAGAAGGCGACAATGCATCTACCAAGAAAACATTAGATAAAGAGTTATCCATTTGGGAGAATAAGTACAACAAATCTTATGTGTTGATTGAATCTTCTATATGTGAATAAGCAAGTCACCATTTTATTCCAATTACAAATTCTTATGATGCACACTTAAAATTAGAAGTTTTTCAGTGTATGATTAATATCTTCAACCTAGAGTTGAAGAATGATGACCCCTCCACCCTATCCTTAGAGATTAGAGCTATCATGCATGATGTAGAAGCAACTGGAATTAAAATGGACATTCCTCTCACATCTTTTTTCAAGGCTCTCTATCATACATATTCTCACTATATTGAACCCTTATAAGCTAGTGCCTAAATAAAGGAAAATATTTTTGACACTCTTATGGAGATGTTTGTAGGACAAGACAAAGGTTTTAGGAAGATGAATATTGCTTCTAAATCCCATGAAGGAGAAGTGTTCCATGCACATAAAGAGAAGAATAATTGACAAGATTATTTTAGAAGAAGAGGTTGTAAAAGAGGAGGTGGGAGGAAGAACAATAGAGGCAGGGGGGTAAATTTCATTAAGGAGGAAAAAAAAAATCCACTACATTCGTTGTAATATAGATGGACATGGTACATCCACATGAAAAATATCTTGGGAAAGAATCGAGCAAGAACATAAATAAGACAAAGGTAGAAAATTAGATGTAGGGAAAGATAAACCACCTAACCTTGCTCATTATATTTTTACCCATTGCAATATTGGAGTAACTAAATATCAGTTTCATACTTCATTATATTCTTGTAAAGATGCATGAATTCTTGATACAGGTGACCCCTTATGAAATGTGCTATGAAAACATCCCTTTGGTAAGGAATATTAGGATCTTTGGTTCCACCTGTTGTGCCTTGATTCCCAAGGAAAAAAGAATCGTGCTTGATGCAAGGAGTCAAAATTTAATCTTGAATTGGTACTCAAATACCACCCAAGCATATCATCTCTACAATGAGGTAAATAAGAAGTTAAATTGTATAGAGATGTGATTTTTCTTGAATATTCCAAGATTGACTATAATATTGGCCAACTAGTTGATCATTTGGAAAGATTCAATCATGTAAAAACTTATCACAAATTTTAAAATAATATTCCACATCTTTAAGGGTGTACCTATCTTGGATCGATCTACGTATCTCCTTCTAAAGAACTCCTCGCCTCATTATTTTTTAGCCACTTCTTTGGATCGTGTAGACTCTTTGAGTGATGTGGTTAAGAGGATTGGAAGGATAAATATTGAAGAAACCCCACCTCAATCAATAGAAAATCTTGGACCATATCAAAAATTTCCACCAAAATGGCTCATTAAAACTCTTGAAAGGATTCATTCAGATGAGGTTAGAAAGACATGAATTAGAGGTTCCACCAGACTATTAAATATTGTAGCTTGGACAATTTTTTTAGCCTTGAGATGTGTCATTGAGTCTAGGAACATAGAGAAGTTAATTGTCTCCAGGCCCATGTCATTTTCCTAAGTTTCACCTAGTTAAAATATCTTAATTAATCCAATTAGTTTTTTTTTCAATATTTTCCTAAGTTAAAATTAGTGAAAGTGGATAATTAATTGACATTAGATGAGATAATATTGATTTTCCGCTAGAAGTTTATATAAATATTCTAAGTTGATATTAACCATTGATTGAATCAAGTGAACTCCTAATCATGGTCATTAATTTGTGAATGAGATATTTGTTGATAGTGCTTGAAATCTTTCAACCAAGGTGGTCTCCTTAGTATGAAATCCCAACTAGTCTTAACACCATTTGGAGTAGAAGCCCCAACTAGGGAACACGTTTGGTTTCCATTATTCTTAGGAATTTGTCTTGGTTGAAATTACCAACATAAGAGATTACACAAACAATATTTGAAACAATCAAGCAAGTTCACATTGTGAGGCATGCAATTTCAATGTTGTAAGATGATTTCACGGAAGGGAAAGAGGGAGTGCACCTGTAGAGGAAAGGTAGTAGTATTATCCTAAAAGAGACACACAAGAGCATGAAAAAATAATTGAGTAGATTTTAAATTAGTTCACAAGATAAAAATTATCATAAAATCAAGTAGCAACACAAATTCAACAAGACACATACCAAGGCTAACGAAATAGTTCATTTTCATTAGTATGTGTAAAAATACATTGCAAGTAATGAAAGAATAGTATCACGATCATTCACGACATATGAATGACTATGTGTCAGCTCTTAGAGCTTCATATATTAAGTAAAATTCCAAATATATACAATTACAACGTGGCCACACTAACCCCAATAGTGGAACAATAAGTGACCGCTTGCTCCTCCAAAGAAAACTCTTCTCTTCTATGCCCAATTAGAGAATCCAAGGTGAGAAGTACAAATTCCATTAGTTTGAGCTATGAGGGTGTATTTATAATGAATGAGGTGACTCTCCACATCCCATGTGACTCTTAACCTTCCCTCATGACTATTTATCTCCTATGTGATTTTTCAAATTCCTATTTAACCTTTGAGCTTCTAAATGACTTTGGAACTTTCTAGTGACTGTTCAATTTCCATGTGGGACCCTTGGGCCTCTACATATTTTACATTTTCTCATTTTTGGAATTTACATAATTACATTCCACAAGTGATGTGGCGAAATACATTGACACATATGAAGTTTTGTTATGACACTTTGAGAAACCACGACTTGGAAACAATGACATAATACTTTAGTTCATCAATGCCAAGATCTTCTCCTTGCTAATATGACTTTAAATTATTCATGATGGAGATTTACTTGTTCTTCATCTTTATCCTCCAAAGGATCTAGAAAAATATGAAGACCTTCAAAGTCAGCATGAGATGCCACCATTCTATCATGGTCCAGAATTTATTCATGTCTTCTTGATGGTTCTTCTTGTGCTTCCTCTTCGCAAGTGTTTTCTTGTAACCCCTACATGAAATCTTCGATGAGAATCACATTTCCATGTTGAGAAGGTACACCAAAAACTGAAGTTCACTCTTAACAAGGCAAGTTTAGTCCGAAAATTATCTAATCTACCATTTCTTTGCTCATGGAAAATATTGATTAGGAAGGACTCGTGCAAGGGTTGAGAGGGAGAGGCTAGCTAATATTTGCGTAGTCGAGCTCAATAGTGATCAGTTGATAATAATTTTTTTCAATGGTACTAATAAATGTGAAATAAGGAGAGGCTCTTCAAGGTCTTATGCAACGTGGAAGCCCATAATACAAGGGTGGAGTGACTATTGATTGTGATTGTGCAATGTATGGTCCTCAGTGGCGAGGAGGCATGAATTGCACAGTTGAGATTCACAGGATTGAGGAATGACCTCATTATTCGTTGGAACTATGCAATGCATAGTAGGAGGCAAGATAAGGCAAGGTACTACATAGTGAAGGGTTTTAGTCAATAAGAGGTACATGAATAGCTACTGTAACTACACAATGTTCAGTGATTAAAGGGATGAATTGTGCAGTTGAGGTCTCAGTGACAAAAAGGTGACCTACTGCTCACTAGAACTGCGCAATGTTGAAAAATGAAGGGATTTGCATAGTTAGGGAGACATGGAGAAAAGGTTTCACATTGTAACTGTGCAATGCACAGTGGTTGAAGAGGAATCTTTAAGAACTACACAATTTGGTATGAAAATGACACAAAGATGACCCCATTTTCCACTACAATTTCACAATCCACAATCCAGGGCAGAAGGAATCATGAACTACAGATTTGATAGGGTTAAGTGGCTAGAGTGATGGTCTAGTCTTCAAGGTTACTCAATGTACATTTGAGGGAGATTTTCCTCTAGGACTGTGCAATGTGGAGCTCCAAAAAGCATAGGATGCTTCATTGTGACTTAAAACTGTGTAGTGTGTATTTTCAGGAGGAAGAAAGGTTAGCAAGTTGCAAAGACGGTGAAAGCTCAGAAAAATGAATAAGTTTTTGATGGGTGAGGCAAGAGAGAACAAGATATGCAAAAAAATCCTGCAATAGTGATCTCACACTCGTATAACATGAACACAAACCAAGAGAACGCAAAATACCAAAAATCAACATGCATACCTTGAAGTGACAACAAAGTGACACTTATTTCTAAGTGTGACAGTTGAAACATAACTTTTCAATGCTTAGAATACAAGTTACGATAAGAGTGTTGACTGTAACCAAAAAGTGCGCTAAGATTTTGGAGAGTGCCTAATGCATATTGTTATGATATATATGATCAACTAATGAAAAAGAGTGCACTAGATCTTCCTCTGGTAGCTAGTGCACTAAGTTGCAATAAATGTAGGAGTACAAACAATAAACCACTAGATCCATTTTTTTGGAGTTGTCTTTAACAATGAATTTTTGGAGTTTTCAGTGGATTTCTGGCTTGTATCCAGCAGAAACATTTGTGATGAAATCTTGATTTGTGTTGTTTAAACTAGTTTTCTAACTGCACATATGGAAACACCCTGAAAAAACCCAAGGGCACTTCGATTAAGTAAAGTTCACCCATCAAACTTGTGCTTTCAATGAAATCCCGCCATAATCTAAAAAATTAGATCATAACATAAACCAAAAAACTTTTCAAAAGGTTGCACCTAGAAACAACTTGCTTTTCTATGGGCCAGTTGTTTATGGGTGCTTGCATCACCCCATTCTTTTATTTTTTTCATTTTATCTTATATTGATAGTAAAAAATACAATAATGTAACTAGCACACTCACATTAATAAATGTGGTTCATATACGTCGTTAAGCTTATATCAATCACATGCACAACCACATTAGTAAATGTCGTTAAAAAATGTCAATAAGCATTAATGGTATAGATTTAATATAACGTTGATAAATATATAATAATAATAATTTATTCACAATAGAAGTAATAATTAATAGAAATAGAAATAATTAATATAAAATATTTTAAATATTATTTAATAAAGAATCATCATCATCATCATCATCATCATCATCATCATCAATTAATAATAATAATACTAATAATACAAACCTAATGGATTAATATTAGAAACCAACGACAATCCGAAAGATCTCTTAAATCAACATTAATAATAATAATAATAGTTAACTAATAATATTAATTGTTATTAATATTATAAACCAAGGAGATTAATAAGCTTAAGAGATTAATATTACAAACCTAGTTGATTGATCAACCCAATGAGTTATTAATATTGAAAACACAAGAGATTAATATTATAAAATCTAGGGATTATAAATATAAGTGATCAATAAACTTAAGGGATAAAAAACCATAAGCATTAATATTAAAAACCAAAAGGATTTGCAAACATAATGAATTAATTTGTAAAAAATCTTTCGGTAATAATCACATGCAATGGAACATTGTGGACGCGTTTCGAACCAACCAGTGTGGTTCATCAGTAGGACTAGGTGAGAGATCAGATCAGGACATTAAGTTTAAATAGATGTCGAGATGACTAAACTAGCCGTTAGGAAAATGACTAGGTTGACTTTTTTAAAAATTGATTGATTTATTTATCTATTTTTAAATATATATTATATTTTTTAATTAATAACATCTAGTTCATTTTTATGATTAAAATATTTGATTAATTTATTCAATTAATTAATAACTTATTATATATATATATATATATATATATATATATATATATATATATTTAGTTGATTTAATTATTTAATTACAAATTTTATTTATTTATCCAAGCGCGAGGTCCAACTAAAAAGTCAAGAATGATAAAAAAATAAAATAAATAAATAAATAAATCAATCAATAATACTAATAATGAAAAAATAAAATAAAAATAAAATAAAGGAACAATAAGCAAGGAAGTGTAACAAAAAAAATAAAAAAAAAATAAAAAAAATAAAAAAAATCATGTATCCAACACATGCTGATGATCTAGCCATTATCTCTATTGAGATTAACGGGTCGTTTTTCAATTTCTAAGGCCTCTCTTAACTTCTGATAATGGAAATGGTTGATCCTAGCAATGACCTTAGCCTCTCCGATGCAGATATGATGGTTAGTATTTTCTGCATGTTCAGCTAGGGCAGACGAGTAGGATCTTCCATGTTTAATGTTAGCAGTATGCTCACAAATCCTTTGATTTATAGACCGACCCGTTTCACCAATGTAGGGAGTCCCACAAGACCAAGGAATGATGTAGACACCTTTCCCATCCCTAGGGTCAATTAGATCCTTTACCGATTTGAGAGAGCTGCGAATCGTGTTTAGGGGCTTGAACGACGAAGACACCTTATGCTTCCTAAGGACCCTAGAAATTTTATCAGTGGTTCCCTGAATGAACGGAAGACGCACACTGCTGGACCAATGGCTAGGGTATTTATTATTTTTTATTGAAAGACTTTTTTCTGCTTTGAGGAAAGCTTTAAGGCCTTGCGACCTGCTATAACCATTTTTACAAAAGACACTCAACAGATGGGACTTTTATCCCTCAAGGTGAGACTCATTGGGTGTGATTATTACCAAAAGATTTTTTTACAATTTATATGATAGATCACAAAAGCATAGATTCCAAAAATAATGAATTAATGTTATAAACTCAAAGCATTAATAAACCTAATGGATTAATATTATAAATGCAAAGCATTAATATTAAAAACCCAAAGCATTAAAATTATACATCCAAAACATTATAAACTCAATAAATTAATATTATAAAATCAATAAATTAATAAACCCAAACCATTAATATTATAAACCTAAAAATTAAGATAAAATACATTATTAAAAAAAAAAACTCTTCACGCTAAACCGCTTCAACTGCCCTTGTTTATGGACACCATTATTTATCTAACACAGTTTGATATGGAATACTTACATTATCTCATTTATAAAATAATTTAAATAGACTTATTTTAATTTATTTAAGAAAAAAGTATAATAATCATTTTAAAATGGTTCCCTGAGGACCAAATTCATGGAGAAAACTCCCGCAATCAAACTGAAACTTTCACCATATGCCAGAAAAAGTTAAAACCACAAACACAAGGCTCACACACGTCGGCTCTTCAATGCGTTTTATCCCATATTTTCTTTCTATAGGTTCATATTATACTTATATGACGAAAAACTACAATCCATTCCATTTGAATTTTGTACACGTGACTTCGCAATCTACAAGACAACTATATGAAACTAAACCTCTGCAATTGACATAAACATCACGATTCCATCGTCAATGGCATTCGTTGCAGCAAAGATGATCGAAATGACTGAAAGGTCTAAAAATTTTGCAGATGTAAACAACATCTGCTCTGAACATTCAGCCAATTCCAAACCCACAGAGGCAGGCATGGATCTCGAAACCGTAAGAGTGGAGGTGCGGCATAAAAGGTGCCGGTTAGTCGAGGCAATTATTGATTGGAGGCGCTGCCTCAGAAAGAAACCAGAGGAAGTCAAAAGGCGTATCAGACATGGAATTCCAGATAGGTTTCGTGCCCTCCTTTGGCAACTCATTTCAAGCGCCCGCGAAATTCTGATGGATAATCCTGCTGTAATTTACGCACAACTGATATCGCATGAAATGTCTGAATTCGAGAAACTCAGTATTTTTAAAGACATTCCCCGCACGTTAAAATGCCTCGGATTATTCCAAAGCGACAGAGCCGGTGCAAGATATATACAGGGGACGAGTTACATAGTGGCGTTGCTGCTTCATTACTTGAACAATGAGGAGTGGACATTTTGGACGATGGTTGCAGTGCGGAATAAGCCAGAAATGCGAGGCACATATTCAGAACATGCACCTATTTTGCAACAATACCTATTTCAGTTCGAAATGCTGGTGAAGAAGCAGCTTCCCAGGCTAGGTCGTCATTTTGAGAAGCAGAGAATCGTGCCATCGATGTATGCACGAACCCGGTTTCTCACTATTTTCTCCTCCGACTTGCCAATTCCATTAGTCGTTCGGATCTGGGATGTTTTCCTATATGAGGGGATCAATGTCGTTTTCCAAGTGGGTTTTTCTCTGCTCAAGTCCTTTGAGACAGTTTTGATGGGATTGACTAGGGAAAGACTCATCGAGTTTCTGTAACCATGAAAAGGAGAGATTTTCACCCCGACATTTTGTTGTCCATGGCTTTATCATTTGATGTGCAGAAACAGTTATCAGAACTTGAGATGGATTATCACCAAACGTCCGTAACCTTACAGAAATTTCTCATTTTGGAGAAGGAATAATGGATAGAAAATACTAGAATAGAGGACCGTCTTAAATGGTTTGAGCAGTGGATCTAGATTTTTGCAGGAAGACTTGTTTATAATTTTGTGTATATTAATTCTCATTATAATTAATATTAACGATAAAAATAACAATAGTATACTATTTCTTTGCAACGTGTCTACTTTTTCTAATGCTTATTTCTTGTTTTACTTTAAAGTGAGGATTTTTCTTAACTCTTTCCCTTGGTGGTAGTTGGGCTTTCACTTACTTCTAGGTAGTTGTTGAGCCCTTGCTCTCCTTTGGTTTCCCATTTTTCTCTAAGCTTCCTTCTTTTAGCATGTTATTTCTCTTGAGACCTTTTTTCCACCATCTCAGCCTATCTAGTTTTGGTTCATTCACCCCCTATGTTGTGGTCATGGTCCTTTACAACCTTTTGGAAAGTTCTCTCACTCTAGCCCCTTTTTTTTTTTAAATCACTTAATTATTTTTGGCTTTTTTGGCCTTTTTTTCCCCATTTTATTATCATTATGCCTGGTTAAGCTCATTGCATTGTGTACTATGAACAATGATCTAGTTGAAGCAGTTCCTTAAAATGGCTCTAAGTTGAATATTTAGTAGCTAGTTTTTGGGAATTCACCCCACCCCTTAATTAGGAAGAGCTGGATGGTGTGGAAGAGGAGCCGTCAATTAGCATAAACTTCTCTTGGACATGGAGGTAGTGATAGATTTGGTTCATTGGGTGACTGATAGGCACACTAATGAAGTTTTAATGGATCAACATGCATCCAGAGAGGACGTACTTCTCTTCATGGAATATTAGCATAGGTACTTGATAAAATTGAATGAACCATTGTAGTGAATTTATCTTCAAATATTTTTATTGATATCTATTAACGTTTATCATCCATTTTATTTATGTAATTTTATTATTGTTATTTTAAGTATGTCGTAAGGCGTTTCTCTTTGAAAACAACTCCCCCAGTTGCCATAGTGTACTTGTCTGCACCATCAGATCAAATCTTAGATGATTGAAATGTTTTAGGTCATTCATCCACCACCTCCTTCATTTACGCTAACTACCTAAATATCTAACCTCTATGAAACTCTAGTGTGGAAATTAAATGAAAATTTCCTTCGAAATAGAAAAGTAAAGAAGGGTAGTTTCCATTCAGAAATGATTCACGTGTAAAAAAAGTGTGTAGCATGAATTTTATATCATTGAACCTTCCTCTTGCCTTCCCCTTCTCCTCTATATATTTCCTCAACATCCTGCTCAATATGTGTAAGTTTTGCAATGACGTTGTGAATCTTAATTATGTCGCTTCCCCCTATTCTCTCCCTCTCCTTGTTGGTTGACGCAAGGTTTAATCATCCTCTCTCCCTCTTCTTGTTGTCTAACTCCAGGTATAATATTCCTCACCCTAGTGAATAAGAGTTTTATGATCCTTAAATTCTCCACGATCATTTTCAGAAAAAATATCTCCTCCTATTGAGCGAGAAGAAGAACAAGATGTTGAAGGAAATTATATATTGGTTTGTAGGCCTTGTGGCTATGGCTAGAGAAAAAAACCATCCTTGTGGCTATGGTTGGAACCAGTGGGAATGGAGGTATCCCAATGGAGAAGAGTACAAACACTAAAGCTATGAGAGGCATGAATATCCTTATGGAGGAAAAATGAAATTCAAGCACTTATGGGGAGATGGCCCCTGGGAAGACCATATCCATTTCTGTGTGAAAATTCCCATGGGCCTCCTTCTTACCCTCTTCTGAAGATGAGTCTGCTTCATCTTCTTTCTGAAGCTTCCCTACAGAATTTTGTCCCCAACTAGAGAATGAGGAATTTGGGTTCAAACTGTGAGAGAGTGCATTCAAACATTTCAAGAAAAAGCTTCCTAAAAATAGAGCATAATTATCCCCATCTCCATGGTCAGAACAAGTTCGGATTATGGAGTTCGGATTGCAGTTGGCACATTAGTTTAATGCATGAGTAATCAGTTAACTCAGTTAGGTGAGTTAAAGTAAGTTGGAATAGTTGTAACTGTTTGTTGCACTTGTGAGAGATCAAGTGAATTAAATCATATTTAATTCACAATTAGTGATTTGCCATGCAATTGATGATTTACTATTAATAGCTTCATGCATGTTAGTTCTAGTGGAGACCCAATTGAGACAAAGGTTAAAGGGATGTTAACTATCAGTTGTATCATTAGTAGGTTTCCCACATGAAACTAGAGATACATTGGATTGCCCATGATCCTTGCGCAGTTTTGGAAGCATGAAATTTCTAAAGAATAGGGATTGCATTCCACATGAATTGAACAAGCAAGGAAGGCTGATTAGAGGCTGAGAATTGGCTAAGTATTGGTCGATTTTATCTGGGTAAATGTGAGACAGTTGTGAGAGTGTAGGAGACTCTTGTGAGAAGAGTGCATTGTAATTGTTTCATGGTTCCATGGTGAATATAAAATAGAAGATAGAGGGGTTTAGAGCAGCAAGCTTTTCCTGGGAAATTATATGTGTTGTGGTTTGATTTGATTCTTTCTTTACTTTTTGTGATTAGAGATCATGTTTATTTTCCGCAATTGATTTGTAGAAGGATTCAATATATAACTTTAGTAAATTGCTTGATCAAATTGAATCCATTGATATATATATGTTTGTATAATTTCTACAAGAATTTCTTGTCTGGAAGATTTAAATATCTTGTTCACATTTCAGAAAATCTGCACGAGCTTGAATCTTTTGAACAACTCCCAGCATACCTCGATGTTAGAGATTCTAAATTTGTGACGGACAATGTTGATGTTCCATGTGACCCTTTGTCCCCTTCTCATAAAACAACTCTAGTTCTACAGTTTGAGGTGGGAGATATTTAGAATTCAACCGGTGATCTACCATCGTCTTCTCCCACACCACATGCTTAGAATTTCAACACAGGTTTGGACTACGAGTCTTATGGTTATGATGAATTTTATATCCTTTGGTCCCTATGATCCTCAGATTGTTAGTTTTCATGTTCACCTATTTCAGACCTTTATTACAATGTTCACGAGGATCAAGCATTGGATGGGGTTGGTGTTGAGAAGCCAACTTGTGATATCATTCACAATGAGTATGTGTGGGAGCCCATATTCAAACGAGAATATACAATGAAGGATGACTTTCTTCCTTCTGCACCTCTCCCCCATCATCCTGGGATTTTCCACAATTTTGTCATTTCTTTTGAATCTTGTGATAATTTAGTTTCTGATCATGTTAATACTTTAGATTATTCACATAATACGTGGGATGCCATTTTTTCATCCATATGCATAGAGGATGAATATTCTACTCTTGATCCTCCCAATCTCTCATATTTTATTTTTTGAAAATGTAGAGGGTGAAATTTTCCGTTTTCCATCTTCCGCTCTCTACGATTCATCATATCATGAGGATGCATCCATTGGTAATCTTGAACTTTCTGATTGTGGATGTTGTGATATTTTCGATGATTTAATTGGTCATGATTTTGTTTCCTTCATTGTTGATTTTTAAAAATCGTTGATCTTTGATGATATACCTTCTGATGAGTTGGAACTTCCTCAAGCTGTCGAGGCAATTCAGCCGAAGATGATGGTTATGTCAGGTTCTCATAGCCTTGAGGCTAGTTCCACTTTCAATCAAAAGAGTGTTGAATATTTTTAGGCTCCTCATCACTCTATCACACATATTGAAGATCAATTTTTTTAATAATTTTTTCATCCTCCATATGTGTTACACGATCCTATCACTCAGTCGTTGGAGGAGTCATACGTGACGAGCACTGTTGCAAAACAAAAATTCCTTCTTTCTTTATGTTCGCTTTCCTTCGTTGTTCAAAATTTTTTGTTTGTAAGTCTTTAACTTGCAGTGTGTCACAACCCCATGATACTATCCCAAAATGACTTCCATGTGCTTTCCACTCTTACTTTTTTGCGAGTATATTCAAATTTTAAATGTTTTGGTTGAAATTGTATTATCTTTCTTGTTTTATGATTTTCTTGTATATATTTCTTGACTTTGTCCTATGCTTTATTTAAGTTAGGAGTAGGAGTAGTGCTTTTATTTTCTTTTTATTAGAGTAGGAGTAGGAGTAGTCGAGTAGAGTAAGGAGGGGAGTAAAACCTTAACAAGTATGTTAGGGGTGTATATAAACATCCTTCTCTGAAGGAACAACCTCTTCTACTCTCAATAATTTGGGATCCCTCTTCCGCCCTTTTCTAGCTCGTTTTTACTTTATCCTAATTGTGAATGTAGTTTGAAAAGACCAAGTAGTTTATAAGAATTTTAGTTATTTAACTATTGACAGTTTCATAACTGTCCATATTGTAATTATGTTATAAAATTCAATTTTTAAGGAGAAGCGAAGGTTCTGAGTTTTGGACCTCAGGATAAAAATTTCCTTTGTAATTTTGGATCTTCTTGGTGATTTTAATAAAGATTTAAAAGTGATTCCAGACATATGTTGAGTGTGATATGTATTTCCTCTAATATTTCATTTTAATGTTATTCTACTATCGAAGAGAGTAATGATGATGTTGCCTTTTATCATTACAATTTCACTGAAACTTTGATATTTGTAAGTTGGCCTTTAGAATTTCCTTTGCTTAGATTTTTGAGCTTAACCTTCTTCTCACATGAGATTATATTACACTTCTATCATATATTCATTCTTTGATTGAAATTTATCTTTTCATTTTTTTCTTATGTTCACTTGTTTTTTCACTTAGCTAATCTTTCTAACTCACAAGCTAATCTCTCGACTTGGTTGGACAATAGTTCTGGGCTTGCCTCAAGATACTACACAATGCTTGAATGCAAGAAACCTTGATGATTGGAATTTCATAGTTTAGACTGGAATTCACCCTTGAGCTTAGAAACTATAGAGTATTGGAAGGCAACCCAACACTGAGCCTAGAAACTATGCAATCCCTCACTCAGCTCAGAAACTGCGCATTGGATGAAGCTAGAAATTTGCCTAGTTCCCAAACATTACGCAATATTTCCCGAAAGTGTGCATGGAAGTTTCCAAAAAAAGAAGAAAAGAAAAAATAAAAAAAACATCCCTAAAGATAAGGATCTACATTTAGCTTCCCGAGGGAGACACACTTGTTTTTTATTGGAAATTTTTTCCAAGTGTCACTTTTTCCTTGATTTTTGGCATGCATGTCATAAACCCTAATTCTTTCAAATATATCTAATAGAAGCCCTAAAGCTCATTTTAAAACTCAATTCTAGAGCTCTATCATTCCTGAGGAGATCAAGGAACCTTCGGCGTGATCTTCACCACTTTTCTGGGTAAGTTCTTCCTTTATCACTTTTTGTTGCTTTTTCTTTCCTTTCCCGTTTGGCCTTTGCGAGTGATGTTTTTCTTATTTCCTTACATGCATGTTGGAATTTCAACCTGATTTAGCTTATAGAAGTGTTTTTCAAGCTATAATTTTCATTTCACAAGTGTCGCATCAGTTTCTTCATTTTTTGCATCGATGGTTGTCATTGCATTGACTCTCCTCATTGATTTTGTTTTCTTCCCATTTACTCAAATAATGCACTCGATATGTCTTCTTTAATTCACACATAGTTAGATCTACAATCAAGCCAACACTATCTCTCAAATTTTCTCATTTTTCGCACTTCCCTTGGGAGATCTACCATTCCCTTGGTAGATTTTCACTTTACCCAAATGGCCACTGCAATATTCTAAGGCTCAAGACAAGAGCTTAGATTCTGGAACTACACATTGCAAAGTACAGGTTGGCCCAAATATGCATTGCACATTTCTAGGGCTCAATATTCATCCATGGCCACTGAGACTGCTCAATGAAAAATATCTCCCAGACCACTTCCCAAGCTAAACTATGCATTACATTGTCTCGAACCTCAAGCTTCACACTTGAATACCGGTAATGCATATTGCACAGTTCCTATAGGTATCCAACCCATCCATTAAGTGAAAATTGTCCAATCTTTCCATTAGATGCCTAGTTTGCTGCTTGAACAGGCCTTGAAAGTGGATTTTCTTAAGACTCATTGTTTTCCTATCGTGAGTGTCTTTTTTGTCCCATAGGTAGAATAGTTTTTGAGCACCTCTCAAGTAGTCACTGTTACCATGGCTCCCAAGATATTTTCTTGAAAAAAAACCACTAAAATAAGTATTGGGGAAGAAATTAAGCAAGCTTGAGTTAACTTTCCAGTATATGTGGAAACTCAGTTGTTTATAGAAAAAGAACTAACACTAACATGGCATCAAATTAAATATTATGTTGCAAAGAAATTTGGGGCAAATTTAGAAGACCAACAGGTTTATCTTAGCATCTGGTAGTCAGGACTATACATGGTTTCATGCAAGTATCTACCATTCTCCTGTGCAGATGTGATCAGTTGGGTTGTCTCACACACTGATGAGAAAACTCTGACATTGAGCAACACCAACATATAAAATCTTGCTACATTTCTAGCAGCAGATTATCAACATATCTATAATCTTCATGAGCCAGTAAAACTCATGGAATAATTATTCTATGCCAACCACAACTACAAGAACACAAGAGATATTGTAAAAATATGGGTGAAGGAGCCATCCAATTTTGACAGACACACACCCACACATACAAGGAAAAGTCACTCAGGATGGCCTACCAGCTCGTGGTCATATTAGCCTTTAGAATATATAGTCAGTTAAGCATGGAGACCATTCCTGAGCGGTGGTATATCTTATTGAACCAGGTGGTGAACATGGGGAAGTCATTAAATAGGTAACATTTTGGCTCATCAGCTAAGATCCCATGTAGCACAAGCCCAACATCCTTCCAAGGGAAAGAAAGCATGGTTTTATATGTCGCCATACTTATTGGATGAAATTTGTGCACATAATCAATTTCTTGACATGAAATGGACATGGAAACAGAGAGAAAATGTTGTCCATACCTATTGTAAGCTACTTTCAGATTGTATCCATCAAGGTGTTATGGAGCAGTTGATCACTTCATCATCCAACTATACAAGCTTATATTTTAGGAGGACCCACCTTGCATATAATCAGGAACGATGGATGCAATATCAGAGATTTCATATTGGTTTGCCTTACTAGATGACACATTGATTATATTGTTTGGCAGGCAAAAGTTGCCAAATATTTTTCCAAGGTATGCCACCAACAAAATTTTCATGCAAGAAGTATCATACCATCTCGCCATAGGGTTGTCACCAACACTACACAGGAAGAAGAGAAAGCCATTTCCCATTCTTCCTTTGGATATAGGGCTATACAACATTAATAATCTCAAAGTATCAGATACCAAAGTGAAATCCATAGCGAAGTTTAAGTTCGGTATAAAAGACTTCAATATGTATGATCTAAGGGGAATTTACAAAGACCATTGTGCAAGAATCTACTACAACTAGGTTAGTGGGGCATTTCAGTGATCGAAGGGTAACCATGGAAGAAATTATACAATTCCTCTAGACCTTGTGAACCAATCAATATAGTTGGGACTTCATAGGCTACTCCATAGACACCAACAATTCTAAAATAAACAACAATAGAATACAACAACTCAATACAAGATAAGGAAAAGAGGAAGGTTGCTAACTATGCAGAGGAGGAACAAAGATGGAATATGAAAGCTGATCTCATCCTTACACAAGAATCTTTGGCAATAGAAGAAAAGAGGAATTAGATGCTACAAAGAGTAGAGAGAAGGATGTGAGAGAAGTAAATATTGGATGAAGTAGAGCTAAGAGTGCATAAAGCATAACAAGAGCTAAGGGAAGAATGAGAGCTAAGAATAAGAGAACAAGAGAAGAAGCAAAAGTAGGAAGAAGAAGGAAGGAAATGTATGACAAGAGAAGAAACAACGTCTATTCAAGTTGAAGAGAACGAATAGAGCCAACCAGCAGCAGAGGGAGAAAGAAAACAAATGCAAGATCAAGAGCTTTCGTAACATATTGAGGAGTTGATTGAAGTTGCAGATATGGAGTTGGAGTGAGATTTAGAGGATGAAGATGTGGAACTGATGCCAACCACACCACATGCCATGATTCAGATTCCACCACCTTCTGCCACAAAGTTAGCCCTGAGCAAGGACGGGGACATCATGTCTATTGATGATGATCTGGTAATGGATGTTTACAATCTATCATTTGATGAAATACGAAAGAGTATTGTACAAGCATGGAGAACGAATTTTATGAATGGTTATGCATCAACTTCATTCATGAGAGTGTGGGTAATAGTGGAAGACACCGGTAGGAATCTAAATTCCATTTTCTGAAGCCAACTTTACCTTTACAGGTGTGGCAAGATCTAAAACCCAGTATTTGATGGACGATAATAAACAATTGTTACATAATATACAGGCTACCCAGCAAGAGATTGAAGAAATTTGCGCAATAGTGTAGAATGCACCTTTTGCATAGGTCTACTTGTAGGAGATGAGAGCAACAATAATTTCTGAAGTATCCACACCTAGAGACACTAGGTGGGATCTCTCATGACCATACATAAGGAAGTTGTCTACTTACATGACTTAAAATGATAGAGAAAATATTTTTTCAAGATCCTTATGAATGTGCAAGTTTCCATCACCATCGTGCATGATTGGATGATGTCGTACAAGGGGCACCGCTTACCTTAGCGAAGGAAATGAATCCGCAGGCAAAGCTAGAGAAAGAGAGAGTTTGAATGTTGATCGAGAAAAACAACCAGATTGCCTGTTTCATTGGAAATATGCAGGCCTTACTATTATTGGAGAAAAAACACCAATAGACAAACCAAGCTAAAAATCAAGAGACAACTACAAAGTTGTAAGGCCTGGTATAGATAAAACCATAGATTAAATAGAACCGCACTATCACTCTCCAGGGAAACCATAAGAGATAAACTAAATCAGAAAGAAACCCTCTCTTAAGCCCAAGAACCAATCTTGTTTCACCGCTAATATTTTCGTTCCAATAATGCACCCAAGCTATAAGCCAATTAATCTTAAAATCGCTGGAAATAAAACTCCACCAAAAAATCCAAACGTTAATCCGTGACACAATTACAGATTTGAAAGATTGAAGGAGGATTAGATTTATTAGCAACGAGAGGAGTCACAACTTTCGCATGTAGGGAATACCACCTAGTTAGAAGGTTGTCATTATACATGGACACTGCAAACCCTATCTTCAAAAGCAAGCTGGCACACCAGGTTTCCCCATGAACCAATGTCTATATTCCTGTTGATGGCATTGGATATCGCCAACATACAGGGGATATATATGATATATGGTCCCAATTAGACCTCACATTATTTAGTGTAGGATTCCCATCCCGAAATATGACTCGATTGTCATTTACTTAAATATTTTCCTTGGCTTAAGCCATTAGCATGAGAGAGTAGTGCACATGTGCTTTTGAATGAGCAAGGTAGTGTGCATTTTGAAGTGTTCAATTGTAGATGTATCAAGGTTATTTCACTACAAGGGAGAGAAACAAGTCTATAAAAGAGAAGTAATAGTACTAAATTAACAGAGCCACATGCACATAGACAAGAAAGAATCATTAGACATGAAGTGAAATAGTTGACATAGATGCTATGATTGTTAAATAATCACAACACATTTGCAACAAGTTAAGCACCAAAGGCACTGAAATAGTTCAATTACTTTATTTCATAAACATTAGACGCGTAGTCTGAAAACATCCATTATCTATGCATGAAAATGTTTTGGCCAAGTGACTTCAACAATTAAGAAACATTTCCAAGATACATAAGTACAATGGACACCACTAGCTCCAATAGTGGAGCGTTAGAGCCACTACTTTCTCCCCAAAAGTACTATCTCTAGCCCTGTAATGTCTTGTGGGAGAAGCCATGGTTAATAGTCCTTTTCTTAACTAATAAGGATCATTTTCTAACTTGAGGCATGACCTTTCATATCCTCATGACTCTTGACTTTCCAACTTCTAATGAACTTTAGACTTCTATAACTCTTGGAATTCCAAATAGCTTTTGGAATTACATATGACTCTTAGAATTACGTGTATTTTAGACTTCTATACATGGTTTTTTTCTCCATACATGACTCTTGGATTTCCACTTCTTTATCTTCATAATAATTACATGACTACGTCATAACTTCCACATCATCATGTGGTGAGGAGATGTCAAGTCACTATCATTGATGACTAGGACTCATAGTGACTGATGACATGGAATTTCTTTGATAAGTGACAAGGCCACCACTTGTGTCTTCAATCTTGAATGCAACTTTCGTGCCATTGATGTCTTCACCCTACATAGGGTTTTTGAACATGTGGAGTCTTTAGGTTGCTTCAATCATCAATATTTCAATGTGTTCTTTGTTCATAAAGGCTTTCTTTGACGGCCCTCTTTTCCCGATCTTCTTCATGCATCCTTTCCATGTTGTTCTTGAAATAAATGCAATTTAAATCACTCATGCCAAGCGAACATCAACCTGAAAAATCCCTTATCCTGATATGTTTCATGTAAATTTCATGTTTGTGGATTAACAGTCTTCTTGGGAAGAGCAACGAGAACTTCTGGGTGGAAGGAAACATTGGGAATGGCTGAAAGGTCAAAGCTTCAAGGCTTCGGAGTGCACACATGTGCTTAAGAGAAGATAGAGAGCTCAAGGGAGAGCGCAAGGTTCATGTCCAAAGAATAAAGGAAGATATTTTAGGCTTCCCATGTGTATTGTGTGCTCAAGGGAGACATTGAGGGTGAAGGGTTAGGCTTTAGGGCTTTAAGGTGTGCTCATGTGCTCAAGAAAGGCAAAGAGGGTGCAGGGCGTGTTGCTAAAGGCTGAAGGAGTGAGGATGATGCTTCGAGGATGCGTCATGCACTCAACAAGGAGGAAGGCATTCTTCGAGGGAACAAATCGGAACAAGGAAGGGGAATGAGGCTTATGAGTGTGCTATGAGACCTTGGAGGGAACAGGGTACACCTCTAAACAACAAAGGATTCTCGATCAATGGGTTCACATGTGCAACCAAAATTTGTCTAAGTCTAGAAGATAAAAACAAGGGGCGAACACAATGAGTTTAGACATAAAATAAAGTGTGACACATGCCAACTCATCAATAGGGATTAGAAAGACTTGAACAATGAAGAGTACACATCAAAACACCCGTTTATAGACACTCCCAAAGTGCAATGACTAAACCATGTGTGACTATGACCAAAAGTGTTTTTTTACAACAAACAAAGGTGTTATGACCATGAAGTGCACCAAAGATGTTCTAAATAATGTAAAAACACTTAAGAATGATTGAGAACACTTGAAATATGTAAAATTTCTTGAAACAATACTTGATGACCATGAAGACACTTGATACGACAATTGAGTAGGCTCCAAAATTTGAATGTATGAAATTTGGAACTTGTTGTAGCAACGACAACAATTCCATAAGAACATTGTTCGATCCTACCAATAACTCCCTTACTCCTACCTACCACTTCGAGGTTCCAAGGTGAGGCCTCAAGACAACCAATTGAAGATAGGGGTTAAGGTTCTCTCAAAAAAACGTTTTATGAAAACCTCCATGTCACATTACAAAGAATTTTATTCATCCAAAACAATTTCCAGAATTTCTTGGTTCGCATGTGAATACATGCATGGGAGTGGCCACACCACCACCAAATTTAATGCCTAATATTTTGGTTGTTGCGAAAATAATAAATGCTAATACCCATATCACCATCGAACAATAACTTAATTACTTTTATATTTTAACAATTTTTTTATTATTATTTATATATATTTTTAATAATTTAGTTTCCAAATTGTAAAATATTTTCCCTTTCCTTTCATATTAAAAAATAATGGTCAAATCAACAAATCAATCATACGTCATCACTTTTATATTTATAGATACTCGATATGGGGGCATTGACAGTAAGCCATTCCGAAGTTTTTGTTTTTTAAATATTATTTTGATATATAATAAAAATTAATAATAATAATTTTAATTTTAAGATTTCGCAAAGTCAAAATGACCAAATTTCATGGAGAAAATTTCCATGATAAAAAATAAAAATCAACTTTTAGCATTATTCCAAATCAATTTAAAACGGAGTTGTTTTTAGTGCACTTTTTTGGAATGTGAAAATATTGGGGCATACCTATTGTGCAAGGTTAAGCATCAAACTTATGTTTTTAATGAATTCCTGCCAGATTTTAGAAAAATTAAACCATTATATATATGGATTCAGTACCCTAAAAAACCCCTAGGGGATTTCGATTGTGCAAGGTTACCCATCAAACTTCCGTTTTCAATGAATTCTTGCTAGATTTTAAAGAAATTAAACAGCAAAATTCCATAGAAAAAATCTTAAAAAAATTAGTAAAAACACGGAATCTCTTAAATGCAGTTATCCCACATTTTGTTTCTTTAGGTTGATAAATATTTAAACGTCTATAAATTAGAAATGATTTCATTTATGCAGGTCACTTCGCATCTGCCACGACCATTATATAAGCACCTAGATTGAATCGATTCCATTGTCACTCGCATTCGTTGCTGCAAAGATGATTGGAATGATTGAGAGGTCAAAAAAATGGACCGATTTTATAGAATATGAGCCAGATGTGTTTACTTCTGGTCTGAACTCTCAGCCAAATTCGCAACCCACAGAGGCGGACCAAGACCGCGACGACGCCGTGAAACGGAGGGAGGCATAAAAGGTGACGGATAATCCAGAGAATACATGATTGGAGGCGAGGAGAGGCACAAAGGTGACGAGATAATCCATGAATTATTGATTGGAGGCGGTGCTTGAGAAAGAACCCGAAGGAAGTCAAAAAGCGAATCAGACATGGCCTTCCAGATTGGTCTCGTGGTGGCGACGTGTAGCAACTCATTTCAGGAGGCCACGAAATTATGATGTGGAGAACCTTGCAGTTAAATATGCACAACTGATATCGCATGAAATGTCGGAATTCGAGAAACTCAGTATTGATAAAGACATTCCTCGCACTTTAAAATGCCTCGTATTATCCCAAACCTACAGTCTACAACGTTTTGAAAGCGTATGACGTGTATGACAGAGCCCGTGCAGGATATATTCAAGGGATGAGTTACATAGCGTGATTGTGCTTCTTTACATATATACATGAACGAGGAGTCAGCATTTTGGACGATGGTTGCAATGCTGAAGAAGCCGGAAATGCAAGGTATATATTCGGAACGTGCACCTCTTTTTCAACAATACCTCTATCAGTTCGGAATGCTGGTGCAGGAGAAGCTTCCCAGGGTGGGTCGTCATTTTGAGGAAGCAGAGAATCGTGCCATCGATGTATGCACGCACCTGGTTTCTCACTATTTTCTCCACCGACTTACCGATTCCATTAGTCCTTGGTTGGATATTTTCCTATATGAAGGCATCAATACCATTTTCAAGTGGGTGCAAAGCTCTGCTCAAGGTCTTTGCAAGAGACAGCACACTACCTCATTGACTAGAAGGAAATGTTGGAATTTAATTTCCAACTGCCCGGATAAATTAGCAGGCGGCAGCACAGATTTGAGGGGGTTTAACAGCACAGCAAAGAGACCAGGTGGTAGTCCAATTCCGCAGGGGTTGATGAAGTTTTGTGGCCAAAGGACCGGAGCCCCCCGGAGCTGCTGACGTAAGTGGGGGCCCACACATTATGCGTTGACAAAGGTTGCAGCGTTAATGTTATTTGCCCATCACATATGATTATGAACCGATAGTTGGTTTTTAATGTTTTTTTATGTTTGTTTGTTTTAATTTTATTAAAACGTGTCATATATATATATATATATATATATATATATATATATATTGACAAGGCTCGAAAGAAAAAGTATTATCGTAATACACAGTGAATGTTTTTTTATGTAAGCACAACAGTGCGAGAAGAAAAAAAATCTAGGTGCCACCATGCAAATTTGACATTAATGTGATTTCCAAGCGGTGCCGGCAGAAGTTATGATGCCATTAAAGATTTTTCAAGCGGTGAATTTTTGGTTGTATGTCAATTAATGACATTCAATTAAACTAGGTTGAGATATTTTTCTTTTAATACGAAGCAAAAAGTGTTGTAATTTTATTTGTGCAGAACATAATTGTATGCATAGCGATGTGAAAAATAAAACAATGAGTTGTTTTGTTTTTGTTTTGTTTTTACACGGAACAACGAATGAAAAACATAGCAGTGTTTAGGAAAAACAAAGTATACACACCGATGTATGTTGTTTTTAAACGAAGTATTTTCTGTGTAGTGACGAGAGAAGAATTTTGTTTGTACTTGTGTCTTGTAATAGTCCGGCAAGGTATGGCAATCCTTTGTATTGAGGAAGAATACGTATCTAGGTTTTTTATGAAATATGGTTTTTATGTGGAATTTTGTGACTCATAGTGAATGAAATTTTAAATATTTTCTACTGTGTTAAGGAAGGAAGTTTGCATTCTCCATTTATTGTTTTGGGAATTTTTAAACATTCCAACTTTGAAAGAAAAGACTCATCGAGTTTCTGGTAACCATGAAAAGGAGTAGATGTTTGCGCCCAGATGATTTGTTGTCCATGGCTTTATCATTTGATATCCAGAAACGGTTACCTGAACTTGAGTTGGAGTATCAGCGAACGTCCGTAACCCTACAGAAGTTCCGTATTTTTAACAAAGGAACTATCGGTAGAAAAGACGAAGAATTGCTACCCCTAGGAAACTGTGAGGATATCATATGAGGAGCATTTTATTAGCTTATATACATTTGAAAGTCTAAGAATTTGAGATAAGAGAAAAAAAAGAAAGGGAGAAAAAGAAAAAAAACATAGGGTGAACAAGCTACTTTTACAATAAATATAGCATATTATAATTTTCTAACATTTATGGAGATTGGAAAATATCTTCAACTCTGATGTTTTAGAATGAATAATTACTAAGAAGGCTAGGCCACATTATACATTAGAACTTAAGATATTAGAATTGTTATAAAAAAGGATGTGGTTAGATTATTGAAATAATTTGACTTTATAATTATTGGATGCAAAAGAATTCCCTAATCCAATGTTAAACAATATGTAAATTTATTCTATTTTAAACAAAAAGCCATATGTTTTTTAAGTGCGTGGAGAATGGCCACATTCGAGTTAATAGTGTTATTTACTTCTTTAACCTTACACATTCTTGGTGCAAAAGGAAATTTTTTTTTTCATGCACAATGTCATGTCATATGGTGTTATTTTGGAAAATACATGAAAAATGGTATTATTATTACTAATTGACATGGGGAAATCACCAAAATTATTTGTGTGATTGGTATGAAGTGGAACATTGTAAATAAGTTATTAAGAATTTATTCACTATTGCTATTTGACCATTGGTTTAGGGATTATTAGTTGTGTTTATTTTTAATTGTCTTGCTAATTTAAAAAACCTATGTCAATTATTTTTAGGGAAGGTGGGATGATGCTTCAACTTAATAGAAGTATATATTTCATGTATTTTAAAATATTTGATCTGGATTGGACCATTATATTGTTTTTCATTCATCTAGATGCATTTGGAGTGGAAAAAGTGAAGGAATCAGCTCAGGAGACTTTTTTACCAATAGGACCCAGTTTGGTCCAGTTTGGCAAAATGATGTCTGAAACGTTCTGGGAGCATTTTGAGGCATCAAACAACGTTTTTTAGGGTAAAAAATTCTCTTTAGGAAATCTCTATTCCATTCTATTCTACACACAGAGACATTAACAACTTATTAGTTTATATAGTCCAAAATTAACCACTAATAAGTTATTGGGTTGTGTTATAACCACAAAGAACTATGATAAATAGCCATTCCATTTTTAGAGAAAATTTTGTTACATAGTTGAGCATAGATAGCTAGGAGAGCTAGGAAGAAGAGCACGAAAAGAGGATTTGTGCATTGTAGCATCCCACAGATCACAATAGTTACTTATGCATCTGCAACCCTATATTTAAAGAAAGATAGTGAAACAACTTCACCTTCTAGTTGGGTTTTCTCTGAAGAGTTCCGAGAAACATATTTTGTGCCATATGTGTGTGTGTGTGTAGGGAAGACATTTTTTTATTCACACATGAAATAATTATAGTTAATCTAGAATTTTAATAAAATTGTATTATGTAAAATTTTAAATTGTTTCCATATAGTATTATCGGTTTTGATTTTTTGTTGTGACTAATTACCTAGTGAAATATCCCACAGTAATTTATAGATCAAAATGATGTGGCCAGTTGGGAAACTATGGAAAGACAATCTAAGAATGGTAACCATTGATTCCATCAGTTCAATGTCTTAAGAATCTTCACCGTTCAACCTTTGAGATTCATTTTCAATATTATTTACATAAAGTATTTCATGAATGTGTGACCCACTTTAAGAACATTTTGCGATATCTAAGAAAAGGGTTGTTTACACATATCTCATATATATATATATAGTATTCTTATTTTAATTGGTGTTTATAAGAGTGGCTAGAATGTGAAAGGAAGCTCTTCATATCATTAGTATTCAAATTGGAATGGAAATCAATATGAAAAGAAAAAAAAATTATGTTCTTCAAGCTAAGTATCTAATGAGATCTTACTTTTCAATATTCTTGAATTCAATGAAGCTTAAGTACCTAGGCTTTTTATTAAATCCAAATATGTATGGGTTTGGAGACTATAATTAGTTATACAAAAAGATGAGAAAATTATATTAATATGGACTGATTAATGATCTCTCTCTAGATAGGAGATTAAAATTAATAAAATTGATCATTTAATTCATTCTAGATTATTTAAAATGGATTTGAACTAATGATTGGTTGTAGGAAATATTCAACCATTTATAATGGTTAACAAAAATTGCAAACTAGTGTATATGTAAAGTTGAATAAGGAAAATTATTATATGATTAAGAATTGTCTATTTCAAAAATATAATAGCCACAAATAGGAGAAAATAATTAAGAAGTTGAAAGAAAAACTCCTAATTCTTCGGTTTCTACCATCATTTCTACTTTCAAAGGGTGTTTTGTCAATGAGAGGAAGGATAAATTGAGAGCCATGAAATCATTGTAACTAGATATTTTCTAAACAAAATGTTGAGCTCCATTTAAAAATAATTTTTTTATTTAGGTTACACTTCATATGTAAATTTTGTAACTTATATTATTGATGAACTTACCTACATTTAAGTAGAATATATTAGTTTTGCTAATAAATTAACACAATGAGTTTAACATTTCATCTCATAACTCATAAGTAATGACAACTCTAAAAGTCTCACTAGCAAATTTATTTCCAAAAATTAAATCTATGTATAATGGAAAATTCTTAATTGAATTTCCATTCTCAAAGGTAAATTTTAACCCGTTATGTTTGTTAGGTCAACTATCCTATTCCCTAATTAACAATTATTATGTTTTCCTAGTCAACTATCCTATTCCCTAATTAACAATTTATATTTTTTTGATCAACTACTCTATTCCTGTGATTTTATCTTTTCTGTAAGTTAAGCACCCTCTCTCTTAGTGATATATCATTACTAGATGGATTCATCCTTTTCCAAACTATAATTTCAAGAAAATGTTAAGCTCCACATAATAAACCAAACATTGGTCCACTACCTTTCCATCTTGACCATTGGATGAGAAAAAATAATATTCCATGGACAAAACAATAAGCCAATCAACCTTTCCATCTTGACCCCTGGATGAGAAAAAATAATATTCCATGGACACGACAATAAGCCAATCAACCCTTCCATCTTGACCATTGGATGAGAAGAAATAATATTCCACAGACACGACAATAAGCCAATCATTGGCTTAGTGGATAGTCTTAATATCCTCTATAATTTTCATTCATAAAGTGGATTGGTTTCATTTGGAATATTTTTCCATCGCCTATACAATCCCCAAAAAGGTCTACATGAGTTGCATCTTGCTCCATTAGTGCTTAAATTAATTTTTGGAGATTAGAATTAATTGTTGAGTGATTTGGACGATCTCACACATCTTCGCCAACTTCTATTTTGTCTTGTCAAAAATTTTTGGATATGTCAATTGTCAATTAATATTTAAAATAGTTTGGTGGTCACAACATTATAACAGTTTAATACTTACATGATCCAAAGGGTGGATTTCTAACCATTGATTGATTGCACATTAAATGTTATTTTATCATGAAAAATGTGACAAATCAATGGGTCACCTTTAACCTCTTTATATAGATGTATAAGTTGTGCACTCATAAAGCATGTTTGATTTAGAATGTATATAAAAATTAATTTAGAATGTATATAAAACTTATGTTTTTAATGTATTATTTGTATTATTTGTTTTTTAACTATGGATAATCTTCTTGATAGTTAAGGAAATATTGGAAAAGAAAAATTTAGTGAATTTTGGGATTAATCTTCTGAAATGCGACTTGTTACTTATAACCTTTTTTAGTTACAATACTAAGTAAATACCATGGGTGAATAAATACCGGATAGATGTCACTTACAATACCATGGGTGGATAAATACCATTGGTGATGAATACCATAGGTGGATGTCACTTAGAATACTATGGGTAAATTCCATGTGTGGATGAATACTATGGGTGGACACATACCATAAGTGAATCAATACTATGGATAGATGCCACTTACAATAACATGGGCAGATAAATACCCTGGGTGGATGAATACCATGGGTGTAGGCCACTTTCCATTTAGACCATTCCCCCATCTTGAAGAAGAAATGGTATCCATTGCATGAAGTTCACTCGTGAGAAGCCTTTGTTGAATATGAAGAGCTACTGAAGAGAAAATTTGTGTGGTTAAGCCATAATTGTGGTGAACAAAGATATGAGGATAAAGATACCCTGTAATGCTTGTGACCAACTGTAATACTGACAGTGTGTGACCTAGCAAATGGAATTGGATGAAGTGGGTTTGTGGATTACCCATAACCATGACAAACAAAGATATGATGATATAAATACCCTATAATGCTTCTAACTAATTAAGATGCTAACAATGTGTGGCTTATAAAATGGACTTCGATGAAGTGTGGGTTTGTGGATGATGCAAAACTATGAAATTTTTTTTTATGAGGATAAATATACCTTATAATGCTTGCTACCAACTATTATTCTAACAATGTGCGACCTAGCAAATGGTTTTTCGATGAAAAAGATTTTGTGCGGTTGATCCATAACTATGATGTTGATTGTTGATGAAGTAGCAGGTTCCTACATAGCCTAGGGTGGGAAGGAATGTCTCCAAAGAACTAAAGTCATATGCTACTATGTTGAAACTGATAAATGTGAAGTGGTTTCTACTAAAGCGAGGTGGGAGGGCACGTCTCGAAAGGGAACCCACTTCGAATGCTGCTCCAAAGATAAAATATAATTTAAAGTGAGGATAATTCGGTTAATATAACTCAGGAACTTTATTATAACATTATTTTGTAAATAGAATTATCATTATGCATCTTCCTATCTGATTGAAATCCCTATTTGGACACTCTGGAAACCTAGATTCGCACCGCAATTGTATCGTTGTCACAAAAATTCTGAAAAAATAGTTGATTTTAAATCAATGATATCTCCCCCATCCAAACTTTGATTTGACCATTTTTTTTTTGAAATTGGGTGATTTTTCAGGAGGAGCTTATATGTTCAATAATTTTTCTAAAATGCTACACAAAAACTGCAAAAAATGGTAGAAGATCCGCCATCTAGGAATTGTTGCAAGAAAAAATTCTGCAACACATTTAATTTTAAATCAACAATATCTCCCTCATCCAGACTCTCATTCAGCCGATTGTTTTTTTGAATTTGGGTATTTTTTCACAAGGTATTCAGATATTTTATTTTTTTGTAAAATTTTCACTAAAATTTTCAAATAAGATTTGCAAACTCGCCGCCCAATAAAAATTCTTGCAAAAAAATGAAAAAAATAAAAATTATTTACGGCATAAATATGGTGCTCTCCGAGTTTGGAACTAACAAGAAGTTTTCTAAAAGTTTTTTGCTGGAAAAAATTGAAATTGAAATATACTTCAAACCCTCATTCTCATGGAGTCGTAACCTGAATCTATTACCATTGATCCAGATTTTGGGGGGGAGGCCCCCAAGATCTAAAAAATTAGAATGTTAGAAAAAGGAGAGAACACACAATAAATAAAACCACAGAGAAACTTTTTATTAAAACAAAGAATAATTGTAGAAGCTACATTGTGGTGGACAATTTGTCCTTTTACAAAAGTGTGACTTGTTACTTATAGTCCTTTTTAATTACAATACCATAAGTAAATTCTATGGGTGGGTAAATACCATGGGTGAATGAATATTGTGGGTGAATTAATACCATGGGTAGATGTCACTTACAATACCATAAGTGGATAAATACCATGGGTGATGAATACCATGGGTAAATTCCATGTGTGGATGAATACCATGGGTGGATACATACCATGGCGAATGAATATCATGGATAGATGCCACTTACAATACCATGGGTGGATGAATACCATGGGTGTAGGCCACTTTCCTTATAACAGAGATGGTTTCTATAATAGAAAAAGAAATACATTCATTAAAATTAGTATAGAAATGTGCCTAATAATTATGGTATATAGTAAAATCGTGTGATTAAAATCAAAGTATAATTTTTATTTTTCTTGGTCTTGAGGAAACACTTCTCAGAGAACCGTTTTAGATAAGTACGATCATTTGGACCTTCTTTGCAATGGCGTTATATTTCGAAAGCTCCAATGATCAATCCATTTTTCCAATTAAACACTAATGCAAAATAAAAGACATCTTTGGTTCTAGCTTATATTGCTTAGAATTAATATTTATTATTTTAATGTTATATATATATATATATATATATATAATTTCTATATTTATTAAATTTATTATGTTTTTATATGTCTTTCAAAATATGAATTATTATTGTTAGATATTTAATCTTGAAGGATTGAGAAAAATATATAAATATGAAAATAGAGAAGTTTAAAAAATTATAATGATAAAAATGATTTGAATTGAAATCATAAAGGTCACTACATTTCTTGTATATAATGATGTCCATATTAATGGAATCCATACAATTGGGAGTTATCTTCTTGGCTTAACATGGTATCAGAGCTCAGGTCCCAAATTTAGAAATATTTGTCACTTAGAGTAACCACTTTCTACCTCTCCATATCTTCAAGGTTTAATAGTTGCATGCTTGAAATGCTAAACCCCTTTGGGATTATCTTTCCTCCATCCATTAAAAAAGTTTTTGAGGATCATTACTTTAAGGATTGACACTTTGAGGATGGTCACTCTGGGGTCTAACTCCCTATGTCTGGTACCTATCCCTGTATCATGTTTTCGTAACCATTTGTTTCCTTTATGGGTATAATGTGAAATTTATTTTTATGAAAGAATTTCCAGTGCATTTATCCTAAAGTGTCGACCTTGAAGATGAAGTGGAGCTTGAATTTTGCGAACATACTAGCTACCCGCAATAATTTTGTCGCATTGGTTGGGAAAATATGCACTTTACTTGGCCAATTTTCACTTTGCCCAGTTGTGCAATATGCAATCCTAAGGCTCAAGCCGAGAGCTTGGCCTCCGGGACTGCACAATGCATAGTTGAGGCTACCTCAAATATGAATTACACAGTTCCAGGGCTCAACTTGCTTCCTTGGCCATTAAGGCTACTCGATGTGCAATCTTAGGCCTCAAGCTTCATCCTCGACTGTTGGGACTATGTAGTGCACAGTTCCCACAGGCAACCAATACCTTTTATTGTTGAAAATTGTGCCATCCATCTGACCAAATTCCTGGTTTTCTTATTGATCATGTATTGAAATTAGAATTACTAAATATTGATGTTTGCTTGCCATTAGTGTCTTTTATCTCCCATAGGTATCACCATTGTTGAGAAATTCTCTCCAACATTAATTGTTATCATAGCACCAAAGAGAGATGCTTCAAAAGAGACCATTGAAAGCAATACTGAGGAAGCAGTTGAGAAAATTCCAGTATAATTTCCAATATATGTAGACACTCAACTATTTATAGAAAAGGAATTAACACTAACATGGCAGCAATTCTAGCAGCATTAGTAGAAGGAAATAATCTAGTCAATATAAGGAAAAGAGAAAGGTTTATGACACTATAGAGGGAGAAAAAAGTTGCAAGATGAAAGTGGATCCAACCCTTATGCAAGCCACTATGGAAGTAGAAGCAAAGAGGAAGCAAAGGATACAGAGATTAGAAAGGAGGAAGAGAGGAAAGCATAACTTGCAGGAAGTAGAATGGAGAGTGTTGAAAGAAGAAAAAGAAGTGAGAGAAGAACGAGAACATGAGGAGGATCAGAAGTACAAAGAAGAAGAAAGGCAAGGTGCAATGGAAAAAGAAACAACACCTATTCAAGTTGAAGAGAGAAAAAAATTAGCCAGTAGCTCAGAATGAGAGTGAACAACTGCAAGATCAGGATCTTGCTCAATAGACTGAACACTTGATCGATGTGGTGAACATGGAGTTGGGACTAGAGCCACGTGATGAATATGATGATCTAATTCCTAGTGAACCTTAGGTCACCGTTCAGTCGGCACAACCTCCAGCCGCTGGGTTAGCACTCACCAAGGAACGAGACATAGTTCCCATTGATGATGATCCGGTAATGTATGTGTGAAAATTTTCATATAATGAACTTTATAAGAGGATTGTACAAGCATGGAAAAATAATTTTCTCGATGATCATGCATCAACTGCACTCATTAGAGAATGGATGATAGTGGCAGACACGAGCAGGAATTCAAATCCCATTTCTAAAGCCAACTTGGTCATCGCGGGTGTGACCGGGTTAAACACTTAGTATTTGATGGCCAAGGGTAATAAATTGGTACATAATCTATAGGTTTATC
The DNA here is from genome assembly GCA_034641835.2 of Pinus albicaulis. Taxonomy (NCBI): domain Eukaryota; kingdom Viridiplantae; phylum Streptophyta; class Pinopsida; order Pinales; family Pinaceae; genus Pinus; species Pinus albicaulis. The sequence continues at coordinate 607,629,819 of CM076571.1, read as the reverse complement.
TACAAGAGATAGAATAGCTTCATGAAATAGCATAGAATGTAGCTTTCACACATGTATACTTAGAGGAAATGAGAGCAACGATACTTGGTGAAGTATCAACACTTGGAGAGACCATGTGGGACCTCTATGAGGATATTATGACCATACATAATACAATTGTTCACTTGCATGGCTTGCAGCAGAAAAGTAAAGAATTTGCCAATAATCTAAAAAATGTGCAAGATGCCATCACCACCATGCAAGAGTGGACAATACAACACAAGGGGTCACCGCTCAATTTGGTAAAGAAAATGAAGTCATGGGCAGAACTAGAGAAAGAAATAGTTTGAATGTTGATCCTGAATAACAAGAAGCTCACCTCATTCATTTGAAATATTCAAGCCTCATATGTATGGTTGTACATAAGTTTGGATCACATGGTGATAACGCACAAGATCCCATAAGTCGTTTCAATCACCAAATACAAGCGCAAGCATCAGGTTAGGAATGATATTGATGAGTACTTGGAGCAATTGAGACAAATCGTCACCAAGAAGAATTTGGAGCTAAGTGGATAGAACATGCAGAACTACATCGGTGGTCCTGTGCAAATTAGAACAATGTTTCTCCTGGTTGAGAAAGAGGTTAAGACGGCCTCTAAATAATTCTAATTTGATGTTATGGAGGCTAGAGTCCAATTTGATCCTGACACCATCATGAATTTTGGGGAAATCATTGCACAATACCGAGCTTGAGATCAATATGTGATCGAGAAGCATCAAGTAGATGTTGCTGAGCTAGATTTCACCCAAAATCCAACGCCATATTTTTGTCTTCTTAGGTTTTCACGTTGTCTCTACCTTATTTTATCTCATGTGGCTATGAGTGGAAATATAATATTATTTTAATTATTTGTAAAAGTGAAATTCCAAGTGTCCATGTTGGAATATGAAGAGTCATGAGGGGATTCTAATGATTTCCATATTAAGAGTCACCACATTTCATTGTATATAATGATGTCCATAGTAATGGAATCCATGCAATTAGGAGTTATCTTCTTGGCTTAACATGGTATCATAGCTCAGGTCCCAAATTTAGACATATTTGTCACTTAGAGTAACCACTTGCTACCTCTCCATATCTTCAAGGTTGAATAGTTTCATGCTAGAAATGCTAAATCCATTTGGGATTAAATTTCTTCCATTCATTGAAAATGTGTTTGAGGATTATTACTCTAAGGATGGACAATTTGAGGATTGTCACTCTGGGGTATAACTCCCTATGTCTGCTACCTATCCCTCTATCATGTTTTCATGCCCATTAGTTTCCTTTATGGGTATAATGTGAAATTTATTTTTAAGATATAATTTCGAGTGCATTTCTCCTAAAGTGTTAAACTTGAAGATGAGGTGGAGTTGGATTTTTTTGAACATACTAACTACCCGCAATAATTTTGTTGCATTGGTTTTTTCTAACATTCTCTCCACACTTAACAGGGAAATTCATGGTTTGGGAGACATTTATTCCTAGATTCTTATTGGTATCGTCATTGAGGATGTGTTGTGGTGGATACAAAAACACGAAAATTTTTCCTATGCTTAAATTTTGGAGCCTAACCTTCTACTCATGGAATCTTATATTGCATTGATACCAAGTATTCATTTTGTGATTGAGACTTGCCCTTTAATTTGTGCTTGTTTTCACAATTAATTGATCATATTAAGTCAGAAGTTAACCTCCTAAATTGGTCTTGCAACAGTTCTTGGCTTGACTCCAGAAACTATGCAATCCATGTGGGCAAGCCCATCCTTTATGATTGAAATTATACAATATTTACTGAAAATTTTTCCTTGAGATCATAAACTACACAGTCATGGATGAGAGACTGAGCCCAAAAATTACACAATTCATCCTTGAGCTCAGAAACTACGTAATGCACTAAGTTGGAAAGTTTCCCAGTTCCCAAAAATTGTGCAATCCTTCCCGAAAGTGTGCATGTCCAGTTTCTTGAAAAGTAGAAAAGATAAAATATCTAAAAGCATCCCTATAAAATAGGGATCTATTTTTATTTTCCCGAAGGAGGCACACTTGCTATTTTTAAAAACTTTTTCCAAGTGTCATTTTTTCCTTGATTTTAGGCATGTGCGTCATAAGACCTAATTTTATCAAATCTACTGAAACCCCTAGCAATCATTATCACACTCGATCTTAGAGCTCTAGCATTCCTAACAAGATTAAGGAACCTTCAGTTTGGTTGTCATCACGTTTCGAGGTGAGTTTTACTTTTATCGGCTTTGTTTATTGTTCTGTCACTTTTTGTCATTTTTCTTGTCTCAGTGTTGTTTTCCTTATTTCTCTTCCCAATTGTTGGAGCTTTAATTTTTTTTAGCTTATATAAGCATTGTTCAAGTTATCATTTTCCTTTCACAAGTGTCATATCAGTTTCTTTGTTTTTGCAACGATGATCGTCGTTGCAGCAACTCTTCTCACCGATTTGAATTTCTTCCCATTTATTCAATTTCTTCACTTTATCTATCATGATTCATTCACACTTAGTCAGATTTGCACTCAATATCACACCATCTCTCAGATCTTCTCATTTTTCATACTTCCATTAGGCGAATATGCACTTTCCTTGGCCAGTTTTCACTTTGCCCTGTTGGGCACTATGCAATCCTAAGGCTCAAGCCAAGAGCTTCACCTTTGGGACTGCGTAGTGCGTAGTACATACTGGCTCAACTGAAAATTACATAGTTCCAAGGCTCAGCTTGCTTCCTTGGCCATTGAGACTACTCAATGTGCAAACTCAGGCCTCAAGCTTCATCCTTGACTATTGGGACTGTGCAATGCACAGTTCCCACAAGAAACCAATCCATATTATTGGTGAAAATTGTGCCATCCATCTCATCAACTTTCTGGTTTGCCTCTTGATCATGTATTGAAATTAGAATTACTAAATACTGATGTTTTCTTGCCATTAGTGTCTTTTCTCTCCCATAGGTACCACCTTTTTTTAGCACTTCTCTCCAACAGTCATTGTTACCATAGTACTAAAGAGATATGCTTCAAAAGAGACCATTAAAAGTAGTACTAGGGAAGTAGTTAAGAAAATTCCAGTATAATTTCTAGTATATGCGGACACTCAACTATTTATAGAAAAAGAGTCAACACTATCATGGTAACAATTCCAGCAGCAATAGTAGAAGGAAAAAATCTAGTCAAGATAAGGAAAAGATAAATGTTGATGAAATTATAGAGGGATAAAAAATATGCAAGATGACAGTGGATCCAATATTTATGCAAGCCACTATGGCAGCAGAAACAAAGAGGAAGCAAAGGATACATAGATTAGAAAGGAGGAATAGAGGAAAGCATAACCTACAGGAAGTAGAATAGCGAGTGCTGAAAGCAGAACAAGAACTGAGGGAAGAACGAGAACATGAGGAGGATTAGAAGGAGGAATAAGAATAAAGGCAAGGTGCAATGGAAAAAGAAACAATACCGATTCAAGTTGAAGAGAAAACAAAACCAACCAACAGCTCAGAATGAGAGTGAACAAATGTAGGATCAGGATCTTGCTCAATAGATTCAAGACTTGATTGAAGTGGTGAACATGGAGTTGGGACTAGAGCTGCGGGATGAAGATTTTGATATAATTACTAGTGCACCTAAGGTCATCATTTATTCTCCACAACCTCCAGCCGCAGAGTTAGCACTGAGCAAGGAACGAGACACAGTTCCCATTGATCATGATCTGGTAATGGATGTGTGCAATTTTTCATATAATGAACTTAATAAGATGATTGTACAAGCAGGGAGAAATAATTTTCCGGATGGTCATGCATCATCTGCACTCATTAGATAAAGGGTGATAGTGGCAGACACCAGCAGGAATCCAAATCCCATTTCCAAAGGAAACTTGGACTTTGTGGGTGTGACCAGATTAAACACTCAGTATTTGATGGCCAAGAGTAATAAGTTGGTACATAATCTATAGGTTGCTCTACAAGAGATAGAATAGCTTCGCGCAATAGCACATAATGTAGCTTTCGCACATGTATACTTGGAGGAAATGAGAGCAACAATACTTGGTGAAGTATCAACACTTAGATAGACCATGTGGGACCTCTATGAGGAGCTTATGACCATACATAATACAATTTTTTGCTTGCATGGCTTGCAGTAGAAAATCAAATAATTTGTCAATACTCTAAATAATGTGCAATATTCCATCACTGTCATGCAAGAGTGGACAATACGACACAAGGGGGCACCTATCAATTTGGTAAAGAAAATGAACTCATAGGCAGAGCTGGAGAAAGAACTGGTTTGAATGTTGATCCAAAATAACAAGCAACTCACCTCATTCATTGGAATATTCAAGCCTCATACGTATGGTTTTACATAAGTTTGGATCCCATGGTGAGAATGCACATGATCCCATAAGTCGTCCCACTCACCAAAGATAAGTGCAAGAATCAGATTATGAAGGATATTGATGAGTACTTGGCCTGCAGCTGAGATAAATAGCCACCAAGAAGGATTTGGAGCTAAATGAACAAAACTTGTAGAACTACATCGGTGGTCCTGTCCAAATCAAAACAATGTTGCTCCTAGTTGAGAAATAGGTTAAGACAAGCTCTAAATAATTGTAACTGGATGTTATGGAGGCTAGAGTCCAATTCCATCCTAACACCATCATGATTTTTTGGGATATAATCGCACAATACCGAGCTTGAGATCAGTATGTGACCGAGAAGCATCAAGTAGATGTTGCTGAGCTAGATTTAACCCAAACTCCAATGCCATGTTTTTTTGTCTTGTTAGGTTTTCATGTTGTCTCTACCCTATTTTATCTCATGTGGTTACGAGTGTAAAATTTAATATTATTTTAATTATTTGTAAAAGTGAGATTCCAAGTATCCACATTGGAATATGAAGAGTCATGAGGGGATTATATGAGTCACAAAGGGGGCATGTGAAGAGTCACCCCTCTTTTTTATAAATATTTTCTCATAACTCATGTAACAAGATTTTGTGACCAAAGATTTTGGCTAGGGTTAGGCTTACGAAAATCTTAGGAATCTTTTGAGAGCCTTGACTAATCTGTAGCATAGACGGAGTATGCTTCTTTAGAGGAGTAGGTTTTCTATAGTTCACGTTCCAATATTGAGGAAATTTGTTTTTCAATGGTGTATGTATGATTGGAACCATAACTTTTAATAAAAATTATACCCGACACACTTTCATGCATGTGTTGTGGATATAGTAGGCCTACTCTTATTGTATTTTCAATATATGTTATTTAACTTACACATATTCTTATGAACTATTTAATTTTCATTTGTATGAATCTTGTTGGATGCGTGTTGATGTATTACTTTGTCACCTTAACTTGTGGATTATTCTTCTTGTTAGTTCATGTGTTTTCACTTTTCTCGTATGTTCATTCCAAGCTGCGTACTATTACAAGCTTTGAAGGGGTGCACTTTGTTTTCCCTTTGTGTGTTGGAACCAACATGCATCACAATTGAATCTCCACATGGTCACACACTTATTCTCACTAAAGATATTGTCCACCACTCTATGTGTTTTGCAAACCAAGGAATATCATTAATATGCCACTATTGTGACTCCTACTCCAAATGGTGTGAGGTCTAGTTAGGACTTCATATCAGCAAGATCCCCTGAATGTTGGTGGGTCCAACACCATCAACATTTTTGGCGCTAGAAGGAGGGCCATATGAAAATTTGAGCTTTTGAAGTCTATTTTCAATTTTCACACTCATCTAATGAATTCTTCCCAAATCATAATCCTGACATGTTTATCCCAAAATGAAATAATTGTAAATTTTGGCAAGTATCATAGATGACATGTCAACTCTTAGATTTGATGGCGAGGGTGAGAAAACCTTATTTGAGAATACTGCTCATTTTCTTGAATTTTTCACAGAGCACAACATCCATTTTGAGGATGTTTGTTGTTGGTTGTAGGTTGTTCATTCTCATGTTCGAAGGGCGCATAAGGGAATAGAGTCGCACATTGATTGATGCCTCCATACGCTCTTTTGAACATCTTGTCACGAAACTTTTTCATGATTTTTCTATGTATGATTGTAAACGTCTATGCAAGGAAATTATTCAATTGTGAAAATCACTTGATGAATCACTACATCATTTTCAAAAAAAATTCATGAATTTTTTGTTTTTAATTTCTAAAAGATGAAGTTGATTGGAATTTATTGTCAAGAATGTTTCAATATTTTGTTCACATTTCATAAAATCCGTACATGTTGGAATATTTTGAACTGCTCCCAACATACCTTGGTGTTAGAGATTAGAAAACTGCGATGGAAAAGGGTATAGTTCTATGTGACCTTCCTTCCCCTTATCATCAAATAAATCTAGCTCCGTAGGTTTAGGTGGCAGAGATTGAGAATTAATTTTATGATCTATCACCATCTTCTCCGACCCAACATACTTATAATCTCATCGCAGGTTTGGACTGCGAATCTGATGGTTATGATGAAGTGATATCTCCTCTTCCTCCATCATTTGGTCCCTCTAATCCTCCAGATTGAGATTTTTTTCATTCACTTGTTTCAAATATCTCTTGTGATGATCATGAGGATCAAGTGTTGGATGGAGTTGGTGTTAAGTAACCAACTTGTGATATCATTCACGATGATCATGTGTGGGAGCCCATTGTTGAAAAAGAATCTGCAACGAAGGATGAATCTTGTGAAAAATTAGTTTTTGATTATGTTACCACTTTTGATCATTCACAGAACACACGAGATGTCAATTTTTCACCTAGATGTGGAGAGAATGAATCTTCTACTCTTGATATTCCTAATCTCTCATCTCATCTTAATGAAAACATAGAGCATGAAATTTCTTGTTTTTCATCTTCCCCTATTTTCAATTCATCAAATCATGTGGATGCCTCTTTCTATGATATTGAAATTGTTTATCGTGACTATCACAACCTCTTCGTTGATTTAGTTGGTCACGATTTTGATTTTTCCATTGTTCATCTTTCCCATCCACTAATCTATGACGACCTACCTTCTGATGAGTTGGATCTTCCCCAATCCGTCGAGACACTTCAGACCGAGATGATGGTTATGTCAGGTTCTCGTAGTCTAGAGTTCAGTTCCACTTCTGATCATAAAAGTGCTGAATATTTTGAGGCTCCTCATCACTCTATCGTACCTATTGAAAACCAGTCTGTCTTATAGTTTTCACATCCTTTGTCTGTTTTACATGATACTATCGCTCAGTCATTGGAGGATTCGTGCGTGGAGAGAAATATCGTAAAACAAAAAATATATTCTTTCTTTATTTTCACCCATTTCCGTAGTTCGAAAGTTTGTGCATGCATGTCTTTGACTCGTAGTATGTTTGAACACCATTTTTCATCTGCAGATTTTCTTTCATGTGATTTTCATTACATGTTCATTCAAAATTCAAACTTTCTAGTTTTAATTGTCTTATATTTCTTGTTTACTGTTATACTTATATATCTTTCTTTACAAGTGATACCTCACGCACATAGGCTAGTCGATGACTGCAATGGAAGTATCATTTCACTTGAGTTTGGCCTATGCTCTATTTAGGTTAGGATTAGGAGTATTTTTTTATTTTCTTTTTTTTTCTTTGATTTTCTTTCGCTTCGCTTCTTTCCTTTTGTTTTCTTTCTTTCAGTTATAGGTTATTTTCCACATGAGACCGCATTTGTCATTTGAAGCAAGCATGGTGAAATCCAAGAGGAAGTTGTGTTAATACCAAAACTTGGTTTTCTAGCTATTCTGTCTCATTGTGTAAATTTTGCATTCTTTTAGTTAATGATACTAGATGGAAAATACATTCCTTGTCAGAGAAAATTGCAGTGAAATTATGATGTCCGAATTTTAACTTGTACCACCTAATCTAATCAGTTTTATCTTTTTAGTTAATCCTTTTCAACCTAGTCGAGTAGAGTAAGGAGTGGTGGAAAGCCTTTAAAAGTATGTCAGAGGTGTATTTGAACATCCTTCTCTGAAGGAAAAACCTATTATGCTCCCAATAAGTTAGGATCCCTTTTCCGACCCATTAAATAAATAAGTGTCTATGCACAACTCTTTAAAAAAAGAGAAAAAAAAAATAAAGGGCGAAAGAAGAGAAAGGCTTCCTGTGATTATTGTCCAGAGAAAGGCTTCCTTTGTAGAGAGGTGAAGCAAGCAACTCCATCAAGTTATTGTCCAGGCTCGTTGGCAGTAGAGCAATGTTTGTGTTCCTGAAGTGACTCTATTTGGGTATTGTCTAAACCTGATAGTAGTGGAACAACACTAGAGATGAAAACTAAGACTATAATAGTTTCTTTACTTGTGCATCTATATACTCCTCATCACCAATCGAAAAAACTCAGTTTTAATTACCTTGGTTAGTGTGCCACTGATTAAGAGAATCATAGGGACTACATTTTTAACTCCAAATAGGTGAAGAAGTTGTGGTAATAAATGAATTAAACAATACTTCCAGAAGGGTTAGAATATTTTTGCATGAGACAAGATTCATTAAAAGAGTTGCAGTTCTACAAGTGTGTTTCCAGTGTTGTAGCGGATACAACCACCCTCGAAAATATTATGTATGGTTAGATTTTTGAGCCTAACCTTGTACTCATAGAGCTTACCTTGCACTGCTACCAACTATTCATGATTTGATTGAGAGTTATCCTTTAATATTTTCTTGTGTTCGCTTGTTTTCACACTTAACTTATCAACCCTAAGTCACAAGTTAACCTCCTAACTTGGTCTTGCAGAAGTTTTGAGCTTGCCTCCAAAAAATGCGCAATCCATGAGGGAAATCTGAGCCTTGATGATTGGAATTACATAATCCTCTCTGGAATATCTATATTGAGCTCATAAACTATGCAATCATGGATGATAGCCCAGAAATTGAATAATGAATCCCATGAGCTCAAAAACTGCATAATTCACAGAGCCGGAAAGTTGTATAGTTCCCCAGAATTGTGCAATATGTCCTAACAGTGTGCATGGAAAGTTTCCCAAAAATCAGAAAAGCTAAACAATTTCAAAACATCCCTAGAAAATATGGATCTATTTTTAGTTTCTCGAAGGAGGCACACTTGCTATTTTTAGAAACTTTTGTCAAGTATTGTTTTTTCCTTGTTTTTAGTCATGTGCATCATAGCCATAATTTTATCAAACATATTGATGACCCTTGAGCTGATTTTCACAATCAATCTTGGAGCTCTAACGTTACTGAGGAGATCAATGAACCTGCAGTGCGATTCTTGTCGATTTTCTGGGTTAGTTTTGCGTTTATCGCCTTTTGTCACTTTTGCTATTACTTTTTGTCATTTAATTTCTGTGAGTGTTTTTTTTAATTAATTATCTTAATTATTTCTAGTGTTTTAACCTTTTTTTAGCTTGTATAAGTTTTTTTTCAAGTTATCGTTTTCCTTTCACAAGTGTCGCATCAGTTTCTTTATTTTTGCATCGATGTCACAGTTTCAATGACTCTTCTCACCGATTTGACTTTCATCTCGTTTATTCATTTTATGCACTTGAGATATCATAATTAATTCACACATTCATATTTGCACTAAATCTAACACAATATCTTATATCTGGTTGATTTTCACTTTCCTTGGTCAGTTTTTACTTTGCCTAGCTGGGCACTATGCAATCCTAAGGCTCAAGTCGAGAGATTCACCTCTGGAATTGCATAATGCATAGTACATGTTGGCCCAACTGCACATTTTGTAGCTCTAGGGCTCAGCCTGCTTCCTTGGCCATTGAGACTGCAAATTGCACAGTCACTCCTAGCTTACTACCTAGGCTGAATTATGCATTGCATAGTCTCAGGCCTCAAGCTTCATCCATGGTTATTGGGACTATGTAGGGCACAATTTTCACAGGCACCCAACCCCTTTCGTTTTTGAAAATTTCGTAATCCCTCTCATTAGATGCTCAGTTTTCTGCTTGATGATGTATTGAAAGTATATTTTCTAAAGACTGATGTTTGGTTTCCATTACTGTCTTTTCTATCCCACGGGTACATCAATTGTTGAGAAATTATCTCTAGCAAAATTGTTACCATGGAACGAAAGAGAGATTATTCAAAAGATACCACTGAAAGCAGTATTGGGGAATCAGTTGAATAAACACCAATAGAGTTGCTAGTATATGCAGAAACTCAACTGTTTATAGAAAGGAGTCAACACTAACATGGTATAAATTCCAACAGTAGTAGCAGAAGGCAATAATCTAGTATAAGATAAGGGAAAGAGAAAGGTTGTTGACAATATAGAGGGAGAGAAAAACTATGAGATGAAAGTGGATCCGATCCTTATGCAACCAGATTTGGCAGTAGAAGCAAAGAGGAAGTAGAGGATATAGAGAGAGGAATGAAGGAAGAGAGGAAAGAAGATATTGCAGGAAGCAGAATGGAGAGGTCATAAATAAGAACAAGAACTGATGGAAGAACTAGAACATGAGAAGGAGCATAATAAGGAAGAATAAGAAAGGCAAGGCACAATGACAAAAGAAACAATGTGCATTTAGGTTGAAGAGCAAGAACAAGACTAGCCAACAACTGAGAATGTGAGAGAACAAATGCAATATCGGGAACTTTCTCAACAGATTGAAGACTTGATTAAATTTTCGGTCATGGATTTGGAACCACAACCACAAGATGAAGATATTGGCCTGCTTTTAGTGCATTTTAGGTCATTGTTCAGTCTTCACCACCTCCGCCTGCAAATTTAGCCCTGAGCAAGGAAGGGGACATAGTTCCCCTTGATGATGGTCTAGTAATGGATGTGTGCAATCTATCATATAATTAACTTCAGAAGAGGATTGTACAAGTGAAGAGAAAGCATATTACCAATTATCATACATCACATGCATTCATTAGAGTAAGGCTAATTGGTAGAAACTAGCAGGAATCCAAATCCCACTGCTGAAGCCAACTTGGCCTTCGCGGGTGCGACCAGAATAAACATTCAATATTTGATGGTTGAGAGTAAGAAATTGGTAAAAAATATACATGTTTCCCGAAAAGAGATAGAATAGCTCCACGCAACAGCACAAAATGCAACTTCCACATAGGTCTACTTGGAGGAAATGTGAGAAACGATACTTGGTGAAGTATCAATACTTGGAGAGATCGTGCGGGGCCTCTATGAGGAGCTTATGACTGTACATAATACATTTTTTTTCTTTCATGTCTTGCAACAACAAAGAAAATATTTTTTCAAGGCTCTCAAAAATTTGCAAGCTGCTATCAACATCGTGCCAGTGTGGACAATGAAATACAAGTGGGCATCACTTAATTTCATAAAGACAATGAAGTCGTAAGCAGAGTTGGAGAAAGAAAGAGTTTTTATTTTGGATCTAGAACAACAAGAAGCTCACCTCTTTGCTAGGAAATATCCAGGCCTCATATGTATGGTTGTACAACAATTTTCATTCCATGGTGAGAACACATAAGGTCCCCTCAGTCAGCTCACTTATCGAAGCTAATTAAAAGCATCAGGTTAGGAAGCATATTGATGAGTACTTGGAGAAGTTGAGACAGATCGCCACCAAGGAGGATTTGAAGCTAAAATAACAGAACATGCATAACTACACCAATGGTCTTATTGAAATAAGAAGAATGTTTCTCTTGGTTGAAAAAGAGGTTAAGACTGGCTCCAAAGCATTGTACCCACATGTTATGGAGGCTTGAGTCCCATTTCATCTTGAGACCATGATGTAGTTTCGAGACATCATCGCACAATACCGAGCTTGGAATCAATATGTGACCGAAAAGAATCAAGTAGATTTTGCTAATGTAGAGTTCACCCAAACTCCAACATCATAGTGTTTTGTCTTGTTAGGATGTGAGGTGTATCTACCCTATTTTTCCTCATATGGGTATGAGTGGAAAATTTAATATTATTGTAATTATTTGTAAAAGTGAAATTCCAAGTGTCCACATCAGAATGTGAAAAGTCATATTATTATGTAATGAGTAATCTTGTATAGAAGTTGAAGAGTCATGAGGGGATTTCAAGATTTACAAAGGCGACATGTGAAGAGTTACCCCCCTTGTGTTATAAATATATCCTCATAACTCATGCAACAGGGTTTTGGGAGCCCAACTTTTAGCTAGGATTAGGCTTATGAAGAGCTTGGGAGTTTTGTGAGAGGTTTGGCTTCTTCGTAGCATAGAGGTAGCATACCTATTTGGAGGAGAAAATGTTATACACTTCATGTTCTACTATTGGGGAAGTGGTTTTCCAATGGTGCATGTATGATTGTAACTATCACTTTTAATGTATTAATCTGTCACCTTAAGTTGTGGACTATTCCACTTGTTAGTTCGTGTGATGTCATTTTTCTCATGTGTTGCTTCCAAGATGCTTACTATTGCAGAATTTCAAGTGGTGAACTTAATTTTCCCTTTGTGTGTTGGAACTATCATGCATCACACTTGACTCTCCCCAGGGCCACAGACCTTTTCTCACCAAAGACACCATGAAAAATCTATGTGTTTTGTAAACCGGGCCAGATAATTAACACCCCACTGCTAGGACTCCTACTCCAAGTGGTGTGAGGTCTAGATGGGACTTAATATCGGGGAGATCCCCTGAATGTTGGTGGTTAAAACACCAGCAAAAGGATGTTATAGAGGTATTGGGAGTCCTTGTCATTTACATAGATGGGAACATAATAACTTGTGGCATTTGGCCTCGTGGTCATGTTCAAATAAGGACAAAAAGGGCTAAGGAACAATATTAATGATGTATTATTATTACCATTAATATCTATGTTCTTAAAATTAGTAGAAATAGTCAAAAAAATATTTATTTAATTTTCTTTCGTTTATTTAAAGTATAATAGTTGGAGGCACCACCCATGAAATTGATGCAACAACTATTTTTTATAGCAAAGCGATAAGGCTCCTACTAGAAAAGTTTGTGCTTGAAATTCCATGTTTCAAGTTGGTTGATTCATATCCCATGCCTTATACTATCTTTTGGGTATTTATCAATATACAAAGACAAACGCAAATTCTTATCCTTTCAGTCATAATATTTAGGATTCCAACAATTTCAATATTTCTGGATTATTGATTAAAAATCCAAGATTTTTGATTGTTTTTGGGTTCTAAATATTTCAAACCTTTGGAATTGGAGGTCATTAAGGCATTCTTTGCTTTGGAATATTGAGGAAAATATAAATATAGAGTGATATAAAAGTATTGTGAGGATGCACTCTCTTATCTGTGTTGTAGGCATGGTGTTAAGAGGAAAGGATAACTACAATGAATGGTATGGAAATATCAAACAAACCCTTATCTTCAATGAATTATGGAAATTTGATTTTGAAGGAGAAGGCGACAATGCATCTACCAAGAAAACATTAGATAAAGAGTTATCCATTTGGGAGAATAAGTACAACAAATCTTATGTGTTGATTGAATCTTCTATATGTGAATAAGCAAGTCACCATTTTATTCCAATTACAAATTCTTATGATGCACACTTAAAATTAGAAGTTTTTCAGTGTATGATTAATATCTTCAACCTAGAGTTGAAGAATGATGACCCCTCCACCCTATCCTTAGAGATTAGAGCTATCATGCATGATGTAGAAGCAACTGGAATTAAAATGGACATTCCTCTCACATCTTTTTTCAAGGCTCTCTATCATACATATTCTCACTATATTGAACCCTTATAAGCTAGTGCCTAAATAAAGGAAAATATTTTTGACACTCTTATGGAGATGTTTGTAGGACAAGACAAAGGTTTTAGGAAGATGAATATTGCTTCTAAATCCCATGAAGGAGAAGTGTTCCATGCACATAAAGAGAAGAATAATTGACAAGATTATTTTAGAAGAAGAGGTTGTAAAAGAGGAGGTGGGAGGAAGAACAATAGAGGCAGGGGGGTAAATTTCATTAAGGAGGAAAAAAAAAATCCACTACATTCGTTGTAATATAGATGGACATGGTACATCCACATGAAAAATATCTTGGGAAAGAATCGAGCAAGAACATAAATAAGACAAAGGTAGAAAATTAGATGTAGGGAAAGATAAACCACCTAACCTTGCTCATTATATTTTTACCCATTGCAATATTGGAGTAACTAAATATCAGTTTCATACTTCATTATATTCTTGTAAAGATGCATGAATTCTTGATACAGGTGACTGCTTGATACAGGTGAAAACTACCATATGAACTTCTATAAGGACTTCTTTAAATAATTTAGTGACAATGTAAATGGATTACTTTACTTTGTAGACAAGTGAAATATGAGGCCATCTATACCTGGAACCATCAAACTTATATTGTTTGGACTTCCTAACTTTCTTCAACATGATGTACTCTACCTTCCAAAACTATGGAGAAATGCTTTTTCCCTTGTACAAATTCACAAAGAAATATACTCCATCCATATGTTTTATAGACAATTATAGATAACAAAAGCATCAAAAAACATAGTTATGATGACTAGAATAGAGGAAGAAAGACTAATGAAGTTGCAAGGAACAAGTGTTTATGGATAGAGATTTGCATATAATTCTCAATACAATGAAGCTACATTTCCATCTAATATTCTTTGGAATGAAATATTTGGACATATTAATTATGATAAAATTTATTTGTTAAAAATAAATGGTGTTTTTGGTTTTTTAAATATTACAACGAAACTGAGGTAATGCGATGTTTGTGTCCTAGAATAAAATAACAAAAAACCATGTCATGATTTTTCTTCCAGTGCACATAGAAGGTTTACACTTATTCATTCTTATTTATGTGGACCTATTCTTGTTACTTGTGGAAATGGAAATAAATATATGATGAATTTTATTGATGATTTCTAGAGAATTGTTTGGGTATACTTGTAGAAAATTAGTCTAAAATCCTTTGAAACTTTTAGAACATTTCAAGCATGGATTGAAAATGGTGCACAATCACATATTGGGACTCTTTGTACTAATAATGGATAAAAATATACTTCTAATGAATTTGGAAACTACCTTCTCCAACATCGGATTCAACATCAAACAAGTGTGGCATACGATCCTAAAAAAAACAATGTAGTTGAAAGAATGAACAAGATTATCTTAAATATGGTTTTCTCAATGATATTTTTCAAAAATGTAAATTTTATGTTCTGGATTGATGTCTTTCTAAGTGCAGTATATATCAAAAACATATTTATAGATCTCACACTCTCAAAAAACAAGACTCCTTATGAAATGTATTGTGGAAACATCCCTTTGGTAAGGAATATTAGGATCTTTGGTTCCACCTGTTGTGCCTTGATTCCCAAGGAAAAAATAATCGTGCTTGATGCAAGGAGTCAAAATTGAATCTTTTTTGGGTACTCAGATACCACCCAATCATATTATCTCTACAATGAGGTAAATAAGAAGTTATATTGTATAGAGATGCGATTTTTGTTGAATATTCCAAGATTGACAATACTATTGGCCGATTGGTTGATCATTTGGAAAGATTCAATCATGTAAAAACTTATCAAAAATTTTATAATAATATTCCACATCTTGAAGGGTGTACCTATCTTGGATCGATCTACGTAATCTCCTTCTAAATAAATCTTCCCCTCATTAATTTTTAGCCACTTATTTGGATCATGTAAAATCTGTGAGTGATGTGGTTAAGACGATTGGAAGGATAAATATTGAAGAAACCCCACCTCAATCAAAATAAAATATTGGACCATATTAAAAATTTCCACCAAAATGGCTCATTTAAACACTTGAAAGTATTCATTCGGATGAGGTTGGAAAGACAGGAATTAGAGGTTCCACTAGACTATTAAATATTGTAGCTTAGACAATTTTTTTAGCCTTGATATGTGTCATTGAGTCTAAGAACATAGGGAAGTTAATTATATCCAAGTCCATGTCATTTTTCTAAGTTTCACCTACCGAAAATATCTTAATTAATCCAATTAGTTTTTTTTCAATATTTTCCTAAGTTAAAATTAGTGAAAGTGGATAATTAATTGGCATTATATGAGATAATATTGATTTTAATCTAGAAGTTTGTATAAATATTCGAAATTGATATTAACCATTGATTGAATGAAGTGAACTCCTAATCATGGTCATTAATTTGTGAATGAGAGATTTGTTGATGGTGCTCGAAATATTTCAACGAAGGTGGTCTCCTAAGTATGAAATCCCAACTAGTCCTCACACCATTTGGAGTAGAAGCCCCAAATAGGAAACAAGTTTGGTTTAAATTATTCTTAGGAATTTGTCTTGGTTGAAATTATCAACATAAGAGATTACGCAAATAATATTTGAAACAATCAAGCAAGTTCACATTGTGAGGCATGCAATTGCAATGTATATAAGGTGATTTCACGGAAGGGAAAGAGGGAGCGCACCTGTAGAAGAAACATAGTGGTATTATCCTAAAAGAGACACACAAGAGAATGAAAAATAATTGAATAACTTGTAAAGTAGTTCACAAGATAAAATGATCATAAAATGAAGTAACAACACACATTCAACAAGATACATACCAAGGCTAACGAAATAGTTCATTTTCATTAGTATGCGTAAAAATACATTTCAAACAATGAAATAATAATATCATGATCATTCACGACATATGAATGATTATGTTTCAGCTCTCAAAGCGTCATATATTAAGTAAAATTCCAAAATACACAATTACAATGTGGCCACACTAACCCCAGTAGTGGAACAATAAGTGACCGCTTGCTCCTCCAAAGAAAACACTTCTCTTCTATGCCAAATTAGAGAATCCAAGGTGAGAAGTAAAAAGTCCATTAGTTTGAGATATGAAGGTGTATTTATAACCAATGAGGTGACTCTCAACATCCCATGTGACTCTTTACCTTCCCTCATGACAATTGATCTCCTATGTGATTTTTTGAATTCCTATGTGACCTTTGAGCTTCTAAATGACTTTGGAACTTTCTAGTGACTTTTCACATTCCATGTGGGACCCTTGGGCCTCTAAATATTTCACATTTTCTCAATTTTGAAATTTACATAATTATGCTCCCCATGTGATGTGGCAAAATACATTAGCACATATGACTTTTTGTTATGACACTTTGAGAAGCCACGGCTTGGTGACGGTGACATAATACTTTAGTTCATCAATGCCAAGATCTTCTCCTTGATGATATGACTTTAAACTATTCATGATGTATCTTTACCTATTCTTCATCTTTATCCTCAAAAGGATCTAGATAAGTATGAAGACCTTCAAAGTCATCACGAGATTCTGTCATTCTATCAAGGTCTATAATTTCTTCATGTCTTCTTGATGCTTCTTCTTCACAAGTGTTTTCTTGTAACCCCTACATGAAATTTTTGATGAGCATCACATTTCCACGTTGAGAAGGTACACCAACAATTGAAGTTCACTCTTAACAAGGAAATTTTATTCCAAAATCATCTAATCTACGTCTACTTTGCTCATGGAAAATGTTGATTAGGAAGGACCCATGCAAGGGCTGAGAGGGAGAGTTTAGCTAATATTTTCATATTTGAGATCAATAGTGAGCAGGTGATAAAAATGTTGTTCAATGGTACTAATAAATGTGCAATATGGAGAGGCTCTTCAAGGTCTTATGCAATGGGAAAGCCTAGAATACAAGGGTGGAGTGACCATTGATTGTGATTGTGCAATGCATGGTCCTCAGTGGTGAGGAGGCATGGATTGCATAGTTGAGATCCAAAATACTGAGGGATGACCTCATTTTTCATTGGAACTACGTAATGCGTAGTTGGAGGAAAGATAAGACAAGGTACTACATAGTGAAGGGTTTTAGTCAATAAGAGGTACATGACTAACTACTATAACTACACAATGTGTAGTGATTGAGGGGATGAATTGTGCAGTTGAGGTCTCAGTGACCAAGAGGTGACCTACTGCTCACTATAACTACGCAATGTTGAAAAAATGAATGGATTTTTCATAGTTAGGGAGACATGAAGAAAATGTTGCACATTGTAACTGCACAATGCAAAGTGGTTGAAGAGGAATCTTTGAGAACAACACAGTTGGGCATGAAAATGACACAAAGATGACCCCATTTTCCACTACAATTTCACAATATAAAATCCAGGGTAGAAGGAATCATGAAGTATGCATTTGACAGGGTTAAGTGGCTAGAGTGATGGTCCAGTCTTCAAGGTTGCTCAATGTACATTTGAGGGATATTTTCCTCTAGGACTACGGAATGTGGAGTTCCAAGAGGCATATGATGCTTCAATATGACTTCAAATTGTGTAGTGTGTATTTCCATGAGGAAGAAAGGTTAGCAAGTTGCAAAGATGGTGAAAGCTCTGCAAAATGAATAATTTTGGGATGAGTGAGGCAAGAGAGAACAAGATATGTAAACAAATCCTACAATAGTGATCTCACACTCGTATAACATGAACACAAGCCAAGAGAATGCATAATACCAAAAATCAACATGCATACCTTGAAGTGACAACAGAGAGACACTTATTTCTAAGTGCGACAGTTGAAACATAACTTTGCAATGCTTAGAATGAAAGTTATGATAAGAGTGTTGACTGCAACCAAAAAGTGTGCTGATATTTTGGAGAGTACCTAACGCATATTCTTATGATATATATAATCAACTAATGCAAAAGGGTGCACTAGATCTTCCTCGAGTTTCTAGTGTGCTAAGCTGCAATAAATGTAAGAGTACAAACAATAAACCACTAGATCCATTTTTATGGAGTTTCCTTTAACAATATTTTTTTGGAGTTTGTAGTGGACTTCTAGCTTGTATCCAGTAGAAGCATTTGTGATGAAATCTTGATTTATGTTTTTTAAACTAGTTTTTTCACTGCACATATGGAAACACCCTGAAAAATACCTAGGACACTTTGATTAAGTAAAGTTCACCCATCAAACTTGTGCTTTCAATGAATTCCCGCCATAATCTAAAAAAATTAGATCATAAAATAAACCGGAAAACTTTTCAAAAGGTTGCACCTAGAAACAAGCAAGTTGTTTCTAGGTGCTTGCATCACCCCATTTTTTTATATTTTTTTTTCATTTTATCTTATATTGATAGTAAAAAATACAATAATCTAAGTAGCACAATCACATTAATAAATTTGGTTCATATACGACATTAGGCTTATATCAATCACATGCACAACCACATTAGTAAATATGGTTGAAAAATGTCAATAGGCATTAATGGTATAGATTTAATATAATGTTGATAAATATATAATAATAATAATTTATTAACAATAAAAGTGATAATTAATAGAAATAGAAATAATTAATATAAAACATTTTAAATATTATTTAATAAAGGATCATCATCATCATCATCATCATCAATTAATAATAATATTATTATTATTATTATTATTACAAACCCAATGGATTAATATTACAAACCAAGGACAATTGGAAAGATCTCCTAAATCAAAAATAATAATAATAATAATAATAATAATATTTAACTAATAATATTAAATGTTATTAATTACGTCGTAAGGCGTCACTATTTGAAAACAAATTTCCTGTGTGCATCGTGTCATAACCTAAAACCATTAGATTATATTTTAGATGATTAAAACATATTCAACCATTGGATGAAAAGGGAAAGGTAGTTGCAAATATTTAGTTTACAATGCAGTTATGATAATGCAGTTATAATAACTCATTAATTACTAGAAATTTTCTAGGGCTTCTTCTCATCCGAGTCGCTCTCAGAATTCCCTGCACTTGTTTCAAATCCTCTTGACCCCAACCTTAGTTATGGATCCAAATTTTCTGATTGCTATTGTGTCTATTGACAAAGACCCCATATTCTTGGATGCTACCTATATTTATTCATACAATTCATTTGTTTTGGGCATAGTTAAAAAATAGATTTGGGGATAGTTGAATGATTTCGAATCTCTTTGATTTAGTTATCGGTGTATTGGTTTTATGATTTAGAGGGTTATTCGTTCAGATTAATGGATATTATTCCTAATATTCCAGATGAAATCGGTAGACAATGGTTGCTTAGAGTGCCTTACAAGTTGCATGATAACCTCAAAGCCATGTGTAGAAGTTGGGAGGCTGAGTTGAGTAGCCTGTGATTCTATGAGGACAGAAATATCTTAGGGACTAGCGAGCAGTTGATATGTTTGATTCAAACCCTTCCTTAAGGGCAGCTTGTTGAGGATAAGTGGCAGGGCACCCCTGCCTATGGGTTAACTATGTATGATCCTCTATAGGGTACCTAGGATAGGCTCCCTTCAATTCCCCAATTTCCTAACGGGGTTACCCTATTCTGTCATTGTGTTTAGGTGAATGGAAAATTCATTATGATTGGGGGATGTCATCCCTACCACTGGAAGGAATTGAAATCTGTTTTTATCTATGACTTCTCATCCTATACATGGCACCAGGGAGCCAATATGCCCAGGGTTATATCCTTCTTCGCTTGCTCTGTTTCACCCAATGAGCTTATTTATGTTGCGGGAGGACATGATGACAATAAAAATGCTCTGCGGGGTGCAAAGACTTATGATGTGGAAGAAGATAAGTGGAAAATTTAGCCCCCAATGAGCTAAGAACGAGATGAATACCACATAATCTTTATGGATGGAAAATTAACTGTGGTAAGAGGGTATGCAACAGAGTCTCACAGTCGATTAGAGAAGAGTGTCAAAGCATATAATCCTAGTATAAGGCTTTGAAGAAAATTGGAAAATATGTGGAGCATTGATGGATGTCCCAAGTCGTGCGTGATGCCATTTGGGCATCTTTATTTATTCCATAAACAACAAGTGATGTCTTATAACAGTAAGGAGAATGTCTGGGAATTGGTGGCATCTCTTCCTGGAGGGATGCATATTGTTACTTGCGCAAAAATGTGGCATGAAAAGATATTTGTGAGCGGTTCTGCTTGCAGCTATGGCGATCGAGTGTCTTACATGTTTGACAACTAAGGGAAGTGGGTTCCCCTTGGGAGGCCCTAAGAATTTGGGGGATTTGTTAAATATGCAACATTGGTAGAAATGTGAGCTGCTTACGCTCATTGCACATAGTATTGTAATTATTAGCATGCAGTGAGGAATTCTGTGAACAGAGTACTGTAAAGGGATAGGGCATAATAATTTCTTAGATTCAGATTCAAGTTTCATTTTTTGGAACAAATAATACTCAAGTTTCATGTGTTGGAACAAATAATTCTCTTGTGGAATTTTAAGATT
Organism: Pinus albicaulis; assembly: GCA_034641835.2. Taxonomy (NCBI): domain Eukaryota; kingdom Viridiplantae; phylum Streptophyta; class Pinopsida; order Pinales; family Pinaceae; genus Pinus; species Pinus albicaulis. Next base: position 607,608,580 of record CM076571.1, on the reverse strand, counting down.
GAAAAATAATTCAAAATCTATATATGGCTAAACAATTCTCTTAAAACATTTTTCTGGTCTTGAGGCTGTGAAACCATAAAAATGCAATTTATTTTTCAAATCTCCACAATGTAAAGAAATTTAAGTGGAGGGAAGTTGTCATTCAGGCCCAACCATAAAAATTCAATTTCTTTTTCAAATGTCTACAATTTAAATAAAATTAAGAGGAGGGAAGTTTTCATTTAGGCCTAGGGTAAGAATTTCAAATCTGAAATACCCATTAGTTTCTGCAATTCGAGTTCCACTTTGACTATTTTAATAAAGAATTTTGACTAATAATTTTAATTTTAATTTTATTTGAATATAGATTACTGATACAAAAAGTAGCTATGATGACCTGCCATCATTACACCCATTAGTTTCTGCAATTCCAATGCCATTTTGAACATTTTAACAAAGAATTTTGTCAATGGTGATCAAGTAACCCTTTCTATATTTCCTGCCTTTACTAAAATTGACCAAAATCACCACAGATATCTTGCTTAGCAACTATTGGATCTTTTTAAGTATCTTAGGATGTTTCCTTTGCAATGTCCTTTGCAACATCTAGTGATGGTGCAATTTCTAGTATTATAAACTAAGGAGATTATAAACTTGAAGGATTAATACTACAAACCTAGTTGATTGATCAAACCAATGAGTTATGAATATTAAAAACACAAGAGATTAATATTATAAAATATAGGGATTTAAATTCAAGTGATCAATGAACTTATGATTAAAACCCCAGGAATTAATATTAAAAACCAAAAGTGATTTCCAAACATAATGAATTAACGTTATAACCTAAACCATTAATGAACCCAACTAATTATTAATGTTATAACGCTCAAGAGGATTAATAAATCTAATGAATTAATTTAGAAAATCAAAGCATTAGTAAACCTTAAAAATTAATATAAATTCAAATTATTGGTAAACCAAAAATTAATACTATAAACTTGACAGATTAAAAAGTTAAAACCTAAATGCATTAATATTATAAACCAAAAACATTATAAACTCAATATATTAATATTATAAAGTCAATAAGTTAATAAACCCAAACAATTAATATTATAAACCTAAAAAATCAATATAAATTACATCATCCAAAAAAACAACCACTTCATGCTAAACTACTACTACTGTCCTTGTTTATGGACACCATTATTTATCTGACACAGTTTGATATGGAATACTTACATTATCTCATTTATAATTTTTTAAAAATCTTCTTTTAATATATTTAAGAAAAAAATATAATAATCATTTTTAAAATGGATCCCTGAGGACCAAATTCATAGAGAAAACTCCCGCAATCAAACTGAAACTTTCACCATATTCCAGAACAAGTTAAAACCACAAACACCAAGCTCACACACCTCGGCTCCTCGATGCGTTTTCTCCCATATTTTCTTTCTTTAGGTTGATATTATATTAATTAAATGACTAAAAACTACAATCCATTCCATTTATACACGTGAAGTCGCAATCTCCAAGACAACTATCAGAAACCATACCTCTGACATCGATAAAACACCTCGATTCCATTTTTTTCAGAAGAAAAAAACGCTGTTTTATATATTGATATAAAGCAGTACATGACCAACATCTTTCTCAGCCAGATCAAAAACAGCGAGAAAACCAGCATATCGCCCTTCTAAGTAAGCTCACTGACATCGATAAAACACCTCGATTCCATCCTCGATGGCATTCGTCGCAGCAAAGATGATCGAAATGACTGAAAGGTCTAAAAAGTTTGCCAATTCCAAACCCACAGAGGCAGGCGTGGACCTCGAAACCGTAAGAACGGAGGGGAGACGTACAAGGTGGCGGTTAATCGAGGCAATTATTGATTGGAGGCGCTGCCTCAGAAAGAAACCAGAGGAAGTCAAAAGGCGTATCAGACATGGAGGACTTCCAGATAGGTTTCGTGCCCTCCTTTGGCAACTCATTTCAGGCGCCCGCGAAATTCGGATCGAGAATCCTGCCGTAAATTACGCACAACTGATATCGCATGAAATGTCTGAATTCGAGAAACTGCGTTTTGTCAAAGACATTCCTCGCACGTTAAAATGCCTCGGATTATCCCAAAGCTACAGCGGGTCTCTCTAAAATGTTTTGAAGGCGTATGATGTGTATGACAGAGCCGGTGCAGGATATATAGAGGGGATGAGTTACATAGCTGGGTTGCTGCTTCATTACTTGAACAACGAGGAGTCGGCATTTTGGACGATGGTTGCAGTGCTGAATAAGCCAGAAATGCGAGGTATATATTCGGAACGAGCGCCTCTTTTACAACAATACCTCTTTCAGTTCGGAATGCTGGTGAAGAAGCAGCTTCCCAGTGGCCGTAGTCGTCAGTTCGGAATGCTGGTGAAGAAGCAGCTTCCCAGGCTGGGTCGTCATTTTAAGAAGCAGAGAATCGTGCAATCGATGTATGCACGGACATGGTTTCTCACTATTTTCTCCGCCGACTTGCTAATTCCATTAGTCGATCGGATCTGGGATGTTTTCCTATATGAGGGGATCAATATCGTTTTCCAGGTGGGTCTGGCTTTGCTCAAGTCCTTTGAGACGGTATTGCTGGGATTGAGTAAGGAAAGGCTCATCGAGTTTCTGGTAACTATGAAAGGGAGGAGAGGTTTTCACCCCGACATTTTGTTGTCCATGGCTTTATCATTTGAGGTCCAGCACCAGTTACCAGAACTTGAGATGGAGTATCACCAAACATCCGTAACCCTACAGAAGTTCCCCCCTACAGAAGTTCCCCATTTTCGAGAAGGAATAATGAATAGAAAACACTAAGATAGATGACCGTCTTAAATGAGCCAGATTTTTGACAAGGAAGATCACCTATTTAAAATATTTTGTATAATAATTTATTTTATAATTAATAATTGTTTCAGATCCATCTAACTCTGGATCTATCATGCGCCGAGAGGGATCAAATATCTTGAGGTGCAAACCTATTTTTCGAGTGAAAAACTTCAGGAAAGGTTTGCACCTCGAGAGATTTGATCCCTCTCGGCGCATGATAGATCCAGAGTTAGATGGATCTAGGCTGGTTCCAGTTGGAGGCATCAACGTCACATTTTTCAGATTATTAAAATTTTTGTATATTTTTGAGATGTAAGATGGATCTAGGTTGGTTTCAGTCATGTGCTGCCAAGGAAAATCTATCAAAGATATGATTAATTTTATCAGTAATATGTAAATATATCAAATATTAATATAATCATTTTAAATATGATAAATATTTCTGAGATTAACTTGGTCATTTTAATTTTAAATTTTCTTAGTTACCTCAGTTTGTTGAGATGATAATTATTGTTAATAACTATAATGATGAAAAATGATGAAATATTTTTTTAAATGCAAAGTGACAATAATAGTGTTGAAAGATAGAAAATGTGAATAATAAGAACGTACTCATGTTACAATCAATCTCAAACTATTTTATTCTACTATTCTTATTTCCTCCCTTGTTAGTTTTGTTATCTTTTCATATCGATTATATGAAAAAGAAAATTTAAATCATAAACCATTTAAATCTTTAGCTTGATCTGTTGTAGTAAACATGATACCTTGTCTCTCTTGCTCTCAAATATTAATAGCTTAAATTACTATAACACAAAAATCAATCTACATTGTTAATAACTTTTTGTGCTTACACTAAAATCAATGCATATTGTTAATCCAATCGCTTTAAAATTAATGTACCGTCATATATCCAATTACATCAAATCATAAATCAACATATACATTGAAATCAATGCATTTAATGCAAGCAATCAAATAAGATTAGAAAAAAACTTCTACATTGAAATCAATGCACCTAATGCAATCAATCAAATAAGATTAGAAACCAACATCTACATTGAAATCAATGCATTTACTCAAAGCAATCAAATAGGATTTGAAATCGCCATCTTCACTGAAATCAATGCATTTAGCACAAACAATCAAATAGTATTAGGAATAATGTACATTGAAATCAATGCATCTAGTGCAAGCAATCAAATGGCGATTGAGTGCAAAAGAAAATCAATGTACAAAAATCTAATATCTCAAAAATCTAAATCCCTCTCCCCCGCTAATATCTCTCTTTCCTCCTTTTTTCCTCTCTCTCTCTCTCTCCATCTTCCTTATCACTCACTCTCTCTTTCTCTAGGAACCAACATCTACACTGAAATCAATGCATTTACTCAAATAAATCAAATAGGATTAGAAATTTCCATCTACACTGAAATCAATGCATTTAGTGCAAACAAACAAATAGGATTAGAAATTATCTACATTGAAATTAAGTCATCTAGTGCAAGTAATGAAATATAATTATAAATCGACATCTAAATTGAAATCAACACATTCAGTGCAAGCAATCAAATTGTATTAGAAATCACCACCTACACTGAAATCAATACATCTAGTGCAAGTAATCAAATATCATTAGAAATAAATATCTACACTAAAATCGATGCATCTAGTGCAAATAATCAAATAGGATTAGAAATCACCATTTCCACTTATATCAATCCATCTAGTACGAGAAATATTCCTCCCTTTCTCCACCCTCCATCCATATCTATATCCCCCTCCATCTATTCTTTTTTGTCTCTCTATCTCACCCCCCTAAACACACGCGCTCTCATACTCCATATATATCAATCTCTTTTTCAATCACCCCCTCTCCCCGTCTCTCTCTTCTTCCCTTTCTTCACCTTCCATCTATATCTATATCTTCCCCTTCTCTCCCTCTCCCCCATTAATATATATCTTTCCTCCTTTTGTCCTCTCTCCCTCTCTCTCCGTCTTCCTTATCACACACTCTCTCTCTCTAGAAACCAACATCTACATTGAAATCAATGCATTTGCTCAAATAAATCAAATAGTATTAGAAATCGCCATCTACACTGAAATCAATGCATTTAGTGCAAACAATCAAATAGGATTAGAAATCATCTACATTGAAACCAATTCATCTAGTGCAAGTAATCAAATATAATTATAAATCGACATCTAAATTGAAATCAACAAATTTAGTGCAAGCAATCAAATTGTATTAGAAATCACCACCTACACTGAAATTAATGCATCTAGTGCAAGTAATCAAATATCATTAGAATAAATATCTACACTAAAATAAATGCATAGAGTGCAAATAATCAAATAGGATTATAAATCACCATCTCCACTTATATCAATCCATCTAGTGTGAGAAATATTCTTCCCTCTCTCCACCCTCCATCCATATCTATATCCCCCTCCATCTCTTATTTTCTGTCTCTCTATCTCACCCCCCTAAACACACACACACTCGCAATCCATATATATCAATCTCTTTGTCAATCCCCTCCTCTCCCCATCTCTCTCTTCTTCCCTCTCTTCACCTTCCATCTATATCTCTATCTCCCCCCTCTCTCTCCATCTTCCTTATCACTCACTCACTCTCTCTTTCTCCACCTTTCTCTCTCTATTTCTTTCTTCTTACCTCTCTCCTCCTCCCCCTCCAAGTCCATCTCTCTTTCCCTCCCTCTCTCCACTCTCTCACATCCTCTCTCTTCCTTCCTCTCTTTCCCTTTCTCTCCCATCTCTCTCTTCCTCTCTCTCTCTCTTCACCCACCAACTTTGTTACTATATCCCTCCCTCTCTCCTTATATCTCCTTCTCCCCCCTTATCTCCATCTCTCCTTATTTGTCTCTTTATCTCAGCCCCAAACATACATGCTCTCTCTCTCTCTCTCCCTTGTCACTCCTTCTCTCTCTCCACTTCTCACTCTCTATATTTCTTATTTCCTACATCTCTCCCCCTCCAACTCCATCTCTCTTATTGATCCCTCTCTCCTCCTCTCTCTCTCTCTCCCCCCTAAATCTCTCTCTCTTCCCTGATCTCTCTCTCTCTCTCTCTCTCTCTCTCTCTCCAATACTCTCTCTTCCCCCATCACTCTCCTCCTCTCTCTCATCCTTCCTCTCTCTCCCTTTCTCTCCCACCTCTCTCTCTCTCTCTTTTCCCTCCAATCCTCTCTCTTCCCCCATATCTCTCTCTCTCTCTCTCTCTCTCTCTTCCCCCATCCCTTTCTTTCTCTCTCTCTTTCCACCCCTCTCTCTCTCCAACTACATTACTATATCCCTCCCTCTCTCCTTCTCACTTCTTCTCTCCCCCCTTCTTTCCATACATCTTACTTTGTCTCTTTATCTCACCCCTAAACATACACACTCTCTCTCCATCTCTCCCTTATCACACTCTCTCTCTATTTATTCTTAGTTATGTAAACTAATGAACATAAATATTCGTAAATATAAAGCAGATTATGGAGTAAATATGAAAAGAGGTTTTATTTACTTACCATACCTCTAGTTTGTTTATATTTTTATTTATTTACCATACCCCTTTTCTTTACTATGGTATTTGGCCCATAGGCTTGTCATATAATTAGATTTTTATTTATAATCCTATTTGATATATTGTTATTTATTTACCTTACCTCTTTATGCCTCTTTTATATTTATTCATTTACCATACCTCTTTATATCTATTTTATATTTATTTATTTATTTATCATACTTGTTTATACCTCTTTTATATTTATTTATTTACCCATGGTATTTGGCCCATGGTATCAATATTAATTTGTCCCATGGTATTCGTCCCATAGGCTTCATCTAAATAAAACCTCTTTTTAAAGTTTTTTAAATATAAAAAGGTTTATGGAATAAATATAAAAAGAATTTTTATTTATTTACCATACATCTAGTTTATATATTTTTTTATTTATTTACCATAGCTCTGGAGTAAGTATAAATTCATTTTACAAATATTTAATTAAAAGAAATATTAAAAGATTTTGGATTTTGATTATTTGTGTTGAATTAACTCTTTTCCTTTGATATAGGAAATGGTATTGACTTTAGTAAACAAGAATTTATGATCCATTCAAATTCACCTATATAATTTACTATCCATTCAAATTATATAAATAATACATAATTGTATTAGAAATTGATATATGTTCTAGCACAATGTGATTTTATTTTTTATTTTTATTTTTAATTTAAAACTTAAGCCGACATTTTGTATGAAGACGTGACATACCTGACATCGGGGTCATATTGTCAGAAGTGCCTCTCATTAACAACCACATTATCATTACTACAACATAAAGGGGGTTTTAAGACAATATTTAAGACAATTTTTGGGTAAATTGTCTTAATTTGAGACAAAAGAAAACTTGTGTATTGTCTTAAATATTGTCTTTAAGCGGGTGTCTCAAATTAAATCGTCTTAAAAAATTGTCTTGAAATATTGTCTCTATAAAGACAATATATAACACAAACATTTTTGTCTCTTGAGAGACAATAGTTTCACTACAACACAAAGGGGGGTTTTAAGACAATTTTTGGGTAAATTGTCTTAACTTGAGACAATTTCATTTTTGTCTCTCCAAAGACAATAGTTGGAATTAAAGACATATTTGTCTTTATGGAGACAATGTATTTAATCATATCTATTGTCTTTCTAGAGACAATATAAAACAATGAGTCTAGAAAACAATCTCACCATTAAAATAAATCAATATAAAAATATTTAATTAAAAAAATCAACAATATCATTGAATAATTCATGTTAGGGTGCAGTGGAATCGATCCACCACCCCCCTGCATGGCAGCTGCTCTTCCAATGAGCTAGCACCCTTTAAAGAATTATGTGAGGAGTTATGACGGTCCTTGAAATTGTATAAGCAGCATTGATTTTAAAAAAAAATTCAACACATAATTAGAGCAAAACAAAAACAAAGAATTCTCAGAAGTGAAAAACAATGACAGCAAGCCCAAATAATATCAATATAAAACCACAAGTATAGACACAAAAGGAAACGAAGCCAACCAAATTACAATGAATTATAATAAAGGTGATTGGGCTTATATGACAAACCCATGTCAAATGTTCCAAGACAAGCTTGTGATCAGATGATTCTTCTAGAAATTGTGTTTTCTCTACAACAGTTGCCAGCTCATCATGTGTCATACTGGTTGACTCCTTTCCTCTTTTCCGCATACCTAAATAAGGTGGTTATCTAACAATTGTAGAGTAATGTTTGAATCCTCATGAATGTCACGAACTCACAATAAAAATCAACTTTTCATAAAATGAAAACAATTCTAGATTCATAAATTTATAACTTTCTCTATTTCCATGAGTATTTGATTGTAATACCACAAGTAGGATCAAAATGTTATAAGTTTTGCACACCAACCAGAGAAATGATCTCTCTGGGTGCTGCAAGTTTCATCTGTCAACAGGATGGTAGAAGTAATGATGAACATATCAAAGACTCGATGTAAACAGAGATTGTAGATATGTTTAGTTGTTCTGTAAACAAATGACAAAAGCAGGTATGATAAAGCAAAGGGAAATGATAATAAAATGTTTGGTTTTCTCCCATTATCTATACCTTAAACTGTCGAGGAAGTAAATTACAACATTATACCCTGAGTGACACAAAATATCAAACAAATTGATCGATGCTTACAACCAACATTGTAAGATTATACAAGCTAGACACACACTTTTAAAATATGTTGTTTGAATAAAAAAATGTTGTTCAAACTTCAAATAAAAAACTAGCAGATGATTGCTTTACAAAGATTAAAGGTTGTATTGTGGGAGTCACAATCTGGAGGTGGACAGAGCCTCATGAATCAAATATTTTCTTAAGATTTTTCTAGTGGGGGACTTCGGAATTGATTGACAAATGCTACTCGACATATCCTCTTGTATGGCGAAACCTACACACAAAAGATATTTTTGCTTGGAAATTAGTAGACCTCCAACAAAAGAAACCAAAGTTTTAGGTTGAGAGCAGGCGAGTTCACAAACTAAATATCTCAGTGTTTCATTTACCTAATTTGCAACAAAAAATTTTACATCTTCTGCGGAGAGATTACTGTCATACTTCCTCAAAATAAATTCCATTGGTATTTCACCTGCTTCATCATCAGGATACCTACCATACCAACCCAAAAGACAGAGAGTTTCATGCTTCAATAAGTAATATGTATGCAATTATCTTTGGATCAATGCGTAAAGGAGTAGGGGCATCAACTAATGTTGCAGAGAAACTCTGTGTTATAAGCTAGATAAAACTTCAAAAATATTTATTAGCTCAATAAGTGGTAAATCCAGCTAATCAAACCAGTTAGTGGTAAATCCAGCTATATGTAGAACTTTGAAGGTTTATCAAAACAAGAAATAGAAAATGATACTCACAGAATAACACACCAGCATTTTGTAGTCAATATAAAATATATATTTAAATTAATTAAATCTAAAATAACTAAACCAATCAAACATACTAAATTAAATTTAGCATTTTGTCACGAACATAAAATATATATTTAAATTAATTAAATCTAAAATAACTAAACCAATCAAACATACTAAATTAAATCTAAAATAACTAAACCAATCAAACATACTTATAGTCATAAAATTCATATTAATAAATATGAATTTAATATAAATTTATATAACATTAAATAATAATAATTTCAATATGAATCACTGATTTACAAATTTCTCAATACAAAAATGACAATATAAAAGCTGGTTAATATTAATTATTTTTCCATTCATAAGTTGAAAGTTAAATTATATAATACTAAACATTCATATGGATTAGTTTTGATATATCTGTTTAAAATTAACATAAATCTATATCCAACAAAAACTATAAATATTTAAAATTGATCAAATTTTCCCATGGCTATGGACAAATTATACTCAACCAACCAAGTTACAAGCACACAGTATTATTAAGATTGAAACCAATGTTAGGATTATGCAAACAGATACCTGCAAATGGCTTTTGACTTCATCATTAGTGAGCCCATCCACCTTCATCAATTCTTTGATTTGCTTTGGGGTTGCAACTATCCAATCAATCAAAATAGAGAGAGAGTGTCAATAAACAGTATAGATTCATAGAAATTAATGTGTATGATTCCTGCAATGACAAAAGTTAATGAAAAACAAATAATTGACTCACTTTGAGATCCGCCCAGTTGTTGAAGAGCATTAAAAAAATTTCTGTGAAGCTCAGGAGACCAACATCTCCTGGCCTTCCTCTGAGTTTGTCCAACCTGCTAAGGCATGTGAGAATCTGTGGAAGACATGTTACGATTACAGGGAACGATGCACCCTTCATTCTGATCACCTTCTTCATTACATCTCTTGTTGTTATTCAGGCCACCATGATGACCAGTTTCCTCAGGCTCAGCAGATGACAAACCCAGATCTGGAAGGCCCCTCGGTGCACTGCATATCTGAGCAATTTCTTCCATTTCTTGTGAAAAAGGATGAAATGCTCCACCAACTCTATGTTGGTCATTCAAGGGCATCAGACTCTTTTGTGGCTGCCTCACAACACTCTACATTTTCCATAAAATCATAGACATTTAGAAAATTTTGGTCTTACAAGTCAATTTCGAAGCACTTAAGCAGATAAATGTCCCCCATGTGCCTACCTAATTGGTGTCACAGTTCTGGCTCCACAATTGAGCTGAGCTCATCCAATCAATCTTATCACCTTTCACCTTGGATTACAACTCAATTTCTTTAGATTCTTCAGTACAAATCTTGTTCACAGGAATGAATTCCTCCATAACAGGCTTGTGATCTGAGGTAAGCCCACTTTCTCCTTGCTTTATATCACATTTTGTGGTCTCAGGATATGATCCTGATCCATAGCTTGCCAGCTGCTCCTCTGAAGCCTCAATGGCCGAAATTTTCAAACAGTACAGAGTTAATTCTTTTTGTTTTTTAAAATAGTTACAATTGGCAACTCAAAATTGTGATGGAGCCCTCAACGTATATTATTTTGATTGCAGATTTACACATGTAATTGGTATTATTGATTTTGTGTTATGATAAATTGGATATACAAAATTTTCAATAGATATAAAGATGGTCATGAAAAATCATAAATCCTCATGTTATTTTGAAATGGTTATACAATTGAAAACCAAAGCTTCAATATTGATAAAAATCCACTGCAAATTGAAAAGTTAAAGTTAAAAAGAAGATTAAACATTTTGACCTCATATTTCCAGATCTATCACATTTAGAATTTTTAGGCTAAGTTTGGACCCAACAAGTATAGCTCAGCCTGTATAGCTCATCATTAGGAAGCAAGTGTGTTTGGTTAACTCCAAACAATTCACTAAGTATAGCTCAGCCAGTAGAGCTCTTCATTAAGAAGCAAGTGTGCTTTATTATCAAGAAATTGATGATAAACCACAGTGACTAATTCCAAGCAACTACTAAAAATTCTAAATGTAATGGATCCTGAAATATCAAATAAAAGATCCTAGCTTTAACTCTAAAAAAGATTAAATATTACAAAAAAGCTAAACATGCAATAAAAATTTGAAGTTTCTATCCAATTGGAAACCAAAGCTTCAGTATTGATAGCAATCCATTGCAAAGTAAAGAAGAAGATTAAAAATATTACAAGTAGGCTAAACCTGCAATAAAATTGAATTTTTTTGGTAACTGTAGCATTAATTTGGCAGAGAAAGTTTGTATGCTTTCATGGATGGATTGGATGCCCTCAAATATCTTGAAGCAATCGAAAATTTGTGAATATGAAATTTTTTAAATGTGCAACTAAAATCGATAACGGATTAACTCAATTCTCTACATTGAAATAATTTTCTTAACTATGAAAAACAATTTTAAATTTTCCAAACGAAAATTTCCAAAGTAATTGGTCACAAAATTTGAAGAGAATGGTGCCAATAGTTTTATTTGACCAGGCTAATATCAAAGTAACAACTATAGAACTGGTTATTATTAATGCTAAAAAAGAAATATTTACCATCATTTAGAAGCTCCATGCAGAAGGGGAGTTCTCTTTTGAAAGCCTCAATTTTTAGACGCTCCTCTTCCAAGGCTTTAAGGTGCTCCTCAAGCTTCTGCACTTCATCATCCATCTCAACTCTAACAGGACAGGAGGATGCTTTCAGCATACTACTGGAAGATATTTTCCCATATGATCTTCTGTACTGCAAGGTTATATCAGATGTTGAGCCCATAGATGGCATCTATCTGTCAACACAAGAAATAAATAGGTCTCAGAAATCATCATGGATCAGATGCAATGAAATTAAAAACTGAACCCAAACCCTAAATATTCAAGAGCACACATGCCCGGTCTTTTTCTGCAGTTATGAACTTACTTCTCTGCTTCAACAGTATGATTGTAAATCTTTATAACCTTTGTTCAGAATCCCAGATGTACCAGGGCTGTTGGATTGGCATTAGCTGAAACCCTAGGAACTTAAAAGGAAAAGGGGAATTGTGTCTTGCTGAGGAAAGTTGAGGGATCTTATCTTTGTGTCCTTGACAAGGATCACCTTTTGACAGCACCTCAACATTCCTTCCAGTACATATAACTGCCTTCAATTATCGTTTTACTTAAAACACATACACATGGGGAAACAATAAATTTTCAATCTCTTGTTATTTGGGGGCTTTTGGAAAGTTGGAACAGAAGGAATCAAGCCTGTTATGTATTTGGGAGCATGGAGACCTTTTTAATTGAAACACCAAATCAAAATGAATATATAAAATTAATAACAGAAAAAGGAAAGGAAATTTGCGGAATAGGTATGTACTATGAATGACACCTGTTGAAGCTGAACAGTGGGAAATCGAGTAGTGAAATTGTCGATGAGATCTTTGCCAAGAGGTGATCCACCACAGGCTATCGAGGATAGCGAAGTCAAATCGTACTTGGCAACGACAGGGGACTTACTGAAAGCCAGCACAATGGGTGGAGAAACAGGGAGGGTATTCACTCTGTACTTCTGTATGGCCAAAATCATTTCAGTCAAATCGAATTTGCGCATAACTACCATGGTATCCCCAATCGCAATGCGAGAAAGTGTATAGAAAAACCCCAAAATATGAAACAGCGGGACGATGGATAAAAATGTTTTCTCTCCGGCCTTCATATCGTCTCTGCTCATAACAGCACTTGCGACCATGGCAATGAGATTTTATGGGTGGGAGGTGACTCCCTTGCTTTTGCCCGTTGTCCTCAACGAGCGGAGAAGCATCACAGTGTCCTCATGTGTCACGTCTCCCAGACCCAGCTTTCTGCACATATAACGTAACCCAGATATTCTCTTCTTTAGGCGCCAGATAACATTGATAGTTTGGTTACTGAATCACTTACATATTCAGTCTGCTATTCGGGTTTTAAATTCTTTTCAGTATTCATAGACATCTATGGAATATAAGAATTTCCATGAGAATTTTTTTGGGCTTGACCTCCCCTTATAGACTTGTACACCTATATATCTATATATATTACTTTGTATTTCTCAGGTTTCCTGTTCAGAGTTGTGTTTAACTCTAGATGATCACTAGGCCCTTCCTCAAACTTCCTAGTTTGCAGGCCTTATAACATTTTCAACATTTTAAAGTTTCAGCATCGAGGTATAGATGTATGCCTCCTCACACACATCTATCCATACTCAGTTAACCTCCATTGCTCCAACTACTTTCCCAGCAGTGTATATGGACGGTAAACAGATGCTCTGTTCATTGTATTTTTTTCCTAGGCTTACAATCTTTCCTCACACGGATTCTTATCACACCATGGATGTTCAAGTAGGATTTCCCCTTATCTTACTGTGATAACATTCAACATGTTTGCCACTCTGGTACAGGTTCAACTATTCCATGGAAAAACTAGGACATAAATCCTCTTGCTTTAATCAAATCAGAACTGGAGGGTTTAGACTCCCTAGTGTTAGATCCTCGTACTTAGTTAGGCTTCAACTTCTGCTTGCATATGTTTACACTTGCATTTCACAGAATAATTTAAATTCTTAGTTTTACAATTCCCTTCATTGTAACCCAACGGACATACTAAACTCCATACTGCTGTCACCCTACCTTCTGTGATTGGTTACAGGGAAATCTGTGCCATCAATATGGTCATGACAGGTTTAGTTGTTTGGTACTTGCGGTTTATGGTTACTTGTTTGATAACTTTTCCCGTTTATACACACAGTAAGTGAATGTTCCTTTGAAAGACAGCAAGCTATACCTATACATGGTTATCAGATTTGCTGTTCAATTGTTCTATCATATCTAACCTCATTACTACCAGATACTCATCCCTACAAACCAACCCTTTGTCTCCGATATCATTAGCGTGGTTTTGCCATTACATGAACTACCTAACAATTAATCAATCTAACATTTGTATAATGCATCATAGCATGACAATTCATAAAAGAAACATAATGAAACATAACATCACAATTTCATAACTGCATAATGAACCATAACAGCAAAATTTCATAAACCATGGACATGTTTAATTCAACTTACAGCAATCTCCCAACTTATGCATGCATACCACTACTATGACCAGTCCTCCCAACCTTAGAATCCTCTTTGTCTCCCAGGATTCACCCCCGAGCAGAGATCCTCCAAGAACAGACTAACTTCAATCTGTTCTGGAGCAGCTTATTTAAGCTGTGCTTTCCCCAAGCCTGTTTCCAATTCTGCGTCCAGAATTTCAGGATGCTTTATTCCTGTTTAGCCTAGGCTTCCCATTTTTGGGACTCTTTAAAGCTGCTTTAAGCTTTTCCTCATCTTTTCCAGCTTTTTCTCACCTCTTCCCAACTACTCCTCTTCATTGGGGAAATTTAGATTTTTCCTCAAAAATCTAAATTAGAAATAATTTCTTTCAAGGATTTTTGAAAGATTTGGGGAAAGTCTTTTTCCTTGTCCATTACCTCATGGATTAGGCATGTGATCTCACTTTCTCATCTGGTCATAGTGCATGCACAATATTTTATTTATTTTTCATAAATAAGTATTTAACCATATCCACATAACAATTATCCATTGGGGTCCACTCCCCTATGGATGTATGTTCAATTGTCTAATTTTAAAAGCATAGAACTTGGGGGTGTTACATATTCCCCCTCTGAAAATAAACACCGTCCTCGGTGTTGACAACTATCGACTTAGTTCATTTTGAACTTAATTATGAATGCTTTTCCATCATCTTAGCTTCTCTGTTCCATGTAGCTTTTCAGCAGTAAAGTGCTCCACTGCACCTTTACTCTAGCTAATGTTCGTTTTTGCAATTCAATTCCTTCTCGCTTTCATCTTTGAAGCGACTCTGGAAGGAAATTCCTCTTCTGGTTCCACCTGGACCACATTTCAAATCAATCATGTGAGAAGCATCATGTAAAAATTATAAATTTTCTTTTCCAACAAGGAGACATGAAATATATCAGGAAATTTAATAAGCAATGGTAGGGCTAATTTATAAGCCATTAGTTTCCAGCAGAGTACTCTCCTGCCTCCATTCTATTTACTGATGCCTTATGCAGTTGGTTTTATTCCTACTTCTTTGCAAGAAGTCTGTTTGGAAGATCTTTTATTCTGGTTTCTCTGTCCACAATTCATACCAAGGTAAGTAATATCAGGTACATACAATTGATAATTCACAACAACATTCTGCATTTCAATAACTTAAGAAATTCAGTTATTAATCAAACCGTTCAGGTTCATAATAGTTTAGTTCACTTTTAGTACACTACTTATCCTTTCTTTTTTTTCAGTGAGATCCTTTTCTCACTCGACTTGATCCAGTTCAGCTTTTCTTGATTTTCTAGGTGATTTATCTTCACCTTTTTCCTCTTTGTTTCCAGAGTGCCCAATTTCCTGTTACACACTTGGCTAAACAATTTTACAACTTTTCCATTAGTACTCATAAATGAGAGAAAACAATTGTATCATATGCATGGTTATGCTTACCCCTTCTCATTTTATAGCTGTACTTCTAGTATCTTTTCATTGTTTCTTTTTGTCAATCAATTTAATTAGAAATAACCAGACTAGTCAATAATGTCTATAATTCAATTCTTCAAAACTTACGTGAAGAAATTTGGATATCATGGGTTTCCCCCACACCCAAGTCCAAATACAGCTCACCTTCTTTTCTCGCAGTTTGTAGCTGTATGATTTCACACTATTTTCCTGTCTTTAATTTTAAGACTCAAGAAAATTAACTTTAATAAAATTTACCCCAATTAAAATTTTATAGTGTGAATACATGTTTCCTTTTGTAGTGATAAATGTAATTTCTATAGTTCACCACATTCACAAGTATTAATACTTGATAATGTCAAAAATAAATTTGACACAGTTTCCCCTTTTTCAAAGACTCACCAGAATTTATGCATTTACCTTTAATTGTATGTTCATGCTTTGCTAATTCCCCTCTTCTATTTCTCTCATAGGCTTATATAATAGAATTAATTAAAATGGAATAGATTTTATAAATCATAAAAGTATTCCAACCTTTTTTCTGAATCATAGAAGAATTCCTTCTTTTAAAAAGGCATAAAAGCATTCTATTTTTTTCTAACAAAAGCAACTCATAAATCTCTCATGTTTTTTTTTTTTTTTTCTATATTTGTTTTTGTTTCCTTATGAGAGAAATATCACTTCTCCATATTTTTTTTTCCATTCTATTTTTCATTATCTATAAACTCATAAAATATATCAACTTGAAAATATAATTTATTTCCATGAACGAATATAAATTATTATAAATAAAATAATTAAGAAATCATTCTTCCCCTATTTCAAGAATATTCCTCCTTAAGTAAATCATCAGGAAAATTTCAATTTATCCCTTTATTCATTCATGCCTAATTACTTGGGGTTTTTTTTTTTTCAGTTTAATTACATATACCCCTTTCTTAACCTTATCCTGAAGGTAATTGTTTCTATAGATATATATCTTTGCACACATAATTATCTAAATCAATTACCAATAGGCTATGCCCATATCCCTCCACCTTGTATATATATTCAAATAGTGAAACTTATAAAGTTTTCTTTATAACTCTTTGTTATATGAGCCATGATATTTCATATCATTAAATCCTCCACTCTTGTTCACATATATAGAACCACTCTATATATATATAAAATCCTATACATAACCTCCACCATATATATATAAAATCTACCATATATATAGATTCCACCGTATATATATATATATCCACCATACATATATATAAAATCCACTTCTTCTAGAATTATTTTACTATCTTAACTTTAATTTAAACTCCACCCTTTTTAAATTAAGCTTTAAAGTCTATTTTAATTAAAAGCCACCTAACACAAAAGGAATACCTTACTCCTTTTCAACTTGTATGATACAAAATCATTTAACCATCCTTTAATTACCATCAAGGAACTAAAGGGATATATAATGTTCGCCTCAACTATCATGATAATATAGTCTAAGGGAGTCGTTATGGACATATGAAATCTCATACCCTTTGTAACACCTCCAGAAATGAACATCTCTGGTTAAGAAGGTCCAATTTTTTATTTTTTTTTCTTTTGCCTTCAACTTACTATATTATTTACGGTGTAGGTGACTATAGTATTTCAATTCCTCATGCAAACTTTTAGTATTTCAATTCCTCATGCAAACTTTTATATATATATATATATATATATATATATAAATTTTTTTTCCAACCCTTATTATTTACCATGTGAACCGCATATCTATGATCATAATTCTTATACTTTCCTCAAGGCCCCTAGGACCTTTATTCTTTAGATCATATATCCCACATAGAATTATATCCACCTTGTATATATCCACCTTATATCCCACATAGAATTATATCCACCTATGATATAACATAAGCATCCTATATCAAGTTGTTTATATAATACGTATACGCATATTCTCCATTGGAGAAATGATTTTAGAACCGCAAGCTCCCATACATAAAATAAATATATATATATGTACGAACCTCTCATATGATTGTATTTACTTTGGTAATGTAGATTGGAGGGCGCGCTCACCTCTCAAACCACGCATACAATTTATATCCTGTACATTTTTATCCTTCAACGTCGATTGGCAATTAGCATAGGTTTCGTTTTAATGGGAATCACTTGAATCGTTTATGGCTATGCAATGCATAGTGGACAAACGGACAAACTCGGTTTAACGCCAGCTATATGTATATACCTATCGGTTGACTAACGTATGACCGCGGCGTGTACCGTGTTTTTTTTTTTTTTTTTTTTTTTTGTTGATACAGCTACGCGTGTCCTCATAGCACACATTGGCGACCGTCGGTTTCCTGGCGAAAACCCTAGGGACGCTGTACACGGTTCTGCACTGTAATTGCTTCGATTTCTGCAACCCTCCTCCACACGCATCGTGATCCCATACGCAAAATACCCAGTAATTGTACTCGGTAAGCCTGGTATGAATCGCCTAACCCAAGATTTGGTTCAGAGAGTTTGACGTGTGGTTTGAGGTCAAATCTTTCGCTGATTTCTTTTGTTTTGTTTTGTGCAGGAAAAATGGTTCGAATGGTGGAGGGAGGTAGCCAGCGACGGCGTACCCCAAACCCTAGTCTCACAAAACCTGACGGGTGGAGGGTAGCTGTCAGTTCGGCTGCTACGAGTACTGAGGTACTGTGAGCTGCCTCTGGCAATTTTTAATTCTTCACCTACGTGCCTATGAGGCCTCACCCCTTTGCGTCCTTATTACCACTTGATATCCTCTGGCCAACGTACTGCGCTGGCTCAAACCACCCCGGTTTTTCTTCTGAAGCTTTTCTGCCAGAGTAGTTTAGGGTTTCTAAGGTGCCTTTAACTAGAGACCCTTCAGTCGACCTCTTTACCCATTATTTCCTGTCCTGTTTTTTTTTCTGGTCGATTCAATCGACAGTCCTCTGTTGTGTTGTTGCGCAGAGAGAGCCAGAACTCTGTGTCTGGGCAGAAGTATTACCAGTTACTCCTTGGCGCTTTTTTTTCTTTTCTATTCTACTCTGATTTCCACAGTTTGGAAAATTTCGTGCAGGGTTACCATAGATATGAACTAGAGGATATATATATTATACCTGAAATTGTTGTTTCTGTGATTAATGTGTATTTGTATTACCGGTGTCTAATGGTTACAGGCGTTTGCCGTCGATTAATGTTCTGGTGAGGGATTCTCAGTTTCTCCGCACCCATGTATACAGGTCGATACCCAGCCAGCGGTCAACTCCCTCTCGCCTCGGTTTTTTGTCATGTTTGTCTGCTGTTAACATCTGCATGACGCGGTGGTGAGAACTTTACTCACCATCCCTGGTACGCAAGAGTCAAATATGTTATGACTCATCTATTTCTAACATATCAAAAGTTTCCATTTAGATTTGCGTATGGTATTTTTTTTTTATGGATTAATAAAAAGAAAGAGGACCGCGAGGTTATAATGGTCGTTTCATTGCAACCCTGTTTTTTTTTCTATAGTTTATATACGGAAGGGCTGTCTCCCCAGCGTGGTCACGCTACCCAGGGAGTTGTAATATACCCCCTGTGATCTTAACTTTTGTGATGTAGGTTGTTTGCGGTTCATACTCAGCGAGGAAGGCGATTGCATTGGATGCATTTTCACAATGGGTTTCGGTCCATTTAATGCATAAAAAGCTTGTTATCTTCGTTGAGTTGCTTTATGCGTCTTATTCCTATATTAAATAAAACCCTTAACCCTTTTCTCCGATCTGGATAATTTCCTACGCTGTTATGTTATATATTTTCCAGTATTTAGATTTTTGGTTTTCTGGATTTACTCACATGTATCAACACAGGGCGCGAAATCGTGAAGCGAGGTATTATTAACCCTCGGCATCATTATAACATATGGAACGCTTTGCCGGTTCTGCTCTCGTCATTTCGTTCTTTTAGCTATAGCGATCATGCATCATTATGATTTGACCCTATTCATGTTTCTCCAACGATACTGATTGCCATAATATTTCGTTGGATCATTTTATATCCACCGCTTGTAAATATAGGTTCATATATCTGTTGTATCGATAGGTTTCCTTTCTGTCTATGCTATCGCTGAAACATTTGACTCGTAATTGTACAGCTCGGTGACATATAAACATTCAGATATATATGCAATTGATTTGTATGGGGTCGACACCTACTATTGTATCATTGCTTAATTATTTCGATACATGTTAATATTTTTGGTTATATTTTATTTTCTTTGGATCTCTTGGATGCATATATATATAGGTATCTATATGTATTCGCTCTTTTTGGTGATGAGATATATCAAGCAAGGTTTATTCGATTTCCCTAATGGTTAATTCAATGATTAGAGATGAAGGGAACTTCCACAATACTCTAAAATTTCTAGGAGTGCTAACGCCCAACTCTCATATCAATTTTTAATTTGTGATTAATAAAAGTCAATATTACATACGCTAGCATACTTGCTTGAAATTTATATTTTCCATTGAAGGTATCCTTATATGTGTTTAATATTCATTGACTAGAGAACCCTTACTTATAATGCACTTATTTTTTTATATTACAGTCTTGTCAGTGAGTAAGAATATGTTTTAGATATGGATACTATACCCTTATAAATAGTATCATGCTTATCTGGAATACAACCTTTTTCTTTTTACATCAACATTACAATGGTTAGTATGCTCCTATATGCAGCTTATAAAGATTATAAATATTAGAAGGCTCCTATCTGAAATTTATATTCTAATATTTTTCTTTCATTCTTTATGCTACATGCCGTGTATATATTTTTGTGCTACCATAATGTTTATCTAGCATATACATAAGCATATCATCTCATATTATCTCATTTTTGTGTCTACAGGAACATAACAAATTTTAATCCTTTGTAGAGGCCAAGAAATTTCAGTATTGCCACCATATTGTTCTATCATACCTATGAGCACAATCATATATGTATCTTATTTGCAGTCGAACCTAAGGGCTCTAGACCTCGGCAATATAACTTTATTATGCCTAAACAAATTTATATATATCATAGATATGTTCGTCCCTTTTTTATTTTACATGTTCGAACCTCTATATATATATGTAGCATATATATATCATGTTTGTATATAAAATCCGAATAATTTGCAGTCGAGCCTAAGAGAAGCTAAGGCTCTAGGCCTCGACACTTGTGAACATATATATATAATAGAGTTCATTACGCATAAATTTAATTCATAACCCTAAGGTTTCTTCTAAGGGTTAGAAGTGACCTTACAATTTTCAATACATTCTATAATAGCTGTATTCATACATACTCTTTACTCTTTGGTTTACTAATAATACATATTCATAAGTATGCAGATTTCACTTCTCAGGTTGGCTTGAGTAAGCCAAATCTCCTTTGTGATTTTTTTTTTTTTTTTCTCATCAACCTCTATATAAAAAAGAGGAATTACCACCATCTATAAAGAAAGGAAGCCTTTCTTGGTTCCATCCCTTTAATATGTAACACTCATATACCATGGATTTCATCAATAACTATAATATTTATTTCATGATATAGAGGTAGGTTTAATTTTTCAATAGGCTCAATAAAGGCTACTGGTGCTAGAAGACCCCCACCTAATTTCTCTGAATGCTATAATATTACTGTAGAGTAGAATTTACCTCTTTTTTTTTTCTAGAAACATGTTGAGTTTCATGTTCAAATGTATTTTTCTTACTCTATCACCATTCTGCTACAATGTTTTTCTATTATACTTATGAGCATAGACTTTCACCTTTATGTCTACCGGAAGCATAACAATAATTAATCGTCTGTAGAAGCTAAGTAACTACAGATTTTAAACCCTCCTTGGTTTAAATATTCTGGAGTTCCTACTCTATGGACTTTCTGTCTACAGCTAAACAGAGTTCGGGACGGTGAATACCAAAAGATAGATTCAGTTGAATGTAGTACTAAATCAATCTGCCTGAAAGTATACCTGAAAGTATATCCAAGAAATATTTTTAATATTCATAAATTTTATATCAGTTAACCATTTCTTTGTGAGCACATATCTTACCCAATTTTTGAACTTATGCTCCGATACCATTTGTCACGTCTCCCAGACCCAGCTTTCTGCACATATAACGTAACCCAGATATTCTCTGCTTTAGGCACCAGATAACATTGATAGTTTGGTTACTGAATCACTTACATATTCAGTCTGCTATTCGGGTTTTAAATTCTTTTCAGTATTCATAGACAGCTATGGAATATAAGAATTTCCATGAGAATTTTTTTTGGGCTTGACCTCCCCTTATAGACTTGTACACCTATATATCTATATATATTACTTTGTATTTCTCAGGTTTCCTGTTCAGAGTTGTGTTTAACTCTAGATGATCACTAGGCCCTTCCTCAAACTTCCTAGTTTGCAGGCCTTATAACATTTTCAACATTTTAAAGTTTCAGCATCGAGGTATAGATGTATGCCTCCTCACACACATCTATCCATACTCAGTTAACCTCCATTGCTCCAACTACTTTCCCAGCAGTGTATATGGACGGTAAACAGATGCTCTGTTCATTGTATTTTTTTCCTAGGCTTACAATCTTTCCTCACACGGATTCTTATCACACCATGGATGTTCAAGTAGGATTTCCCCTTATCTTACTTTGATAACATTCAACATGTTTGCCACTCTGGTGCAGGTTCAACTATTCCATGGAAAAACTAGGACATAAATCCTCTTGCTTTAATCAAATCGGAACTGGAGGGTTTAGACTCCTTAGTGTTAGATCCTCGTACTTAGTTAGGCTTCAACTTCTGCTTGCATATGTTTACACTTACCTTTCACAGAATAATTTAAATTCTTAGTTTTACAATTCTTTTCATTGTAACACAACTGACATACTAAACTCCATACTGCTGTCAGCCTACCTTCTGTGATTGGTTACAGGGAAATCTGTGCCATCAATATGGTCATTACAGGTTTATGGTTTAGTTGTTTGGTACTTGTTGTTTATGGTTACTTGTTTGATAACTTTTTCTGTTTATACACACAGTAAGTGAATGTTCCTTTGAAAGACAGCAAGCTATACCTATACATGGTTATCAGATTTGCTGTTCAATTGTCCTGTCATATCTAACCTCATTACTACCAGATACTCATCCATACAACCCAACCATTTGTCTCTGATATCACTAGCTTTGGTTTGCCATTACCTGAACTACTTAACAATTAATCAATCTAACATTTGCATAATGCATCATAGCATGACAATTCATAAAAACCATAACACCACAATTCATAAACTGCATGATGAACCATAACAACAAAATTTCATAAACCATGGACATGTTTAATTCAACTTACATAAATCTTCCAGTTTATGCATGAACACCACGATTATGACCAGTCCACCCAACCTTAGAGTTCGTTTATCTCCAGAACTCACCCCCGAGCTGAGATCCTCCCAGAACAGACTAACCTCAACTGCTCGAATATGCTATTTAAGTCAGTGCTTTCCTAGGGTTCAGTTTCAACCTGCCATTCCAATTTCAGGATGCTTTATTCCTGTTTAGCCTAGGCTTCCCATTTTGGGACTCTTTAAAGCTGCTTTAATCTTTTCCTCAGCTTTTCTAGCTTTTTTCTCACCTCTTCCCAACTACCTCTTCATTAAATGATTTTTTCTCAAAATCTAAATTAGAAATAATTTTTCAAGGATTTGAAACATTTGTGAAAAAGTCTTTTTTTCCTTCATTACTCTGATTAGTATATGATTCACTATCTGTCATATATGCACAATATTTATTTATTTTTCATAAATAAGTATTTAACCATATCCACATAACAATTATCCATTGGGGTCCACTCCCCTATGGATGTATGTTCAATTGTCTAATTTTAAAAGCATAGAACTTGGGGTGTTACATCATGTTTGATGTCCACTGAAGAGAGGCTGCTAATGTCTGACTACAAGAGGAGGTTTAAAGTAGAAATACAGCCCTCGGCAACATTGAAGGATCCTAAATTCTCTACTTAATTAACTGCCCAATTGGGTTGCACGAATCTTGTTGATCAGATCTGCCTTGAACATTGAAGGATCCTAAATTCTCTACTTAATTAACTGCCCAAAATAATTCTCTGCTTTTTTCGTTTTCCTATGTCAACAAAGATATGAAAACAGAGAACTATAAGTGGTAATTAAACAGTACACAATTTTCTGCCTTGAGCAAAAATCCCTTCTACAACAGACCATCTAAGATCTCAACTGCCTTATCAAACTCTCCTCTACTATAAATGATCCTAATTAGAACAATGTAAGTTACAGAATTGGTGCAAACAACTAAGCATTCATCAATTAATTACAAGTAAAGGTATCCACCTTAAAGTTACCCTAAATCATCTTATGAATAACCTTATGTGTTTACTAAAAATTATTCACATTACAGAGATCCTGAGTGACGGTATTACACAAACTCATTTGGGCTCACACCATAGCCAACCATCTCATTTAGAGGCCTCAACACTTTGCCAAAGCGATCCTTCTGGCAAAAATCCTGAATCATCGTAGCTTGACAAAGTTCTTCGTAAGACAATATTGGAAAATTGCTTATCTTAAGCCCAATTAGAACAACTGCTTCCTTGTACATTCTGTTGTGTTTGCTTAAACCATTAGTAAAACCCCTACTAAAACCACAAGTAAAACCCTTGCTAAATTTTTTTCTCTTTTTCACATAAAACTTCAAGAATATTACTACTGCCAATGTTGTCAGCACAATCCCTCCAATAAAGCAACCTGCCATCGAATGAAGTGATGGATAGCTATCCCCAAAGAAAATATTAATAAGAAAAAAGTGCAAATTCTCCTCGACTGAATCAGAAGAAACCATATTTACCTATTATAATTGCAATTTTTCTTTGACTTCCTCCTCCTCCTCCTGTATCAATGATCCACATTTTTTGGTAATATAATGCATACTTGACAAATCACTAAACAGACATACATAACACAATTTAAAAGATCAGATTCATTTCGACCTCCTGGATAAGGATCCAGAGCTCTCGGAAAAGATTGCATCCCTGAAAAAATTTGGAAACACAGCACAGCACTCTGCAGTTTCCATAAAATCATAGACATTTAGAAAATTTTGGTCTTACAAGTCAATTTCGAAGCACTTAAGCAAATAAATGTCCCCCATGTGACTACCTCTTTGGTGTCACAGTTCTGGCTCCACAATTGAGCCGAGCTCATCCAATCAATCTTATCACCTTTCACCTTGGATTTCAACTCAATTTCTTTAGATTCTTCAGTACAAATCTTGTTCACAGGAATGAATTACTCCATAACAGGCTTGTGATCTGAGGTAAGCCCACTTTCTCCTTGATTTATATCACATTTTGTGGTCTCAGGATATGATCCTGATCCATAGCTTGCCAGCTGCTCCTCTGAAGCCTCAATGGCTGAAATTTTCAAACAGTAGAGAGTTAATTCTTTTTGTTTTTTAAAATAGTTACAATTGGCAACTCAAAATTGTGATGGAGCCCTCAACGTATATTATTTTGATTACATATTTACACATGTAATTGGTATTATTGATTTTGCGTTATGATAAATTGGATATACAAAATTTTCAATAGATATAAAGATCGTCATGAAAAATCATAAATCATCATGTTCTTTTGAAGTGGTTATACAATTGAAAACCAAAGCTTCAATATTGATAAAAATCCACTGCAAATTGAAAAGTTAAAGTTAAAAAGAAGATTAAACATTTTGACCTCATATTTCCAGATCCATCACATTTAGAATTTTTAGGCTAAGTTTGGACCCAGCAAGTATAGCTCAGCCTGTATAGCTCATCATTAGGAAGCAAGTGTGTTTGGTTAACTCCAAACAATTCACTAAGTATAGCTCAGCCAGTATAGCTCATCATTAAGAATAAAGTGTGTTTTGTTATCAAGAAATTGATGATTAACCACACTGACTAATTCCAAACAACTACTAAAAATTCTAAATGTAATGGATCCTGAAATATCAAATAAAAGATCCTAGCTTTAACTCTAAAAAAGATTAAATATTACAAAAATGCTAAACATCCAATAAAAATTTGAAGTTGCTATCCAATTGGAAACCAAAGCTTCAATATTGATAGCA
This sequence comes from Pinus albicaulis, assembly GCA_034641835.2. Taxonomy (NCBI): domain Eukaryota; kingdom Viridiplantae; phylum Streptophyta; class Pinopsida; order Pinales; family Pinaceae; genus Pinus; species Pinus albicaulis. Next base: position 607,582,527 of record CM076571.1, on the reverse strand, counting down.
ATCCATTGCAAAGTTAAGAAGAAGATTAAACATATTACAAGTAGGCTAAACCTGTAATAAAATTGAATTTTTTTGGTAACTGTAGCATTAATTTGGCAGAGAAATTTTGTATGCTTTCATGGATGGATTGGATGCCGTCAAATATCTTGAAGCAATTGAAAATTTGTGAATATGAAATGTTTTAAATGTGAAACTAAAATTGATAATGGATTAACTCAATTCTCTACATTGAAATAATTTTCTTAACTATGAAAAACAATTTTAAATTTTCCAAACGAAAATTTCCAAAGTAATTGGTCACAAAATTTGAAGAGAATGGTGCCAATAGTTTTATTTGACCAGGCTAATATCAAAGTATCAACTATAGAACTGGTTATTATTAATGCTAAAAAGGAAATATTTACCATCATTTAGAAGCTCCATGCAGAAGGGGAGTTCTCTTTTGAAAGCCTCATTTTTTAGACGCTCCTCTTCCAGGGCTTTAAGGTGCTCCTCAAGCTTCTACACTTCATCATCCATCTCAACTCTAACAAGACAGGAGGATGCTTTCAACATACTACTGGAAGATATTTTCCCATATGGTCTTCTGTACTGCAAGGTTAGATCAGATGTTGAGCCCATAGATGGCATCTATCTGTCAACACAAGAAATAAATAGGTCTCAGAAATCATCATGGATCAGATGCAATGAAATTAAAAACTGAACCCAAACCCTAAATATTCAAGAGCACACGTGCCTGGTCATTTTCTGTAGTTATGAACTTACTTCTCTGCTTCAACAGTATGATTGTAAATCTTTATAACCTTTGTTCAGAATCCCAGATGTACCAGGGTTGTTGGATTGGCATTAGCTGAAACCCTAGGAACTTAAAAGGAAAAGGGGAATTGTGTCTTGCTAGGGAAATTTGAGGGATCTTATCTTTGTGTCCTTGAAAAGGATCACCTTTTGACAACACCTCAACATTCCTTCCAGTACATATAACTACCTTCAATTAGCATTTTACTTAAAACACATAATAGCTCTCAGAAATCATCATGGATCAGATGCAATGAAATTAAAAACTGAACTCAAACCCTAAATATTCAAGAGCACATGTGCCTGGTCTTTTTCTGTAGTTATGAACTTACTTCTCTGCTTCAACAGTATGATTGTAAATATTTATAACCTTTGTTCAGAATCCCAGATGTACCAGGGTTGTTGGATTGGCATTAGCTGAAACCCTAGGAACTTAAAAGGAAAAGGGGAATTGTGGCTTGCTAGGGAAAGTTGAGGGATCTTATCTTTGTGTCCTTAACAAGGATCACCTTTTGAAAGCACCTCAACATTCCTTCCAGTACATATAACTACCTTCAATTAGCATTTTACTTAAAACACATACACATGGGGAAACAATAAATTTTCAATCTCTTGTCATTTGGCGGGGTTTGGAAAGTTGGAACAAAAGGAATCAAGCCTGTTATGTCTTTGGGAGCATGGAGATCTTTTTAGTTGAAACACCAAATCAAAATGAATATATAAAATTAATAACAGAAAAAGGAAAGGAAATTTGTGGAATAGGTATGGACTATGAATGGAACCCGTTGAAGCTTAACAATGGGAAACTTAACAGTGGGAAATTCAGCAGTGAAATTGTCGATGACATCTTTGCCAAAAGGTGCTCCACCGCAGGCTATCGAGGATAGCGAAGCCAAATCGTACTTGGAAATGACAGGGGACTTACTTAAAGCTAGCACAATGGGTGGAGAAACAGGGAGGGTATTCACTCTGTAATTTTGTATGGCCAAAAGCATTTCAGTCAAATCGAATTTGGGCATAACTACCATGGTATCCCCAATCGCAATGCGAGAAAGTGTATAGAAAAACCCCAAAATATGAAACAACGGGACGATGGATAAAAAGGTTTTCTCTCCGGCCTTCATATCGTCTCTGCTAAGAACAGCACTTGTGACCATGGCAATGAGATTTCTATGGGTGGATATGATTCCCTTGCTTTTGCCCATTGTCCCCGACAAGTAGAGAAGCGTCGCATATATGTTTGCTAAATCTCTGTTAGACTAAAAGTCCTAATATTTATGTCTATTAAGTCTTTTCCAGGCTAAAAATCATAACATTTACGGTTATTATACCATGAATTCGTACAAATTAAAAGAAATGAAAACCTTGAGTTTTTTAATCAATTTTTTTGAAGCTTTATGGAATACATACCATGGAATTTTTCAGGATGCGATGTGCCATCTAGACAATAACAAAGAAATTGATTCGATTTGTTAAAACCGCAACTCCCATTACTCAACAAACAAGCGTCACAGTTTTGATATCTGTAGGGGTCGAAATGCCATTGTATCTCAAAAACCTGCCCTAGCAATGTCTTATTTATGGAATGATTGGACCGCAGAAGCTTCTTCTTAATGGGTAGCTGAAGATACATTTTACAGAGAAGTGTCCTTTCCAAGTCTATCTCTGAGCTCAAACTGTAATACCAAAAGTTACCACATAAACTCAACTGCCAAGAAACCCGCCAAGAAACCCCAAATGCTGAAGCAGCTTCCGCCAAGAAACCCCAAATGCTCAAACAGAAATGAATTATGTTTCATCATCTTGTAGCTTCCAGTAGTAATCAATTTTTCCAAAAAAACCCTATAAAAACCCCTACAAGGAGGCGAGGTTGGCCTTGTCCTGGATTCGAGAGGGAAAACAATGTAACAATGCTTCTTCTGAAAAGTTGACCAGTCTCAAACCTTCATTGTTTTTACTTTCCATCTACTTTCCCTCTTCTTTTTCGTCATTTTTCTACTGGAACGAATTAACCCCTGCAAGGAGGCGAGGTTGGCCTTGTTCTGGATTTTCCATGGAAAACAGTGTGACAATGCTTCTTCTAAAAAGTCGACCGGTCTCAAACCTTCATCGTGTCTACTTTCCCTCTACTTTCCCTCTTCTTTTTCGTCATTTTGCTGCTGGAACGAATTTTTTTAATTTTTAATAGTTTTTGTCAGTTTGTCGTTCGAACGATGAATTGTTTTAATTTCTAATTTCTAATAGTTTTAATCATTTTGTTGATCGAACGAATTGTTTTAATTCGTTTTAATTTTTAATAGTTTCAATTAAAATAGTTTTAATTTTAAAATTAAAATAATAATTTAAGATTTTAAAACAAAATATTTAATTCGAATTTGTTCTTATTTCTAATAGTTTTAATTAAAATAGTTAATTTGTTTTAATTTTTAATAGTTTTAATTAAAATAGCTTTTAAATTAAAATAGTTTTAATTTTTAAATTAAAATAATAATTTAAGATTTTAAAACAAAATATTAGTCGGCCTTAGTCTTAATTTCTAACTTCTTAAAATAGTTCTATTTTTAAACTAAAATAATAATTTTGAATTTTAAAACAAAATATTAGTCGATCTTAACAAAAAAATGTTTTAGAGTGATATAAAAAATAAACTAAAATAATAATTTAGGATTTTAAAACAAAATATTACTCGGTCTTAAAAAAAATTGTTTTATAGTGATATAATTGTTATGGTTGTTTAATCATTTATTGGTTTTATAAATAGAGCATTACTATTTTTTTTTATTCATGAGGATTATTTTAAGATGTTTGTGCATAGTTTAGGTGTAAGTTTAAAATAATCCAACATAAAATGTTGCTTTTTAGTGTTTTAAAGACGATAGATATTAAGTACAAATTAGATTATAGAGGGATGTGATGAGTTTCTTAATTAAAATACATGTAGTGATTAGATGGAAAAGAAGCAAAGAATATGCACCTTATATGAAAGTAAAATTTAAATAAGTGCACTTTAATGACAACACAATCCTTGTAGCATGATAACATATACAAAACAACCACATGAACTCAAAGAACTATAAAATAATCATATTAGAATCCATTTGATATGTGAATGAAGTGTTAGAAAGTAAATCATAAAGACATTGTACCATGGGCTACCCTATCAAGCTCTTACATGCAGTAGTGGAAGTGCTCTAAAGTCTAAAATGGATTAGGGTAACTGATGAGAAGCTCTTGACACCTTTATAAGTAAATCCACCCTCTAGAATGAGGACTTGCACCTCTCCTTTATAGAACAGGATAGGAGGAGAGATAATGTAGTCGAGGAAAGAGAAGAGGGTCAAATTGTGGGTTAAAGTCTTGTGTGCTAGATCATTTTGGATGTCATAATTCCTCTCTACTGAATTTTCTCTCTTTCAAAACTAGGTTTGTTGAAAGTACACACCCATTGGCAATGGGTCCTTGTCCATTATAGGGACCCTTGTTGAAAGTACACACCCATTTACAATGGGTCCTTGTCCTCTCTTTCAAAACAAATCTGTCTTGAGCATTATAGGGACCCTTGCTCAAAAAACCTCTAAATGACAAAAACCTCTGACTTTCTAAAGGGTGCACCCTAACGCTACTCATGGTAGGTTTTGGTCTTTCCAGATGATGTCCCCATTCATATTCGGGAGAACTATAAATGAGTAATGATCTCATCCAAATCCCAGAGGTTTTTATTATCTTTACTTTAAACAAGGTCCTACAATTCGAGATTGAGTAATATATGTTTACTCCCAACTCTTACTGGCTCAAATAATAAGGGCAGATAGGAGAGTTGTCTCGTGTCGAACTCTTTGAGTGAAATCTCTGTTCATTTCTCTTTCCAATAATACCACATGAGTGCACTCGAAAATTTGAATATTGCAAGGGCCTTCGAAAGGGGAATTTATGAGCCAACACCTCTCATTATGTTTCCTAGCAAGCGACTGAATTCACAAATGAGGACTGTTTAAAATGAGGGTTTTTTATATGGCCGATGAGCTCGACACTCCTCAGTTGGGGCTGAATATTCATCTCGTATACCATGTTCGTACAGTGGCACGATGGCACTCGAGGAAACTTTGGAATGGGAAATTCCCCAACCGCACACCCATTGATGGCATGCAAATATGTCATAGATCAAAGTATTATACCCTTAAACCTCTTATAAATTAAAATAAAAAGAAAACTCAGTTAACCCAGTCATTATCATGTCCCCTTAACCTAATTCCCTGCATCCTCCTTCACTGCACATACAATTCAACCTCTCTCCACTCCTTCAACCGGGATGAAAAGGATTCAATTTCAATAGGAAGAATCGATGGGATGAAGAAACTCGAGTAAGCTACAGTCCCTACATCCTCCTTGACGATTCATGTGACTCAACCCACTCATCTCCCCCTCATCTCCTTCAACTAGGATAAAAATGCTTCAATTTCAATAGGAATAATAAGCATGATCAGGAACCTTGAGCAAGTTGTAGTCCATGCATCCTCCTTGGCTTCGTTTGCAACTCAACCCCCTTAGCTTCTTCAACCTAGATTAAAAGACTTAAATAGGAATAAATGGTGGGATCAAAAACCTCCTGCAAACTGCAATAAGAAGAAATGGTCAGATCAAATTGCGCCATTCCACCACTAAGAAGCCTCAGTTTTCAAGGCATTGATTCACATATGGAGAGAGATATCATCACAAAGAAATAAGAGGAAGAAACACTTACTAATGTGTTCTAATTGTTTGAGCTAGAGGAAGGTAAAGTAGGAGACATGATATAGCCTAAGAAAAGTGGATCCAATCCAAACCAACCACCGTATGAATTTTAAAATTCTAGAGCTAATCCCAACTTTTTATTATATTTTTGACTTGAAAGCACCTTTTCTTAGTCTCAATAAATGACGTAAATAGTATCAACCCCTTGGAGAAGGAAATTTGAGAAAAAACAATTAGCATGAACAAACAAAGAATCCAATGAGTTAAGCTGAGAGGGGTCTCCCTTTATAAACAAGAATCCATAGGCTTGTCAGAGTTAGTATGAATCTTTACTAGAAGGTGAGTAGTCTTCACATCACCAACCACATCCAATAGAAAGGTACCAACCCCTAAAATAAAAATTATGTCTCCAAATAAGGTGTAGTCAATACCAATAATATAATCTTATGAATTTATTACAATATGATTTTCAAAGTATGTTTCCATACATGTGTGAAAGAAACAATCAATTTGGTTAGAAAAAGGAAGTTTTTGTGAAGGGCTTAATAAACCCCCTTGAAGGGGACAATAAGGGTTTGAAACCATAGAATACAAGTTTATCTATGAACCCTAGTTCTACAACCCTTAGGAGAAATGTTAATAGTCAATAGCCTAATCGCAGATGATATCCTAATCTCAGATCAATCTTCGATAACATTATTGTTCCCTTCAATTGATCGAACAAATCATCAATCCTCAACAACGGATACTTATTCTTAATGGTCACCTTGTTCAATTGCATGTAATGAATGCACAATCTGAGGGTACCATCCTTATTCTTCACAAATAATACTTGTGTGCCCCATGGTGATACACTTGCCCTAATTTATCCCTTGTCCAACATTTCCTTCAAATAATGTGAAATAATCGATGCAAGACCAGCATAATTAATGCACAACCGGTATGTGTGTTATCAACTGATACACATAATCAATGTACAACCCACATAAAGTCACAACAAATACATTCAACAATGACACCATCAAATTTCACATGGAGACACCACTACAATCATGACCAATGCCATACATATACAAAAAGCACATAGATCACAAGCACAAGGACCTATATGCAACTGACATGTACATACGACAACACATCCATCCAAGGGGAACAGAAACCAGACATCACCCAAGGAGAACAGAACCATGCTATGATACCACTCTATAACACCCTCTTACCACATCTACCCAAGTAATTGGCCAACCGTGGCAAACATGTGATGAAGAGTTACTATGATATTATTCAACTATGATATGATATTATGGTACATGAAGCTCTACATTTTATCCGAAAATCTCAGTCAATCAAACGACAACCACAGTTCAAAAAAAGCCCCGAATCACTATAAAAGAGCAAACACCAACAGATTTAAAGAGCCGAAAATCAATCTAGATTCTAAAGTCACAGCAAGACTATGCAAACACCCAATGAATTAGGGTTCTTCCAAAACCCTACATTCAACTAAACTTAAATAGACCACTGCCTTCCTGCCAACAGAAATAATCTCATCTAAAAAGGGCCATATGGCCTGAATCAAACAACACAATAAATTCATATCAGTGTTCATTCATAGCTAGAGACCCAAAATTTGTAGAGGAATTTACCTTAATCACATCAAGAGGCATTTTAGTGTGGTTGCGGCGATAAGTTTCAATGTACTTCTTGAAATCAGAGTCGATGTATTCAAAAAATAAGAACAGAACCGGCTTCCCATCCTTGTTCTCAGTGTGCTTCACATCTAACAACCTGCAGAAAAGGCTTTCATCACACATGCATACATATACCCCCTCGAACAAACCCCCAAAACTCCATTTCCGGCCTCAAGTCATACCATTTCTGCAATGCCAGATAAAACCTAGTGATGGTAATATTCTGCCGGGAGATCTGGGCATGCGATTTGAACTCTGGTTGGCAACGCATCTTCCCCATCGCCAGAAAGGGATGGAGATGTGATTTGAACTCTAGTTGGCAACGCATCTTCCTCATCACCAAAGGAGGTTTTGGGGAGGAACAAGCCTCCGTCGTCCAATAGAAAATCCACGAACGACTCCCACAAGGAATGGAGAATGGTTTTGATGGAAACCCATGGAAACATGGGTAACATTCTTGTATCTAGCATTGAATTATGTCTGCCTCCCTCATTTTTACTCCTTCTTACACCCGACTTGGACGACTGAGCGACAGGTAGTAGGGCTGAGACTAGGGGGATGGTCAAATAAGGACTTAGAAGGTGCAGACCTAGAAGGAGAAATCTGGAGACCTAGAAGGAGCCTTTACTAATACTAATAATTTTAATTAAAAATATAATTCATTTATTTTTTATAATTTTTTTTAATTTTATCACTATAAAACATATAATAAAATAAAATAAATAAAAAATTTGAGTGATTTAATACTTATTATAAATTAATATCTTTAATTTATATAAATATATCACATTTATCCACATCACCTCATAATCCCTCATAACCTTTTTCTTTGCAGGATGCTTAAAAAATAAAGGAAAAGAACAACTACCATATATTCAGGCAACCAATGCGCTCTTAGAGTCTTTATTATGCAGCATTCCTTAGACTCATTCCAAAAGTTCTAATCAATCCATATTTTTATTTGAAGTTTTATAAAATGTTTCATATTGTTTTTCCCTCCATTCAGTGTTTTCTTTGTTTTTCCAGGAAAGGGCTTCTTTGACCGAGGGAGAGCCCATAAGAAGAGTATCATCCACATATTTTTAGTGGGTTGAAGGGGGGTTTAGAGGGGTAGAGGTTAATGGGTTAGAGGTTTAGGGGGTTAAATGGGTTAGGCATTTAGAGGTTTAGGGAATTTAGCAATTAAGGATTTTAAGGGTTAGGGTTTTGGGGGTTAAATGGGTTAGGGTTTTAGGGTTTAGGGGGTTAAATGGGTTAAGGGTCGGGAATTAGGGTAATTGTGAGGGCATGATAACTAAGGAGTGTCAGTGCATGCCAAGGATTGAAAAGGCATGCTAACACATGCCAGAAAGTGTTGGGCACAACATTTGGGTTGGGCACAACAGTGATTTTCCAATGACTTCCCTCAAGCCTTTCTTGGAGAGTCCTTCTTTTGCTTCTAAAGTAGGGAACCTAATATCTAATCCTCTTCTTTGAATGGGCATTGGAAATCACATTGTGCATCATTATTGGTCTCATCATTCTAGTAATTTCCCTATACCGAGACTCCTCCCATCAGTGAAAGTTCATAAAGAGCAACGGAAATTGAATAAGGTGACAATGGGTCCTTGTCCCATTGTTTCCACTTGATCTAGTAGTAGTCCCTTTGGAACCCCTCCTAGGACCCTTGCTAAATTAAGCGCTAACATTTTTCAAAAACAAGTATAAAGCAGATGGCTCACTTGAAAAGAATAAATCTAGGCTTGTGGCAAAAGGTTTTACATAAAAAGAAGGGGTCTATTATGAGAATACTTTTTCCCCCATAGAAAAATGGGATACCATATGAACATTCTTTGCCCTAGAAACTCAAAAAGTTGGAAATTCCATCAAATGGATGTAAAAACTGCTTTTTTGAATGGAGATATGAAAGAGAATGTTTTTGTGTCCCAACTAGAAGGATTTTTTGTGAAGGGTTAGGAACATAAAGCTTGCAAGCGGTAAAATCCTTGTATGGCCTCAAGAAAGCACCACGAGCCTAGTATAATAAGGGGTTAGGGGAATATGGGCTTAGGGGTTAGAGGTCTAGGGTTTAGGGGAATAATGTGTTAGTGGTTAAGGGGTTAGGGATTGGGGTCTTAAGGGTTAGGGGATTTAGGCACATTTAGGGGTTAGGGGCATAATGAGTTAGTATTTAAGAGATTAAGGATTCAGGTTAGGGGAATAATGAGTTAGTGGTTAAGGGGTTATGGATTGGGGGGTTAGGGGATTTAGGCGCATTTAGGGGTTAGGGGAATAATGAGTTAGTGGTTAAGGGATTAGGGATTGGGGGTTTAAGGGTTAGGGGATTTAGGTGCAGTTAGGGGTTAGGTGTATAATGAGCTAGTGGTTAAGGGATTAGGGATTAGGGACTTAGGGGATTTAGAAGTTAAGGATTTTAGGGGTTAGGGGTGAGGGTTAATGGGTTAATTGTTAAGCGTTAACAATTTAGGGGTTAAGGGGTTAGGGCTTTAGGTGTTAGTGGTTTAGGGGTTTAAGGGTTTAGAGGTTTAGGGTTTTGGGGGTAATATGGGTTAGGGTTTTAGGGGTTTAGGGGGTTAAATGGGTTAGGGGTTGGGAATTAGGGCTTATGGGGTCAAGGGTTAGACGTTTAGGGTTTACGGGGTTAAATGGGTTTAGGGGTTTAGAGGTTTAGGGGGTTAGGGGATTTAGCAGTTAAGCATTTTAGGGGTTAGGGGTTAAGGGGTTAAGGGGTTAGATGCTTAGGGGGTTAAATGGGTTAGGGGTTTAGAGGTTTAGGGGTTAGGGGATTTAGCAGTTAAGGATTTTAGCAGTTAGGGGTTAAAGGGGTTAGGGGTTAGGTTTTGGGGGTTAAATGGGTTAGGTTTTTAGGGGTTTAGGGGGTTAAATGGATTAGGGTCGGGAATTAGGGTTTAAGGGGTTAAGGGTTTAGAGGTTTAGGGTTTAGGGGGTTAAATGGGTTAGGGGTTTAGGGTTTAGGGGGTTAAATGGGTGAGGGGTTATAGCCATTTATTAGGTGAACAAGGCATAATCTAGTTGTAGTAACCATAACTTGGTTAAGTTGTTATAGTCAAGGCAAGACTTGGTTGGGTTCCCAAGTTCCAAAAAAGTAAGGGTAATTGTGAGGGCATGAGAACTAATGAGTGTCAGTGTGTGCCAAGGAATGAAAAGGGATGCTAACACATGCTAGAAAGTGTCAATGGATGTTGAGGAGTGTTAGGGAGTGCCAGGACATTGCAAGGGAGAAATAGGTCAAAATGCATGGAAATGAATGAATAAGAGTGTGTGCCAAGTAGTGTCAACAAAATCCAAGTGTATTAAGGATAAAGTGTGTTAGGGGAAGGCCATAATAAGACTTGTAGGAGGTAAGCCTATGGTTACATAAAGGGTTGCACAAAGTAGTTTCAGATAAAGGGAAACTTTGGGTTGGGCACAACATTTATTTTCCAATGACTTGGTTGGGTTCCCAAGTCGCAGAAAAAGTAAGGTTATCTATGACAGCATGAAATCTAAGGAATAACAAGGTATTTTAGGGAATAAATGAAGAAAATAGTCTCATCCACTTGGAGCAGGAAAGTTGAGAACAATAATTAGCATGAACAAACAAAGAATCCAATGAGTTAAGCTTAGAGGGGTCTCCCTTTGTCAAAAAGCATCCATAAGCTTGTTAGAGTTAGTATGAATCTTTACTAGAGGTTGAGTAGTCTTCACATCACTAACCACATCCAATAGAAAGGTACCAACCCCTACAATAAAAATGATGTCTCCAGCTAAGGTGTAGCTAATACCAATAATATCACCTTATGAATCTATTAAAATATGATTTGGAAAGTACTTTCCATACATGTTTGAAAGAAAAAATCCATTTGGTTAGCAAAAGGAAGTCTTTTTTAAGACCTCTAGAAACCCCCTTGAAGGAGACAAGAAGGGTTTGAAACCATATAATACAAGTCAATCTATGAACCCTATTGCTAATTGTTTCTATGCATGTGTTTGTTCACTCGGTTTGACATGTGATAGACAATATATGAAGCATTTTTTTCCACATATCATCTTCATTAGATATCATGTTGCTAAGAATGAAGTGTCTGGATTAGAGTTAAAGTTCCTATTTTAGTTTGTTGTCTTTTTTTGTCTTTTAGAGTACAAATATTTCTGGTATATTGTGCTAAGGTAGTTTGGCTTTCAAATATTCAAGGAATATGTGAGCTAATATAAGAAAATATTGTAATATTTGAAATAACATGGTGAACTATTTAGCACAATTTATGGTGTTGGATTGATTAAGATGTTTATTTTTGGATGGATGGAGGTACATCTCTTTAGCCAATAGATAAAAATCATTAAGCATTGTTGCAAGTATGCTATTGACATGTTGAAGTGCCATTGAGACTTAGAGGTAGAAGATTTAGACATGTATGTTTTCACCTATTCGGGTGTAATGATACCTTGTGGAGGTAAGCAAAATTTCCATTTTTTTTAACTTTTGGATATATTCTATACGCTCTTGAGAGAATTTCAACCTTTTAAATAAAACTACAAACAAATGTACATTCATGCAATAATTACTAATTGATTTGGGGGTGACTCAACAAATTGTAGCATGTTGGCTTGTTGAATTTGTTAGTAAGTTAATTAGGGCTTGATAAATTTGTAAGCTTCAGTAGGATTTATTGCAGTTGTATGTGTTTTAGAGAAGCGAGTTTGGAGTGGTGGTTGTGCTTCCTTTATTGAATTTGATTTCTTTGGTTCTTCTTCTTGTGCATGCCCACTGTGGTATATTGTCGTTAGTGGTTAAGGGGTTAGGGATTGGGGGCTTAAGGGTTAGGGGCATAATGAATTAGTATTTAAGGGATTAGGGATTAGGGATTGGGGACTTAAGGGTTAGGGGCATAATGAATTAGTATTTAAGGGATTAGGGATTAGGGTTAGGGGAATAATGAGTTAGTGGTTAAGGGGTTATGGATTGGGGGGTTAGGGGTTAGGGGATTTAGGCGCATTTAGGGGTTAGAGGAATAATGATTTATTGGTTAAAGGATTAGGGATTGGGGGCTTAGGTGTTAGGGGATTTAGGCGCAGTTAGGGGTTATGTGAATAATGAGCTAGTGGTTAAGGGATTAGGGATTAGGGGCTTAGGGCTTAGTGGATTTAGCAGTTAAGGATTTTAAGGGTTAGGGTTGAGGGGTTAATGGGTTAATGGTTAAGCGTTAACAGTTTAGGGGTTTAGGGGTTAAGGGATTAGGGGTTTAGGTGTTAGTGGTTTAGGGGTTCAAGGGTTTAGAGGTTTAGGGTTTAGGGGTTAAATGAGTTAGGGTTTTAGGGTTTTAGGGGGTTAAATGGGTTAGGGGTTAAGGGTTAGTAGTTTAGGGTTTACGGGGTTAAATGGGCTTAGGGGTTTAGAGTTTTAGGGGGTTAGGGGATTTAGTAGTTAAGGATTTTAGGGGTTAGGGGTTAAGGGGTTAAGGGGTTAGATGTTTAGGGGGTTAAATGGGTTAGGGGTTTAGAGGTTTAGGGGGTTAAGGGATTTAGAAGTTAAGTATTTTAGGGGTTAGGGGTTAGGGTTTGGGGGTTAAATAGGTTAGGGTTTTAGGGGTTTAGGGGGTTAAATGGGTTAGGGGTCGGGAATTAGGGTTTAAGGGGTTAGGCGGTTAAATGGGTTAGGGGTTTAGCATTTAGGGGGTTAAATGGGTGAGGGGTTATAGTCATTTCTTAGGTGAACAAGGCACAATCTAGTTTTAGTAACCGTAACTTGGTCAAGTTGTTATATTCAAGGCAAGATTTGGTTGGGTTCCCAAGTTCCAAAAAAGTAAGGATAATTGTGAGGGCATGATAACTAAGAAGTGTCAATGCATGCCAAGGAATGAAAAGGCATGCTAACACATGCCAGAAAGTGTCAATGGATGTTTAGGACTACTAGGGAGTGCCAAGACATTGCAAGGGAGAACTAGGTCAAAATGCATGGAAATGAACGAATAAGAGTGTGTGCCAAGTAGTGTCAACGGATTCCATGTGTCTCAAGGAAAAAGTGTGTTAGGGGAAGGTCAGAATAAGACTTGAAGGAGATAAGCCTATGGTTACATAAAGGGTTGGAGAAAGTAATTTCATACAAAGGGAAACTTTGGGCTAGGCACAACATCGATTTTCCAATGACTTGGTTGGGTTCCCAAGTCACAAAAAAAGCAAGGTTATCTATGACGACATGAAAGCTAAGGAATACCAAGGTGTTTCAGGGAATTCCTAGAAGTACTAAGACATGTTATGCAGTTCCAAGGCATGATAGGCATGCCAAGATGTGGCAGGTGTCAGGGTGTGGCATGAACACATGCTAGGGAGTGTGAGGGCCAAGTGTCAGGGAAACACAAGGGGGAACTAGTTTAAAATTCATGGAAATGAAGTATAAGCCAGTTCCAAGTGTGTTAAGAAGGGAGTGACACGGTATTCTAGGAATTTCCAAGGCATGTTAGAGTGCTAGGGAAGCATACAAAGTTGTTCCAAGTGCCTAGGTGTGCCAATGTGTGCTAAGGAGTGTTAGGGAGTGCCAAGAAAACATAACAGAGGCACACTAGGTCAAAATTCATAAATGAATGAATAAGAGTGTGTGACAGGGAGTGTTAGCGAGTTCTAGGTGTCTCGAGGAGGGAGTGACATGGTATGATAGGCAATACTAAGTCATGTTATAGTGTCAGGGCGACATGCATCCAAGATTTTATATATTCACATACGGGACAATCACAAGATGTCAACAAAATCACATACTTATCGAAATCCTCAACCAGCAAATATATGCTACATTGCTTCTTAATGTGCTTGCAACTAGGTAGGCATCAAAGACAATCATTGCAATGGGTTAAGGGGATCTAAGAGAGAATTATGTAAGGAGTTCCTTCTAGCTGGTAAAGGACATTGTTATTACTATTGTTAAAGGGGGTGGCCTACAAGGATACATTGGTAGCTATTGATGACAGAACATAATTTCAACAATTTATTTCAAAATTTGTATTTGTCCTCCATAAGGTCTTAGAGATTTTTGGAAGAGGAAGTTGTTTTCCTTGTTGCCCTATAATTTTGTAGAATTTCTAATTTCATATTTGGGATAGGAAATTTTAGTAATTTTAGGCATAAGTTAAGATGGTTTTTTTATTTTTAAGGCCTCATAGTCATTAGGAAAGTTAAGTCTTATGATTAGGATTACTTGTGGCATCCTATGTATTTTTCAAACTCCAATACACCAAGGCAAATATGTGGAGGACATTTGGGGGAAATGTGATTTTCCATGAAATGTAGATCGGATTTGGGGAACTTGTAGCTCTTTCCCTTGGATCCTACTAGTTCTTAGAGGTTGTATTTGGAGTGGGTAGCAGGAAAAAACATAATATGCCCAAGAATATTAGTGTTGGAGCAGCTATGGTTAAAACACAAGATTCAAAGTTCAAATCCCCTTGAGTTGCCAACCAAAAAATAATATTTTTTTATCTATTTATTTATTAAATTTTTAGAATGTGGTTTAATGAAAAAAGAAAAATATAATATAAAAGAAATAAATATGACATGATTAAATTTCATGTAGTTTGAATATTGATTTTCAAAAATAAAAATATAATTTTATCCACTATCCACTCATGGATATTTCAATGCAAACTTCCCAATGCTAATGATTTTGTCTTAATTGCTAACTATCTTAAATGGGTTTCGTCTTAATTGTCATTGTTTTAAGTCGCCATTGTCTTAAATATAAACTTTTGTCTTAAATATTTTTGTCTCAAAGTGCTTTTGTCTTAAATCTAAAATTTTGTCTTAAAATATTTTTGTCTCAAATTGCTTTTGTCTTAAATTTTTTTGTCTTAATTTTTTTTGTCTCAAATTGTTTTTGTCTTAAATATTTTTGTCTCAAATTGTTTTTGTCCTAAATATAAAATTTTGTCTCAAATTGTTTGTCTCACACTATTTTTGTCTTAAATTTTATATTTAAGACAATTCAATTGATATTAAAATTTAATATAAAATAACTAAAATAAAAAGTGACTTTTTAAGACAAAAGATTTCTTTTGTCTTAAACAAATGTCTTAAAATGCCCTTGGTGTAGTAGTGCATATAAATAAATAAATAAATATATATATATATATATAGATATAATGTGTTTCTCAATTTAAATCAGTTTTTCAAAAAGTTTTGTTTGAAATTATCCAATTTTTGTTATTGCACCTTCTTCACCTTTAGTCAGATGAAGAGAATATCAATCAAATAAAGAGTACACTTGTCGTATCAAAGTCAAAATGCCTTCTTTCAAATGAACCATTAATCATTAATATGTACAAAACAAAAAAGTGTCTATTTTATTTAGTTTATAAATAAATAACCTACTACATCATTTTAATGTGATCATTCTCACAGCTCAAAAGAAAGTTGTTCTTCAAAATAACATAAAATAAATTACAAGTATTTTAGTGTGGTCATTAGTGACAATTAAAAAAAAAAAGGTTTATCTTCAAAACAACATAAAATAAATACAAGTATTTTAATGTTATCATTGGTGACAATTGAAAAGAAAATTTCTCTTCAAAATAACATAAAAGAAATACAAGTTTAAATGGCATATGAAGTTTCATTCCACTTGAAAATTTTCAATAATAAATGACAAGTAGCAATTAAAACTCTCATCCAATGAGTTTTTCGAACACCTTTAAAAGAAAAGAACAAAAAATGTACTCAAATACCACTAGCATGTTTTAAAAACTTCTTCTTTCTATAATTGAATTGCGAGAAAACCCATCTCAAAATACAATCATTCAAAACCCTCATGCATTGAGAAATTAAGACGATTATAAAGTTGCCAGCATTCATCCCTACATCATACCATATAAAATTTAGATGCATAAGTAATGCATAATATTAGTAAGCTTCTAGCTTATTGGAAGCAACAAGAGAGCAAACTATCCAATGATATCCATGAAAAAAACTTACCATAAAAAAAAAAAATTATTACTATTACTCCACCAAAACATTAATTCATTTGTTATAATAAGGTGTTAACAATATCACTGTTTAGTATATGATAACATACAATATTTAGGTCATTATGTGAATGGTACATTAAGTTTGATTTGTAACCCTTTTTATGTTGCATCCGCATGGTAATAATTCTTATGGTCCTTTGGTTGAATAACGTTATGAATTGAATCAAATTTATATTACATACTTGGATTTGGCGATCATTCGCACATGGAAATTATCAATCGGAAATTGATATTCAATGAGTAATTTAATAATGTTGCAATTCATCTTTTAATGGGGATTTTAGTTACTTTTCCATGTGAATGACTGACATATGTCAGCTACTACTTATTTGTGGATATTTGTGCTCATTGTTGATCTGGAGAACCCTAGATCTGACGGTGGGGAATTCAGCGGGAGGGTTTAGGGTTGCTAGCCGACCCTATGCGCCGCTCTCCTAACTCATTTGCATTATACTCTAATATATTTTCTGCTCTACAACTTTTCATCTTCTAACTCTTCATTCTGGTATCTAAGGTAGTTCTCATCATTCCTTAGTGATATTAGTCACGGTTTCGCTTGACTCGGGTTGTGTTTTTTTTATCATAATTTTTTAATTTTCATTGCGACATGGAGTTTCGCTTGGTCACAAAGCACTGTCTCATTTTTTTTCCTTTTCTATCTTCTTGCATAATATCGTAGGGTACTCGTCATGGTTCAGGCATGTAATATTAATACCCTTGTTGTTCAATTTTGGTCATATTATGAAGTTTGTGCTAGGTTAACTTTGCCTACGAGGGTAACTTCTCTTAGTTCTCCTTTCAATTTAAAATTAATTTCGTTCAGTTGAAATATGGTCAAGGGTTTCTCGTCTCGAAACAACATCATTTTCCATTTCCTTCGAAAGGGTTGTGTGAAGTATACCTCCGTGCATGCCGAGGCTGGAATAGGTAAATTCAAAGTCTTCCCTATGAATTTATGTTTTGCATAGAAACCCTTTCTTTTTCTTGAGAATTTCTCTGTTGATGAGTTTACTTACAGTCTATTCGTTGTTATGGTATAAGTATCAGTTCTTGCTGAAGCCTTGGCAGAAAGGAGAAGTCCTCTCGAAATCTGCAATGTGTTTTCATGGGTGGCCATCACAGGTAAGCTGAACCCAATACTCACCTTCAGATTTTTTTCTCAAATTTTTACTGTGAGTTTACTAAGGGAAAATCCTCTGCGTGAACATGTTCAACACTCGACCCCTAAATTTCTTGTAATGAGAGCTTCTGTTTCCCTTTCAAATTTCAAGGTTTTTTGGCATAGGTTGTTTTCCTCAGTTTTTTATGTTAATAATTATTTTCTCTCCATAAATAGCCCTCTCGAGATAGAAGGATAGTTGGTGTAACATATTATTGATGACTGATATATGTTTCTTTCAAACGATGTTTCCTCTAGACACTTTGCACAAACCCTATACATTTTGTACAAGTTAACTTATTTAAATATGTATAATTATTATACTGTTAATGTCAGTTTATATATCATTTTTCTTGCCGAATCTTCAGCATGGTGGTTACAAGAAATGTTGACATCTAGGTTTTACATTAATAATATAAATATATTCTCATGAAAGTTACTGAATCTATGATACTGCCTGAGATTTTGGAATAGAGTATATTTTCCAAAGTTGATAATTGTTTAAGCTTTACACCTCGTTCTTTTCTTTGTTAAAATTTGGTTCATTATGTACTTCAGGATTCAATAACGAGAGGACCATGACCCTTTCCATGTTACCACAGGGCTCGAATTCTAAACCTCTGAGCCTCATTATATATTTACACAGAATATTAATATTATGAAAGTGGTTTACCAACTAGATCATGCATGAAATATTTGCTCTTGTTTTACTCTCGACACTCTTTGTGTAATCTATTGCATTCACGTACTCAATGATTTTGTTTAAATATGGAAATATTCAATGTATGGATATTAGCTCTGCTTTTCATAGAAATTTTTATTCGTTGATTTATTCCTACATATTTGTACCTCTTTATGCTATCTATCTATACATAGTTTAGGGTTGTCCCAGATTTTAGAATTTAAATAGCAAGAATAAATTCATTTTATTTTATATTTAGCCTTGTTATAGAATTACTTTGTTACTTAGTCTAGTTCTAGATTTGTTTTATCTTTTCAAAGTGGTTGGAAACCAATATTGTTTCTAACTAATAGAGATAATATAAAATACGAGTATAATGAATCTAAAATACATTTTCTTTCTCATCACTTCAAACTTAACCAGTAAACTTAAATACTTATATCCATATTATTGGTTAACTGATGGCACCACCCAACCATGAGAGAGGTGATCATGTAATCTGCTCCCCCTGTGCTTTGTAACAGAGTATAAGGTAGCGGCTATTTTTTCAGAAGTTAGGCCTTAGGACCTTTGTCCAGCCTACACTTCTCTCGGGTTATAGAGCTCCACTGGTAATCATCCATCTGTAGACAACTCTTTTCCTTCACAACATGTTGTTGTAAAACCTTTTCTTATTTTATGAACATAACCCCTTCCCCTTGTCAGGATTTCCTCTTTATCCTCTTGGGGAAGGTAACTGTCAAAAACTGCCTCTTCCTTTTACTTTGGAACCTTGGAATTATTTTACTATTCAATTAATCAATTACTCAATGTAATTTTTGTTCATGAAGTAGAACTCAAGTTTTACTAACGAATAACCATATTCATTAATTCTATTTTAATAAAAAATTCAAATGTATTTTTAAAATTCTTTTAGATGAAAAATTAAAATAAAACGGGGTGTTACATCTTACCCTACTAGAGGCAAACACCGTCCTTGGTGTTCACTTCATTCCAGAAAACATTTCAGGATATGCTTCTCGTATGGAGTTTTCATCCTCCCAAGTAGCCTGTTAAAGTGTCACCGCACTCCAACCTGGGGATGAGACTTGTCTTCCCCGGAGCATTATTTCTCTCTGATCGAGAATATGTTGAGGTTCTACCAGAAATTCGTCGTCTCATTCTACCTGCAAGAAACATAATGTACACCTAGTGTATCAAATCATAACTTACATGTATGCTCTACTAGTGTATCAAATGCTTGGGGTCATGTATGTATCACTTTAGTAAAGATACATGAAACACACTATGTACCAATATGTGGCTAGGCAATGCCAGTCGATAAGCCACCAACCCTATCCGTTCCAAAATTTGGAAAGGTCCACAATACATAAGAGCCAATTTGGCACAAGTATTCCATCTTAAGGTGATCTTCTTGAGTTTAATTCTTACATAAACATGATCACCCACCTCGAATTCTCGGAAAGTTATTTTTCATTCAACATATATCTTTTTCCTGTCTTGGGCTTCTTTTATATTCTGTCTATTTTTTCTTATCTCATGCTCCATTTCCTCCAGCATGTCTGACCCAAGCATTAGTTTGGTTTCAGAATGCTCCAATCTATGGGGGTCCATAATTGTCTTCCGTACAATGCTTCAAAAGGACTCATCTTGAGGGATTCTTGTTATCCATTGTTGTAGGCGAATTTGACCAGATGCAATACTCTTCCCCCTTTGTGGGTTGTTGCATCCACTAGTACAAAATGGCTAATTAGCTACTAAAAAAGGACTAAAATTTGCATATAAATGACTATTTTTCAGTCGATGACCAATAGTAGCTAATTTACAGTATCTTATAACGCGGCCAACTTTTTGTCATTTTTGACTTAGTCATTAATTGGTTATCTCAATTTTTTTGTCTAGTTGTATATTTGGTCATTAATTTAGTCACTGATTTAGTCATTAATTTAGTCATTGATTTTATCATTAATTTAGTAATTGATTTGGTCATTCATTTGGTCATTGATATGGTCATTGATTTGATCGTTGATTTAATCATTGATTTAATCTTTGATTTGGTCATTAATTGTCACAATTAATGACCAAATATACAAAAAAATATATTACTATATCATCACCTGACAAAACCAATTAATGACCAAATAAATATGACCAAAATGTTGGTCGTGTTATAAGATACTATAAATTAGCTACTAATAGTCATATATTTGATCATTAATTTAGTCATTAATTTAGTCATTGATTTGATCATTGATTTAATCATTGATTTAATCGTTGATTTAATCTTTGATTTGGTCATTAATTGTCACAATTAATGACCAAATATAAAACAAAATATATTACTATATGATCACCCGACAAAATCAATTAATGGCCAAAGAAATATGACCAAAATGTTGGTCGTGTTATAAGATACTATAAATTAGCTACTAATAGTCATATATATGCAAATTTTAGAAATCATTTGAAACCAATTAATGACTGAATATACATGAATAAATTTTAGTCGTGTTATAAGATACTATAAATTAGCTACTAATAGTCATATACATGAAAAATTTAGTAGTCATTTGTAGTCAAAAATTCATCATTTGCAGTAGTCATTTATTCATTATATAAATGACTAATTTAGTAGTTTGTATTCATTTCATTTACTTTCATTAATAATCATTATAAATGACTAATTTAGTCGTATATTCATTTTATATGTGTTCATCATTAATAAATATAAACTACTATTTTAATAGTTTTATATTGATTTTATTTGTTCATTATTAATCAACATAAATTAATTAGTATGATTTTGCAACTAAAGTTAAAAAAAAAATTCATACAAATTACATGTCTATCTAATATGAAAACGCAAAGTTGCATATGTTAATTACAATACCAGGTAATATCAAGTGCAAATATAAATAATTCCAACCACATAAATTATATTATATAAAATTTCAAGTATTACAATATGAGTTTCCAACATAATATTGGTTGGAGTACAATTTACAGATAAAATATTGTTGATCAATTCAAAGCATTATCATTATCTTTCCAAGGAATTGCAAGTGAATTCACCAACTTTGAAAACATGACCATCAGTATTTATGTGTTTGTCTTATGTGGGATATTGGCTCTAAATATTCTAGTAAATTTGTATTTTATTATAATATTTTAAATTAGATATACCCAATTCCGCCTCTTTATCCAGCATTTTTATTTTTTATTGTTCACCCCACAGGATGGAGGATGGAGTATCCAATAAAGTATTGATGTTGATATGGGCTGTTGATAATAAATAAATATTCTAATGGTTTTTTATTTTATTGTAAATATTCGGGTCCATGCAACCTCGCCTCGGTGTTCTTGCTGTCTGTTGTGGCTTCCATTCTTATACACTTGGAAGAAGGCGGGGAAGATGAACATGAGATCGAGGAATTTTCAGTGCTCGCAAGGGGGACCAGCTGGAGAACGCAGGGAGGATTAGGTTTAGGTTTACGTTTAAGTTTAAGTTTAATTTTGTTGGTTATTTTTTGAACAAAAATAAAATAGAATTGTTAGTTATTCATGGCTGGCTTGGTGACGCTTTTCTTGGTTTTATTGCAATTCACTGCAAATCCAACCGTCAGTCCATGTAATTCCAAAAGGAGCAAAAATTCCCTCCCTTTATCAAACATTAACATTCCATTTATTTCCACACAGCATCTTGTCACATCAAACGTTTCTACAGAATCTTGGCACATCAAATTACATTTTCTACTCTTGGCATCTTGGCACATCAGCGTTCGTGGGTACAAAATAATTGCGTAAAGCATCCCAGAGATTGGTGCGCTGTCATCCAAAACTGAAAAGAGCCCTATATAATGATGACCTTGGCTTCCACTCCTCCACACCAGCTCCACTTCCATCTTCGTCTTACTTTTTGTGTAGTATTATCCTATAATTTGCCTTCACCTTCAGGCGTGAGAATGGCTTCAGTTGTGCAATACCGCGAGCTTGCTGAAGTGTTCTGCAAGTTCGACAGCAACGGCGACGGCAAAATATCCAAGTCGGAACTCCAACAAGGACGGCTTCATCAACTTTGACCTCAAAGAACCTCCAAGCCGCCCGTCTCATGCGAGACTCCGCTTCAGTTGTGCAATGTGCCGCCTGGAGCTGGAGGACGTGTTCCGCAAGTTCGACACCAACGGCGAGGAGATTGATGGCGTGATGAAGGACGTGGACTCCAACAAGGACGGCTTCATCAGCTTCGACGAGTTCGTGGCCGCCAACACCAACGACCTCAACGCCGCCCGTCTCATGCGAGGCCTGGCTTCCGCTAATTGACGCCCCCCTCTAATTAATAAATAAATAAATACTCCCCTACCATCAGCTCTCAGCGCTTAACTCTATCATTATATATATGAGGGCTTAGTGAATGTACTCTTTATTTCTCCTATCGTATTTACTTTTACTTTCAGTTTCAAATATATGCACATATGTTTAAAATAACTACAAGGTCTTCATGCGATTCACTATCCCTAATTTTTTAGATACGTTGTTCTTTGAGAAAAAACATTTAAAATAACTACACCATCTCCATGATGCGATTCACTATCCCCTCCCCTAATCTGATCTTTTAGACATACGTTGTTGTTTGAGAATAAATATTTAAAATAACTATACCATCTCCATGATGCGATTCATTATCCCCTCCCCTGCGATTCATTATCCCCTCCCCTAATCTGATCTTTTAGACATACGTTGTTGTTTGAGAATAACCATCTCCATGATTGGATTCACTATTCCCTCCCTTAATATGATCTTTTAGACATACGTTGTTGTTTGAGAATAAACATTTAAAATAACTACATCATCTTTTAGACAAGTTGCTGTTTAGAAAAAAAATCATTTAAAATGCTATTCACTATCCCCTAATCTTTTAGATAGGTTGTTGTTTGAGAAAAATCATTGATTATACTTCCTTGTTTTTATTGATGTCATACAACATGCTACTCACATAAGCTAAGTCCTTGTTGTTTGTCGAAAGAAATGCGTTCATTAGACCAATTCATGTGATTTTTATAAAATCAATGAAATTTTTTCATGTAAACATATAGGAAATCTTTTTTTTCATATATGAATTTGAGAGTTTAGTATGCTAACATATAAATAAATAAATAAATAAATAAATAAATAAATATATATATATATATATATATATATATATATATATATATAATGGGTTTCTCAATTTAAATCATTTTTTCAAAAAGTTTTGTTTGAAATTATCCAATTTTTGTTATTGCACCTTCTTCACCTTTAGTCAGATGAAGATAATATCAATCAAATAAAGAGTACACTTGTCGTATCAAAGTCAAAATGCCTTCCTTCAAATGAACCATTGATCATTAATATGTACAAAACAAAAAAGTGTCTATTTTATTTAGTTTATAAATAAATAACCTACTACATCATTTTAATGTGATCATTCTCACAACTCAAAAGAAAGTTGTTCTTCAAAATAACATAAAATAAATTACAAGTATTTTAGTGTGGTCATTAGTGACAATTCAAAAAAAAAGTTTATCTTCAAAACAACATAAAATAAATACAAGTATTTTAATATGATCATTTCTTACAATTGAAAAGAAAATTGCTCTTCAAAATAGCATAGAATAAATAGAAGTTTAAATGGCATATGAAGTTTCATTTATGTGAAAAATTTTCAATAATAAATGACAAGTAGCACTTAAAACTCTCATCCAATGAGATTTTTAAACATCTTTAAAAGAAAAGAACAAAACATGTACTGAAATACTACCAGCATTTTTTTTTTAATTATTCTATCTATAATTGAATGCTAGAAAACCCATCTCAAAATACAATTATTCAAAATCTTCAGGCATGAACAATTAAGACAAATATAAATTTGCAAGCACCCATCCGAACATCATACCATATAAAATTTAGATGCATAATTATTGCATAATATTAGTGAGATTCTCACTTGGTGGAAGCAACAAGAGAGCAAACTATCCAATGATATAACTAAAGATATAACTATATAATGCCCAAATTCTTCCCTAAAATATTGTTACCATTCCATGTCCATTTCCCCCTTAGATTAATGTATCCTTGCATAAGTTAGCCCAACGTTTCCACCTTCATAATTGGATGAAGTTCTTAAAAAATCATTTTCTTTTGTGTTACTCTAACCAACATGATTAGCTTATGGGGAATTACCCTAAACCAATGAAAACAAGCATCTCAACCTAGTTTGTATGATTATTTATATGTATCTTTTTAAAGAAGTAGTACCTTATTAAACTCTCTTGTTTATCACCAATTTAGGGGAAAATATACATTATTCATAAGTTGTTTCCCTACATTATCTCATATTCAACATAGGGTACCCTTTCAAATTAAGAAAAGAAATAGAATTACCTAAGAGGAGAGGAACCAATTTCTCAATGACTTTTAACTCCAAAGTCTTGGAAACTTCACACTCTAGCAGAATCACATCCATCTTATTTTGTTCCAATCCTTTTTCACATTATAAAATTCCCAAGACCTCATTTCACTCATTTGGCTTCTTCCAACAACTAAGTTGTGATGGCAAGTATTCTGAATTCTTTGGTTCAAATCTCAAACTCTAATAAATTAGATAAACTTTTCTTGATAATTTCAAAGGAATTTATGTTTATAGATGATTGTGGCAAAATATATGGAATGGTCATGTATGGAAAAAGAGAAATTCTCAACTAGTTTAATTAACAATCAGTCTTGCTATTAAGTTTCTCATGCTCAAAATCGTTAAAGACCACTCACCTCAAGCCAATGCATTTTGAAAAAGCATTAGTCTTAGTTGCATTCCTCCACTTAATTATTCCCACCTATCCCAATAATGTTCATTAGATCATGTCTGGTTAGCAAGGGGAGCCTAAAAGTGTGAATTATTTATAAAAAAATTAAGGTCCTTGTCCAAAAATAATTCGCTCATTACATTATGATGTCATGATTAGATGATGAAGGAAAAATATGTGTAAATTGTTTTATTAATTTATATTCTATAGAATAATTTTAAATGCAATTCCACATTCATCATACTCTATAAGATAATAATATAACCATGAGAAATAATTGAAGCATAAAATAAGTGGAAAATTGCAATCTACCGTCTAAAAATGTATCCCCTAGGTTTTTTGGATGAAGCTATTAACTATGCAAATTATATAGAGAGTTGTAGTTCATACATAGGTTTTACAAAATGTAACACTCAAATATGCATGGATAAAAATGTACATTAATCACATATTTTCATATATTAGGTCGATCCATAGGCCATTTATTTGTACACTTAAGTGCATGACAAAACTCCATAAAAATATTTAGATATTTCCAAATTTGATCCTTCAAGGTAGCCCCAAACCATTAGGTATATTTTCAATTCTTGTTCCCAACCAAATAAACTAGCAATATATTAGCATGTTGGTCACACAACATGTTCTATAAGTGAGGTTGTTTAAACACGTTAAGACACCCCCCCTTTAAAAATAATTGAAGATTTATGAGATGATATTAGCCTAACGCCCTCACATAATGAAAAATTCCTTAATCTCAAGAAAAAATATAAATTTAACTAACATTTCTTTTGTTAATAACTTAGTAAGTATATCATTAATTAGATCATGTCTTGTAATGGACAAGATACATCATGTTCCCTTATACCGTCTTCCTAATATAGTGCATGTGAAGATCAATATAAATCATAATAACATGTGCAACATGGTTAGAAGCCACTTGAATGGGACCGAAATTCGGCACTGAAAACCATATGGATATGTTAATATAGAGAATGTTTCTATTTGGTGTTTTTATACTCTTGCAATGTTGTGTTTGGTCATGGAAAGAGTTTTTCTTTGTTCAATTATTTTGATGTGTGTGGGTATGAGAATTTTAACCTCTCAGAATCTTCCCATATTATCATGTTTATTTTGAACTATTTTATGCTTTCTAATGTTTGATATGAAACTATGGTCTTTTTTTGGTTGGAGGCTATTATAGAAAGCAAGTTGGAGACCAATCTCAGTTACATAAAATCTTTGATTATGTATAGTGATTACTTGGTGTAGTATGCCTAGTTATATTTTATTTTGGCTTGGGTACTTACTCATTCATGGATAAATAAGTGGTCTTATCACTTAATTTCAAGAGGGAATTGATAGGATTGATTCAATACTATTCTTTATTAAAAATGGGACTATTCTTGATTTCACTTAAACCTTTTTCTTTGGTCCATTAGCTAGGATTTAGTTCCGTGTATTTGATACTACATTCTAGCATTGATATTAGTTGCATCTCATTTATACTCATATAAACCAATATTATGGCTACTAGGACATAACATGATGTTTGAACATAGAAAGGTCTTATTGGGCCCTTTTGCCAAGTATGCATCCAAAGTTTACAAATGTTGTTTTCCAATGTCAAAAGGATTTTTATTGTAGTTTTTGGTATGAATAAGCTTGATGATTATAGTATACTTACGACATTTTCTAAAATTTGGGAAACATGTTTTATCTTTGTTTTTCTTATTATATTTTTGCTATACTAATTAACCTTTTACAATTTCTTATAGAATGCCTCTTTTTTAATCATTTTGCGAATATTTAGTGCATAGTAAAATAAAAATTTTCACATTATTTTCATATATTCATATGCCAATAACACATTCCTTTTTCTACAAAAATCGAGTCCAAAGAACTAGTGCAATAAAAGGAAAGAAGAAGGACCACAATCCCAAGCAATAGTCCCTTGCTTTGAATGATGAAAAAAGAGTGATATATAAAGGAAATAAGGCTTCTTAACATTATAACTTTTCTGGAATAGATGGCCATGTAGAATCACGTCATTGGAAGAATATAAAAGTTTTTAGTGTATGGAAAGTTTTAAGTACACTAATTTATCTTAAAGTGTAGATACTATAGAGAATCTTACTAGTCCCTAATACTCAAACTGTAAATTGGTTGGAAATATTTTTGTAGAAATATTCAAATTTAAAATGATTTCATAAAGTGTCTATAAAATTTTGGCAATTATTAAGATACAATAATATTATCCTATAAAATTTGGGGAAAAGAATAAAAAAAAATGGAAATTAGTGAATGCTCTTTTGGAAAATAGTATTGAAAATTAGCACATCTACAAAATTTAGCCCTTCACATTTTCCCTAGTTATGAGAAGCCATGGCATAATAGAATGTCGGTATTGATCATCCTCCCATTTGTAGTCCTTAAGTTATAAAAATCAATCCATTTCTCTTGATATGTACATATTCATAGAAAGGTCCAACTAATTTCACAAAACTTCTTGCATATTTTCCTTGTTTTATAGCTCTTTCAACCAATATATATACTCATTTTCATGGTTGGTCTGATCTGTATTTTCATTTCCTAATTCTCACTCTTTTCCTATCTAAAAAAATTATTTTCTTATTTTCCTCTTAATCTCACTCTATTCGAATTTTCTCATGCATCCCCCCTAACAAGAAGTTCCCCACACTATTTTGTGTTCCTATTAATGTGCGGGAGATACCTCGCTAAAATATAAGATTGGTGGCTCACTCTAGGACTTATTTTCGTCACCAGTCATAAATTAAATAGGCTGAATACAATAAGGTAGGATACAAAGAAAAATAGTAAAAAAATCCCATATAGCCCCTTATCTTCCCCCTCTTGTGGTATCAGAGATCATTTAGGCACTCATGCTTGTTGGTCTTTTTCATTATCATTTTATTAATTGCAATAGTAAAAATATATGAAATGTTTATGACACCATGGTATATCTACCTCATGGTGATCAATATACCAAAACATAAAGATATCTATGCACAGTTTAAATAATTTAACTACAAATGTTCCAAGGAGATAAATTGGGATGTTACATCCCCCCATTTTTTAATTAAAATTGTCCTCATTTTTATTTCAATACAAGAAATTATATGAAGAAAATAGGGATGTGTATGTCTCTCTCCTGGAATATCCCATCTCCAAAGTAACTTGGTTAAGTTTGAAATTGTCACCACTATCAAACACTTACCATAAAAAAAAAATTATTACTATTACTCCACCAAAACATTAATTCATTTGTTATAATAAGGTGTTAACAATATCACTGTTTAGTATATGATAACATACAATATTTAGGTCATTATGTGAATGGTACATTAAGTTTGATTTGTAACCCTTTTTATGTTGCATCCACATGGTAATAATTCTTATGGTCCTTTGGTTGAATAACGTTATGACTTGAATCAAATTTATATTACATACTTGGATTTGGCGATCATTCGCACATGGAAATTATCAATCGGAAATTGATATTCAATGAGTAATTTAATAATGTTGCAATTCATATTTTAATGGGGATTTCAGTTACTTTTCCATGTGAATAACTGACATATGTCAGCTACTACTTATTTGTGGATATTTGTGCACATTGTTGATCTGGAGAACCCTAGATCTGACGGTGGGGAATTCAGCGGGAGGGTTTAGGGTTACTAGCCGACCCTATGCGCCGCTCTCCTAACTCATTTGTGTTATGCTCTGATACATTTTCTGCTCTACAACTTTTCATCTTCTAACTCTTCATTCTGGTATCTAAGGTAGTTATCATCATTCCTTAGTGATATTAGTCACGGTTTTGCTTGACTCGGGTTGTGTTTTTTTAATCATAATTTTTTAATTTTCGTTACGACATGGAGTTTCGCTTGGTCACAAAGCACTGTCTCATTTTTTTCCTTTTCTATGTTCTTGCATAATATCGTAGGGTACTCGTCATGGTTCAGGTATGTAATATTAATACCCTTGTTGTTCAATTTTGGTCATATTATGAAGTTTGTGCTAGGTTAACTTTTCCTACGAGGGTAACTTCTCTTAGTTCTCCTTTCAATTTAAAATTAATTTCGTTCAGTTGAAATATGGTCAAGGGTTTCTCGTCTCGAAACAACATCATTTTCCATTTCCTTCGAAAGGGTTGTGTGAAGTATACCTCCGTGCATGCCGAGGCTGGAATAGGTAAATTCAAAGTCTTCCCTATGAATTTATGTTTTGCATAGAAACCCTTTATTTTTCCTGAGAATTTCTCTGTTGATGAGTTTACTTATAGTCTATTCGTTGTAATGGTATAAGTATCGGTTCCTGCTGAAGCCTTGGTATAAAGGAGAATTCCTCTCGAAATCTGCAATGTGTTTTCATGGGTGGCCATCACAGGTAAGCTGAACCCAATACTCACCTTCAGATTTTTTTCTCAAATTTTTACTGTGAGTTTACTGAGGGAAAATCCTCTGTGTGAACAAGTTCAACACTCGACCCCTAAATTTCTTGTAATGAGAGCTTTTGTTTCCCTTTCAAATTTCAAGGTTTTTTGGCATAGGTTGTTTTCCTCTGTTTTTTATGTTAATAATTATTTTCTCTCCATAAATAGCCCTCTCGAGATAGAAGGATAGTTGGTGTAACATATTATTGATGACTGATATACGTTTCTTTCAAAGGATGTTTCCTCTAGACACTTTGTGCAAACCCTATACATTTTGTACAAGTTAACTTATTTAAATATTTAATTATTATACTGTTAATGTCCGTTTATATATCATTTTTCTTGTCGAATCTTCAGCATGGTGGTTACAAGAAATGTTGACATCTAGGTTTTACATTAATAATATAAATATATTCTCGTGAAAGTTACTGAATCTATGATTTTGACTGCCTGAGCTTTTGGAATAGAGTATATTTTCCAAAGTTGATAATTGTTTAAGCTTTACACCTCCTTCTTTTCTTTGTTAAAATTTGGTTCATTATGTACTTCAGGATTAATTAATGAGAGGACCATGATACTTTCCATGTTACCACAGGGCTCGAATTCTAAACCTCTGAGCCTCATTATATATTTACACAGAATATTAAGATTATGAAAGTGGTTTACCAACTAGATCATGCATGAAATATTTGCTCTTGTTTTACTCTCGACACTCTTTGTGTAATCTATTGCATTCACGTACTCAATGATTTTGTTTAAATATGGAAATATTCAATGTATGGATATTAGCTCTGCTTTTCATAGAAATTTTTATTCGTTGATTTATTCCTACATATTTGTACCTCTTTATGCTATCTATCTATACATAGTTTAGGGTTGTCCCAGATTTTAGAATTTAAATAGCAAGAATAAATTCATTTTATTTTATATTTAGCCCTGTTATAGCATTACTTTGTTACTTAGTCTAGTTCTAGATTTGTTTTATCTTTTCAAAGTGGTTGGAAACCAATATTGTTTCTAACTAATAGAGATAATATAAAATACCAGTATAATGAATCTAAAATACATTTTCTTTCTCATCACTTCAAACTTAACCAGTAAACTTAAATACTTATATCCATATTCTCGGTTAACTGATGGCACCACCCAACCATGAGAGAGGCGATCATGTAATCTGCTCCCCCTGTGCTCTGTAACAGAGTATAAGGTAGCGGCTATTTTTTCAGAAGTTAGGCCTTAGGACCTTTGTCCAGCCTACACTTCTCTCGGGTTATAGAGCTCCACTGGTAATCATCCATCTGTAGACAACTCTTTTCCTTCACAACATGTTGTTGTAAAACCTTTTCTTCTTTTATGAACATAACCCCTTCCCCTTGTCAGGATTTCCTCTTTATCCTCTTGGGGAAGGTAACTGTCAAAAACTGCCTCTTCCTTTTACTTTGGAACCTTGGAATTATTTTACTATTCAATTAATCAATTACTCAATGTAATTTTTATTCATGAAGTAGAACTCAAGTTTTACTAACGAATAACCATATTCATTAATTCTATTTTCACTTAACAAATTCAAATGTATTTATAAAAGTATTTTAGACAGAACATTAAATTAAAATGGGGTGTTACATTTTCCCCCACTAGAGGTAAACACCATCCTCGGTGTTTACTTCATCGTGGAAAACATTTCAGGATAGGCTTCTTGTATAGAGTTTTGATCCTCCCAAGTAGCCTCCTCCGGGTTAAAGTGCTTTCATTGCACCTTAACCTGGGGGATGACTTGCCTCTGGAGCATTATTTCTCTCTGATCGAGAATATGTTGAGGTTCTACCAGAAATTCGTCGTCTCATTCTACCTGCAAGAAACAAAATTTATAATTAATTTAGTTAAGGATCCTTCTTTTCTAGAAGTCATAATGTAAACATAACTTACATGTATGCTCTACTAGTGTATCAAATGCTTGGGGTCATGTATGTATCACTTTAGTAAAGATACATGAAACACACTATGTACCAATATGTGGCTAGGCAATGCGAGTCGATAAGCCACCAACCCTATCTGTTCCAAAATTTGGAAAGGTCCACAATACCTAAGACCCAATTTGGCACAAGTATTCCATCTTAAGGTGATCTTCTTGAGTTTAATTCTTACATAAACGTGATCACCCACCTCGAATTCTCGAAAAGTTATTTTTCATTCAACATATATATTTTTCCTCTCTTGGGCTGCTTTTATATTCTGTCTATTTTTTCTTATCTCATGCTCCATTTCCTCCAGCATGTCTGACCCAAGCATTAGTTTGGTTTCAGAATGCTCCAATCTATGGGGGTCCATAATTGCCTTCCGTACAATGCTTCAAAAGGACTCATCTTGAGGGATTCTTGTTATCCATTGTTGTAGGCGAATTTGACCAGATGCAATACTCTTCCCCCTTTGTGGGTTGTTGCATCCACTAGTACAAAATGGCTAATTAGTTACTAAAAAAAGGTATAAAATTTGCATATAAATGACTATTTTTCAGTCGATGACCAATAGTAGCTAATTTACAGTATCTTATAACGCAGCCAACTTTTTGTCATTTTTGACTTAGTCATTAATTGGTTATCTCAATTTTTTTGTCTAGTTGTATATTTGGTCATTAATATAGTCATTGATTTAGTCATTAATTTAGTTATTGATTTTATCATTAATTTAGTAATTGATTTGGTCATTCATTTGGTCATTGATATGGTCATTGATTTGATTGTTGATTTAATCATTGATTTAATCTTTGATTTGGTCATTAATTGTCACAATTAATGACCAAATATACAAAAAAATATATTACTATATCATCACCCGACAAAACCAATTAATGACCAAATAAATATGACCAAAATGTTGGTCATGTTATAAGATACTATAAATTAGCTACTAATAGTCATATATTTGATCATTAATTTAGTCATTGATTTGGTCTTTAATTTGGTCATTGATTTGATCATTGATTTAATCGTTGATTTAATCTTTGATTTGGTCATTAATTGTCACAATTAATGACCAAATATAAAACAAAATATATTACTATATGATCACCCGACAAAATCAATTAATGGCCGAAGAAATATGACCAAAATGTTGGTCGTTTTATAATATACTATAAATTACCTACTAATAGTCATATATATGCAAATTTAAGTCATCATTTGAAACCAATTAATGACTGAATATATATGACTAAATTTTAGTCATGTTATAAGATACTATAAATTAGCTACTAATAGTCATATATATGAAAAATTTAGTAGTCATTTGTAGTCAAAAATTCATCATTTGCAGTAGTCATTTATTCATTATATAAACGACTAATTTAGTAGTTTGTATTCATTTCATTTACTTTCATTAATAATAATTATAAATGACTAATTTAGTCGTATATTCATTTTATATGTGTTCATCATTAATAAATATAAACTACTATTTTAATAGTTTTATATTGATTTTATCTGTTCATTATTAATCAACATAAATTAATTAGTATGATTTTGCAACTAAAGTTTAAAAAAAAAATTCATACAAATTACATGTTTATCTAATATGAAAACGCAAAGTTGCATATGTTAATTACAATACCAGGTAATATCAAGTGCAAATATAAATAATTCCAACCACATAAATTATATTATATAAAATGTCAAGTATTACAATATGAGTTTCCAACATAATATTGGTTGGAGTACAATTTACAGATAAAATATTGTTGATCAATTCAAAGCATTATCATTATCTTTCCAAGGAATTGCAAGTGAATTCACCAACTTTGAAAACATCACCATCAGTATTTATGTGTGTGTCTTATGTGGGATATTGGCTCTACGGGTACCGCTAGACCTATACACTTCTCTCTCTTTGTCACTCTAGTGTTAGTGTTCCCCTCTTTCTTCAATCCTTGATTCTTACCATCAATACTGAGTCCATTTTCTGCAAAAAGAAAACAAAAAAAAGTTACAATGCAAAGTATAATACATGAAAGTGAATGAATAGTGGAATATAAACTAAAGTAGACTATAAAGGATTTATACGATATATACCTCAACATCAGCAATATTTTTAATGTCATTTTATCACCATAAAAGCAAGAAACTCGAACAAGTTTTCTTTAGTTAGGAAATAGTGGCCACTATGTGGCCAGATGACCTGTATAAACAAAGAAAATAAAATGTCACAAATAAACACAACAGAGCTAGAAATTTCTACTAAGAATGTATCATGCTCCACTTTTGTAGTTGTATCGTTTCCTCTAGT
The DNA here is from genome assembly GCA_034641835.2 of Pinus albicaulis. NCBI lineage: Eukaryota > Viridiplantae > Streptophyta > Pinopsida > Pinales > Pinaceae > Pinus > Pinus albicaulis. Next base: position 607,548,888 of record CM076571.1, on the reverse strand, counting down.
TATCTCTAAGTAGTGACACTTCAACAATAAAACTGGTTAGTAGAAATCTAAAGTGTGGAGCAAAGTATTGCTGACACAAGATTACAACAAGAAACTAAAAAAGAATAAGACAAGACTTTTTAAATTGTGATACTAACCGGGAATATAGCTTCAATATAGTGACCTTCAATTATCAACGTACTATTCCAACGGAAAAGGAATCCAATTTCCATAAGCCAACAAATTATGTATGCCCCTTATTTTCCTTGTAATTAATTGAGCAAGATTAGCAGACACAATTTCCATTTAGAATCTCTAAAATTATTCTATAAATATTCAAAGAAAACTTGATGTTACTCATTCATTTTTCTCTGATGCACACAAAATTGAATGTGCTAACTTGTTTTTGAGCTGGAGAATTTTTTAATTCATCGTGTGTAAAATCATTATTTATTTGTGTGACTTTTTTTTAATGATTAGGCAACGGGCCTATATTTGATCAAAAAACATATTTTTTAGAATATATTCCCTTTTTCTAATTCAAAGCTAGATTTCCTTCCAGTTTATGACATTCAAACAAACTATAATAATCTTTCTTTAACAAGTCACTGTTGTAATATACTACTAAACAGACAACTACGTAATGAAGTTATTAGTGGTGGAATACTAATAAATCACAAATACAGGCAAGAAATAACACCACTATGTCCTAGACATGCCATGTCTTTATCCTCTTGGTTGGAAATATTACTTCATGAAAACAACATATTTGACAAAGAGAGATTTTCTAAAACTAACCAATGCTGGTGTATCCAAAAACATTGACATTTCTATTGGCATGCCCTCAAAATGTGTGGAAGTATCAAACAAGTGTAGTGCACTTCCCTGTAAGGTTAAATTTTGGCAATGGAATATGTTGTCCCTTAGTATAATTGGGTTTAAACTTTCCTTTGATAACTTAGAGAGAATGGGAATCCAATATAGAACAATGATAGAAAGCTTTTATTCATTCACACTTACCTAGATCCTAAACAAGCATTGCAGTGTTATAAAAATCCAAGAATGTCTCACATTCCACCAGGAAACAAAATTTCTAGATTTTGATTGTAACCCTTGAGGCTTTCTGAAATTTGTAAATAAGTAACATCATAAATATTTTTCCTTAGTTCTCATACCTTCTTTTGTGTGGAGCTTGAGAAAATATGTGCCTACACATATCAAAATATAGCATGTTGTGGAGTACATTTACATGAAAGAAATCATTCAAAAATTTATATTCTATCAAGATTGAGGAACGTGTTAAATGTCCATTATTTGCATCTTTGTGAAATGGTGTCATTAATAATTTGAAGGTTCTTGGCTTGCTAGTATGATCTAATTATTTCTTTGTGAAAGATGTTTTTTCACTCCTATTTTTAAAATTTTAATGTTTATGAACAATATATAGATACAATGGATGCTTCGAATAATAAAAGTGGCAATTATTTTTCCATCAATAGAATTCAATTATTTGCATATGGTGTAAATTCAATAGTTCTATTGGTGGTACTTAGGGTCAAACTAAACGGTTATTTCGCATGCATTAAAAGAAGTACAAAGTGATAATAGGAAGGACTCATGTGAAATTTTCTAATTGTACATGTTGAATCTGCAAGTGATGACCTTGGCTTCCACTCCTCCACACCAGCTCCACTGCCATCTTCGTCTTAGTTTTTGTGTAGTATTATCGTATAATTTGCCTTCACCTTCAGGCGTGAGAATGGCTTCAGCTGTGCAATACCGCAAGCTTGCTGAAGTGTTCCACAAGTTCGACAACAACAGCGACGGCAAAATATCCAAGTCGGAACTGAGCTCTGTCATTTCGGAGGTGGAGATTGAAGGGGTGATGAAAGAGGTGGACTCCAACAAGGACGGATTCATCAACTTTGACGAGTTCGTGGAGGCCAACTCCAAGAACCTCAAAGCCGCCCGTCTCATGTGAGACTCCACTTGAGCTGTGCAATGTGCCACCCAGCCCAGCCGCCTGGAGCTGGAGGACGTGTTCCGCAAGTTCGACACCAATAGCGATGGCAAAATATCGAAATCGAAACTGAGCGCCATCCTCAAGTGCAGCGCTATGGAGGAGGAGTTTGATGGCGTGATGAAGGACGTGGACTCCAACAAGGACGGCTTCATCAGCTTCGACGAGTTCATGGCCGCCAACACCAACGACCTCAATGCCACCCGTCTCATGCAAGGCCTGGCTTCAGCTAATTGACGCCCCCCTCTAGTTAATAAATAAATAAATACTCCCCTACCATCAGCTCTCAGCGCTTAACTCTATCATTATATATATGAGGGCTTAGTGAATGTACTCTTTATTTCTCCTATCGTATTCACTTATACTTTCATGCACATATGTTTAAAATAACTACAAGGTCTTCATATGATTCACTATCCCTAATGTTTTAGATACGTTGTTCTTTGAGAAAAAACATTTAAAATAACTACACCATCTCCATGATGCGATTCACTATCCCCTCCCCTAATCTGATCTTTTAGACATACGTTGTTGTTTGAGAATAAATATTTAAAATAACTATACCATCTCCATGATGCGATTCACTATCCCCTCCCCTAATCTGATCTTTTAGACATACGTTGTTGTTTGAGAATAACCATCTCCATGATACGATTCACTATCCCCTCCCTTAATCTGATCTTTTAGACATACGTTGTTGTTTGAGAATAAACATTTAAAATAACTACATCATCTTTTAGACAAGTTGTTGTTTAGAAAAAAAATCATTTAAAATGCTATTCACTATCCCCTAATCTTTTTAGATAGATAGGTTGTTGTTTGAGAAAAAATCATTGATTATACTTCCTTGTTTTTTCTGTGATGTCATATAACATGCTACTCACATAACTACGTCCTTGTTGTTTGTCAAGAAGAAATCGTTCATTAGACCAATTCATGTGATTTTTGTAAAATCAATGAAATTTTTTCATGTAAACATATAGGAAATCTTTTTTTCATATATGAATTTGAGAGTTTGAGAGTTTTCATATAATAGGTTTCTCAATTTAAATCAGTTTTTCAAAAATTTTTGTTTGAAATTATCCAATTTTTGTTCTTCAAAATAACATAAAATAAATTACAAGTATTTTAGTGTGGTCATTAGTGACAATTCAAAAAAAAATTTATCTTCAAAACAACATAAAATAAATACAAGTATTTTAATGTTATCATTGGTGACAATTGAAAAGAAAATTTCTCTTCAAAATAGCATAAAATAAATACAAGTTTAAATGGCATATGAAGTTTCATTCCACTTGAAAATTTTCAATAATAAATGACAAGTAGCAATTAAAACTCTCATCCAATGAGTTTTTCAAACACCTTTAAAAGCAAAGAACAAAAAATGTACTCAAATACCACTAGCATGCTTTAAAAAATTCTTCTCTCTATGATTGAATTGCGAGAAAACCCATCTCAAAATACAATCATTCAAAACCCTCAAGCATTGAGCAATTAAGACGACTATAAAGTTGCCAGCATTCATTCCTACATCATACCATATAAAATTTAGATGCATAAGTAATGCATAATATTAGTGAGCTTCTAGCTTGTTGGAAGCAACAAGAGAGAAAACTATCCAATGATATCACTAAAGATATAACTATATAATGCCCCAATGCTTCCCTAAAATATTGTTACCATTCCATGCCCATTTCTTCTTTAGATTAATGTATTCTTGCATAAGTTAGCCCAAATTTTCCACCTTCACAATTGGATGAAGTTCTTACAAAATAATTCTCTTTTGTGTTACTCTAACCAACATGATTAGCTTATGGGGAATATCCCTAAACCATTGAAAAAATTCATCTCAACCGAGTTTGTATGATTATATATGTGTATGTTTTTAAAGAATTAGTACCTTATTAAACTCTCTTGTTTTATCACCAATTTAGGGAAAAAAATTATTAATAAGTTGCTTCCTTACATTATCTCCTATTCAACATAGATTACCCTTTCAAACTAAGAAAATAAATAGAATTACCTAAGAGGAGAGGAGCCAATTCTCAATGATCCTTTACTCGTAAGAAACTTCACACTCTGGCATAATCACATCCATCTTATTTTGTTCCAATCCTTTTTCACATTATAAATTTTCCAAGGCCTCATTTCACTCATTTGGCTTCTTCCAACAACTAAGTTGTGATGGCAGGCATTTTGAATTCTTTGGTTCAAATCTTAAACTATAATAAATTAGATAAATTTTTATTGATAATTTCAAAGGAATTTATGTTTATAGATGATTGTGGCAAAAGAGATGGAATGGTCATGTATGGGAAAAGAGAAATTCTCAACTTGACAATCAATCTTTCTATTAGGTTTCTCATGCTAAAAATCTTTAAAGACCATTCACCTCAAGGCAATGCACTTTGACAAAGCATTGGTCTTAGTTTCATTCCTCCATTTAATTATACCCACCTATCCCAATAATGTTCATTAGAGCATGTCTAGTTAGCAAGGGGGGCCTAAAAGTGTGAAGTAATTAAAAAAAAATTAAGGTCCTTGTCCAAAAATGATTTTCTCATTACATTATGATGTCATGATTAGATGATGAAGGAAAAATATGCGTAAATTGTTTTATTAATTTATATTCTATAGAAGGAGTTTAAATGCAATGCCACATTCATCGTACTCTATAAGAGAATAATATAGCCATGAGAAATAACTGAACCATAAAATAAGTGCAGAATAATATAACCATGAGAAATAATTGAACCATAAAATAACTGGAAAATTGCACTCTACCGTCCAAAAATTTATCCCCTAGGTTTTTTGGATGAAGCTATTAACTATGAAAATTATATAGAGCATCACAGTTCATACAAAGGTTTTACAAAATGTAACACTCAAATATGCATGTATAAAAATGGATGTACATTAATAACATATTTTCATATATTAGGTCGATCCATAGGCCATTTATTTGTACACTTGAGTGTATGACCAAACTCCATAAAAATATTTAGATATTTCCAAGTCTGATCCTTCAAGGTAGCCCCAAACCATTAAGTATACTTTCAATTCTTGTTCCCAACCAACTAAACTAGCAATATATTAGTATGTTGGTCACACAACATGTTCTATAAGTGAGGTTGTTTAAACACGTTAAGGCACTCCCCCTTAAAAATAACTGAAGATTTGTGAGATGATATTAGCTTAACGCCCTCACATAATGAAAACCTACTTAACCTCAAGAAAAAATATAAGTTTAACTAACCTTTCTTTTGTTAATAATTTAGTAAGTATATCATTAATTATATCATGTCTTGTAATGGAAAAGATACGTCATGTTCCCTTATACCGTCTTCCTAATATAGTGCATGTGAAGATCAATATAGATCATAATAACATGTGCAACATGGTTAGAAGCCACTTGAATGGGACCGAAATTCGGCACTGAAAACCATATGGATATGTTAATATAGAGAATGTTTCTATTTGGTGTTTTTATACTCTTACAATGTTGTGTTTGGTCATGGAAAGAGTTTTTCCTTGTTCAATTATTTTGATGTGTGTGGGTATGAGAATTTTAACCTCTCATAATATTCCCATATTATCATGTTTATTATGACCTATTTTATGCTTTCTAATGTTTCATATGAAGCTATGATCATTTTTTGGTTGGAGGCTATTATAGAAAGTAAGTTGGAGACCAATCTCAGTTACATAAAATCTTTGATTATGTATAGTGATTACTTGGTGTAGTATGCCTAGTTACATTTTATCTTGGCATGGGTACTTACTCATTCGGGGATAAATAAGTGGTCTTATCACTTAATTTCAAGAGGGAATTGATAGTATGGATTCAATATTATTCTTTATTAAAAATGGGACTATTCTTGATTTCACTTAAACCTTTTTCTTTGGTCCATTAGCTAGGATTTAGTTCCGTGTATTTGATACTACATTCTAGCATTGATATTAGTTGCATCTCATTTATACTCATATAAATCAATATTATGGCTACTAGGCCATAACATGATGTTTGAACATAGAAAGGTCTTATTGGGCCCTTTTTCCAAGTATGCATCCAAAGTTTACAAAGGTTGTTTTCCAATGTCAAAAGGAATTTTTATTGTAGTTTTCGGTATGAATAAGCTTGATGATTATATTATACTTACTACACTTTCTAAACTTTGGGAAACGTGTTTTATCTTTTTTTTTCTTATTATATTTTTCCTATACTAATTAACCTTTTACAATTACTTATAGAATGCCTCTTTTTGAATCATTTTGTGAATATTTAGTGCATAGTAAAATAAAAAATTTCACATTATTTTCATATATTCATATGCCAATAACACATCCCTTTTGCTACAAAAATCGAGTCCAAAGAACTAGTGCAAGAAAATGAAAGAAGAACGACCACAATCCCAAGCAATAGTCCCTTTCTTTGAATGATGAAAAAAGAGTGATATATAAAGGAAATAAGGCTTCTTAACATTATAACTTGTCTGGAATGGATGACCATGTAGAATCATGTCGTTGAAAGAATATAGAAGTTTCAAGTGTATGGAAAATTTTAAGTACACTAATTTATCTTAAAGTGTAGATACTGTAGAGAATCTTACTAGTCCCTAATACACAAACTATAAACTGGTTAGAAATATTTTTGTAGAAATATTCAAATTTAAAATGATTTCATAAAGTGTCTATAAAATTTTGGCAATTATTAAGATACAATAATATTATCCTATAAAATTTTGGAAAAAAAATTAAAAAAATGGAAATTAGTGAATGCTCTTTTGGAAAATAATATTGAAAATTAACACATCTACAAAATTTAGCCCTTCACATTTTCCCTAGTTATGGGAAGCCATGGCATAATAGAATGTCGGTATTGATCATCCTCCTCATTGTAGTCCTTAAGTTATAAAAATCAATCCATTTCTCTTGATATGTACATATTCATAGAAAGGTCCAACTAATTTCACAAAACTTCTTGCATATTTTCCTCATTTTATAGCTCTTTCAACCAATATCTATACTCATTTTCATGGTTGGTCTGATCTGTATTTTCATGTCCTAATTTTCACTCTTTTCCTCTATAAAAAAAGTATTTTCTTATTTTCCTCTTAATCTCACTCTATTCGAATTTTCTCATGCATCCCCCCTAACAATAAGTTCCCCACACTACTTTGTGTTCCTATTAATGTGCGGGAGATACCTTGCTAAAATATAAGATTGCTGGCTCACTCTAGGACTTATTTTCGTCACTAGTCATAAATTAAATAGGGTGAATACACTAAGGTAGGATACAAATAAAAACAGTAAAAAAAATCCCATATAGCCCCTTATCTTTCCCCTCTTGTGGTATCAGAGATCATTTAGGTACTCATGCTTGTTGGTCTTTTTCATTATCATTTTATTAATTGCAATAGTAAAAAATATATGAAATGTTTACAACACCATGGTATATCTACCTCATGGTGATCAATATACCAAAACATAAAGATATCTATGCACAGTTTAAATAATTTAACTACAAACGTTCCAAGGAGATAAATTGGGATGTTACATCCCCCCATTTCGTAATTAAAATTGTCTTCATTTTTATTTCAATACAAGAAATTCTATGAAGAAAATAGGGATGTGTATGTCTCTCTCCTAGAATATCCCATCTCCAAAGTAACATGGTTAAGTTTGAAATTGTCACCACTATCAAACAATTACCATAAAAAAAAAAAAATTACTATTACTCCACCAAAACATTAATTCATTTGTTATAATAAGGTGTTAACAATATCACTGTTTAGTATATGATAAAATACAAAATTTAGGTCATTATGTGAATGGTACATTAAGTTTGATTTTAACCCTTTTTATGTTGCATCCGCATGGTAATAATTCTTATGGTCCTTTGGTTGAATACATTATGACTTGAATCAAATTTATATTACATACTTGGATTTGGCGATCATTTGCGCATGGAACTTATCAATCAGAAATTGATATTCAATGAGTAATTTAATAATGTTGCAATTCATCTTTTAATGGGGATTTCAGTTAATCTTCCATGTGAATGACTGTCAGCTACTACTTATTTGTGGATATTTGTGCTCACTGTTGATCTGGAGAACCCTAGATCTGATGGTGGGGAATTCAGCGGGAGGGTTTAGGGTCACTAGCCAACCCTATGTGCTGCACTCCTAACTCATTTGCATTATGCTCTGATACATTTTCTTCTCTACAAATTTTCATCTTCTAACTCTTATTTCTGGTATCTAAGGTGGTTCTCATCATTCCTTAGTGATCTTAGTCACAATTCTGCTTGACTTGGGTTGTGCTTTTTTTATCAAAATTTTTAATTTTCGTTGCAACATGGAGTTTCGCTTGGTCACAAAGCACTGTCTCATTTTTTTTTCCACTTATTGTCTTCTTGCATAATATCATATGGTACTCGTCATGGTTTAGGTACCAACCCTATCCATTCCAAAATTTGGAAAGGGCCACAATACCTAAGAGCCAATTTGGCACAAGTATTCCATCTTAAGGTGCTCTTCTTGGGTTTAATTCTTACATAAACGTGATCACCCACCTCGAATTCTCAGAAAGTTATGTTTCGTTCAACATATATCTTTTGCCTGTCTTGGGCTGATTTTATAATCTGTCTAATATTTCTTATCTCATGCTCCATTTCCTCCAACGGGTCTGACCCAAGCATCAGTTTGGTTTTCGGAATGCTCCAATCTATGGGCGTCCAGAATTGTCTTCCGTACAATGCTTCAAAAGGACTCATATTGAGGGATTCTTGTTATCCATTGTTGTAGGAAAATTTGACCAGATGCAAATACTCTTCCCACTTTGTGGGTTGTTGCATCCACTAGTACAAAATGGCTAATTAGTTACTAAAAAAATGACAGAAATTTTCATATAAACAACTATTTTTAAGTCGGTGACAAATAGTAGCTAATTTACAGTATCTTATAACGCGACCAACTTTTGGTCGTTTTTAACTTAGTCATTAATTTTTTATCTCAATTTTGTTGTCTAGTTGTATATTTGGTAATTAATTTGATCATTAATTTAGTCACTGATTTAGTCATTAATTTAGTCACTGATTTAGTCATTAATTTAGTCATTGATTTGGTCATTAGTTTGGTCATTGATTTGATCATTGATTTAACGTCGATGATTTTGATTTGTCATTAATTGTCACAATTAATGACCAAATATAAAAAACAAAATATATTACTATATGATCACCCCACACAAAAATCAATTAATGGCCAAAAGAAATATGACCAAAATGTTGGTCGTGTTATAAGATACTATAAATTAGCTACTAATAGTCATATATATGCAAATTTTACTCATCATTTGAAAACCAATTAATTGAATATATATGACATATATGACTAAATTAGCTACTAAGAGTCATATATATGAAAATTTTAGTAGTCATTTGTAGTCAAAAATTCATCATTTGCAGAGTAGTCATTTATTCATTATATAAAGCGAATAATTTAGTAGTTTGTATTCATTTCATTTACTTTTCATTAATAATCATTATAAATGACTAATTTAATCAGTATATTCATTTTATATGTGTTCATCTCATTAATAAATATAAACTACTATTTTAATAGTTTTATATTGATTTTATCTGTTCATTATTAATCAACATAAATTAATTAGTATGATTTTGCTAACTAAAGTTAAAAAAAATGTCATACAAATTACATGTTTATCTAATATGAAAACGCGAAAGTTGCATATGTTAATTAAAATACCAGGTAATATCAAGTGCAACTATAAATAATTCCAACCACATAAATTATATTATATAAAATGTCGAAAGTATTACAATATGAGTTTCCAACATAATATTGGTTGGAGTACAATTTACGTGATAAAATATTGCTGATCACTTCAAAGCATTATCATTATCTTTCCAAGGAATTGCAAGTGAATTCATCAACTTTGAAAACATGACCCATCAGAGTATTTATGTGTGTGTCTTATGTGGGATATTGGCTCTACTGGATACGCACATATACCTATACACTTCTCTCTCTTTGTCACTCTAGTGTTAGTGTTCCCCTCTTTCTTCAATCCTTGATTCTTACCATTAATATCGAGTCCATTTTCTTCAAAAAAGAAAACACAAAAAAAGTTACTGATGCAAAGTATAATACATGAAAGTGAATGAATAGTGGAATATAAACTAAAGTAGACTATAAAGGATTTATACGATATGGTATACCTCAACATCGGCAATATTTTTAATGTCATTTTATCCCCATAAAAGCAAGAAACTCGAACAAGTTTTCTTTAGTTAGGAAATAGTGGCCACTATGTGGCCAAATGACGTGTATAAACAAAGCAAAATAAAATGTCACAAATAAACACACATGTGAGCTAGAAATTTCTACTAAGAATGTATCATAGCTCACACTTTGTAGTTGTATCATTTCCTCTAGTTATCTCTAAGTAGTGACACTTCAACAATAAAAAGCTCGGTTAGTAGAAATCTAAAGTGTGGAGCAAAGTATTGCCGACACAAGATTACAACAAGAAAATAAAAAAGAATAAGCACAAGACTTTGGAAAATTGTGATACTAACCAGAATATAGCTTCAATATAGTGACCTTCAATTATCAATGTACTATTCCAAGGGAAAAGGAATCCAATTTCCATAAGCCAACAAATTATGTATGCCCCTTGTTTTCCCTGTAATTAATTGAGCAAGATTAGCACACACAATTTCCATTTAGAATCTCTAAAATTATTCTATAAATATTCAAAAGAAAACTTGATGTTACTCATTCATTTTTTCTACGATGCTGATACAAAATTGAATGTGCTAACTTGTTTTTGAGCCGGAGAGTTTTGTAATTCATCGTGTATAAAATCATTGTTTATTTGTGTGACTTTTTTTTAATGATCGAGAAATCGGACCTATATTTGATGAAAAAACATATTTTTTAGAATATATTCCCTTTTTCTAATTCAAAGCTAGATGTCCTTCAGCTTTTGACATTCAAAACAAACTATAATAATATTTCTTTAACAAGTCAGCTGTTGTAATATACTGCCTAAGCGTGAGAGGACTACGTAATGAAGTTATTAGTGGTGGAAAACTAATAAATCACAAAATACTGAGGCCAAGAAATAACACCACTATGTCACTAGACATGCCATGTCTTTGATCCTCTTGGTTGGAAATATTACTTCATGAAAACAACATATTTGACAAAGAGAACTTTTCTAAAACTAACCAATGCCGTGTAGGTCCAAAAACATTGACATTTCTATTGGCATGCCCTCAAAATGTGTGGAAGTAATATCAAACAAGTGTAGTGCACTTCCCTGTAAGGTTAAATTTTGGCAATGGAATATGTTGTCGCTATGAGTCTAATTGGGTTTAAACTTGCCTTTGATAACTTAGAGAGAATGGGAATCCAATATAGAACAATGATAGAAAGATTTTATTCATTCACACTTACCTGGATCCTAAACAAGCATTGAAGTGTTATACAAATCCAAGAATGTCTCACATTCCACCAAGAAACAAAATTTCTAGATTTTGATTGTAACCCTTGAGGCTTTCTCAAATTTGTAAATAAGTAACATCATAAATATTTTTTCCTTAGTTCTCAAACCTTCTTTTGTGCGTGGAGACTTGAGAAAATATGCTCGCCTACACATATCAAAATATAGCATGTTGTGGAGTACATTTTTACATGAAAGCAATCATTCAAAAATTTATATTCTATCAAGATTGAGGAACGTGTTAAATGTCCATTATTTGCATCTCTATGAAATGGTGTCATTAGTAATTTGAAGGTTCTTGGCTTGCTATTATGATCTAATTATTGCTTTGTGAAAGATGTTTTTTTCACTCCTATTTTTAAAATTTTAATGTTTATGAACAATATATAGATACAATGGATGCTTCGAATAATAAAAGAGAGCAATTATTTTTCCATCAATAGAATTCAATTATTTGCATATGGTGTAAATCTCGGTAGTTCTATTGGTGGGTACTTAGAGTAAAACTAAAGCGGTTAGTTTCAGTATGCATTAAAAGAAGTACAAAGTGATAATAGGAAGGTCTCATGTGAACTTTTCTAATTGTACATGTTGAATCTGCAAGTTTTAATGTTGTTGTGGTCAATTTCTTATTGGGGTACCTATCGAGTTGACAAAGTTTGTACAAATGTTTGAAATGATACTAAATAAGATGGACCCGAGGGACTAAAGAAACGAAAGCTACAAGACAATACTTGGCGATATATATATATATATATATTTGAGGTCATGGGCCTGGATTCTTGCAATGAAATCTCCTAGAGTCTTACACAAATAACTACTTTCCCATGTTAAACCATCATTTTGTGTCATTAGAAAGCCTTCTTTAGATAGTCCATTAGCCTCTAACTTAAATTATCTATAAATATGATGGAATGATATCCTCAAGAGCTCGTGCCTTTGATTGTCTTCAACTACTCTAGAATGGGTTGCGAAAACAATTCTTCCATCCTAAAGCTCCATTCAACCAATTGATAACCAAGGAATCCCCAGAGACCTAGAATTGATCACCTTCTTCCTCTACTACTATTTCGTAACAAAAAAAATTGAGTGCCTTTATTTCATCTACAAATGTCAGAGCACTCGTACCAATAAATGCTTTAATTTTTGAAGATCTGGAAAGTATAATAGAATCACTATGGTATAGGATACACTCCCTGCAACATATTTTGCGTGTTGACCTGAGAAATGCAAGCCTGTGTTGTAAATTGAAATAACACCATTCCCACTCTTAACAATAGAAATATGGATCAATGTCCTTTCTTTACCGACCTATACTGAGATTTTTTACTTTGAAAGCTCGGTCAAGACTTGGAGACACTACTCGAAACGATGGCTAAATCTTTACCTTGAAAGATGCCAAAGTTTTTGGCAAGCCAAATACGTCAAAACACCATACGACGCAATGCCTTACAACCCTTTAAGTCTTTATTCAAAAACCTAGTATTTTAAAATTGAACACGATATCGCTCATAGGTATATATGCATCTAGTCACTTAGTATTTTTTTAATATTTTTTTAACTTCTAGAGCTTCTTCCACTACCGGAGTTGCTCTCTCATGAATTATCCGAAAATATATATTTATATACTACGCCTCAAAGTATATACCCCTATGGTAGAATTCCTTTCGACGGAAAAAATAATCCTCCTCCTTTCTAAGTCTAATGTAATTCTTCTAAAGTTGTACTAGATATATCCTTACACTGTGCTCGCTCTATGATAACTTCAACTCTACCTCACTTTTTTATCCCTCATTCTAAATCAGGTTTGGGAATTAGATATGTTGTTGTGCCAAGTAATGGATTTTTCTACACGGTTCCAAATAGGTGTGGAAATTGGACTCAGATTTGCTGTGCCATCTAATGGATTCCCCAATTCTATAATGTGACGATCAACAAGACAACCTAGCTAATCCAATCTTCCATTGATAGTGGTTTTATATACTTACGAATAATCACTTTCCGTGTATGAATTTCTTAGAAATCAACCTCTATAGACTCTTGGTTATCCAAGCCTTACCAAAGGAATATATGTTTTCTAAACCCAATCCACCAACTTCCTTTGGTTTAGATAATGGTCCGCCACTTACTAAAGGGATTCCCTCTTTTTTTCTCTCTTACATGTTCACAAAAAAATGAAACATTTCTTCCTAATGAGGGTAATAATGGAAACAAAGGTAATTAAATTTGTATTGCAAAGTGACAAAACTTTGGAATGCTCCGTATAGGTGTGAACACCATTGAGAACTTGATCTAGCACTATAAGTGCGATACAAAAACCTCTCGATCCCTTGGAACAAGTGACTTTAGCCTCCAAAACCTCGGGTTGCACTAATAGCTATGATGTAGATGTCACAATTAATAGCAAAGAAGAATTCACAAGGTACTCCAAAAGCATGCAATAGCTTCATATGTCTCATAAAAACCAAGGGTGCATACTCTTCCTTGTCATTTTTCAATATCTTTGTCATTTTCTCGTTTTCATTCCTTGTTAGTGAGATAATGGTACTATCCAAAGTAAATGAACCGTTGCTTCAAAAGTAGTCAAAAATACTTTTAATTGTACCATGATCATATAAATAATTCACCATTATTGTATTACATTCTTGGTTTCTACACTAAGCAATCCTATATCATCATAATGTCGATTGTGAACTAAAAAAGAGGGAGGAGCATGTCGTATCATCTCATCAAGGGAAGATGATAAGGACCTAAGAGTGTCACTGCCAAAGCACATAAGTAGGATTTTTGATGTGAATTCACAAAAGATCTTAAAGCACCACAATCATTAATAGCTTGAAGTCTAAGGTTATTAAGTCACAAGCATCTAGGAATTGTGGTATACAATCTATTGCATCTGCAGAGGGAGGATACTCAAACTTCATGATGATATCCCAAAAGCCATTCGACAGAATTTATCACATCATCTAGAACAAATTAGCAAGTTGGATGCTTTTGTAATAAGATCACTATGTGACAGTATAGTTGTACATAGTGCAGACAATACCACAAAAAACAAAAGTCCTTTGATCTTCGAATATAGTGCACTGAAAGTAAAATGGCAAAGAACTCTCTTCGAGATCTTTATAGTCGAGTAGTATTTCCAGGAGCATATGTGCCCGAGAGATAGAGCCCAAGGCAAAGCCTTCAAAATAACTCCTCTATGATAAGGAACCAATGTGTCAAAAGCTGAGAAATTTGCATTGCCTCTGACCTAGCAATGTTTTTCAGGGAGGAGACATTCCCTTGGAACATCTTTGTAGATTCTCCTCTGCTTCCTTTCTCCTCAAAATGACAGACTTTCAAATGTGCTATGGTGTTATTTGTCCAAGGCTCCTAAAACTCTAAAGGGGAGTTTTAGCGGGATTAATATTTTCCATAAAGAGGCTCAAGAACATGCAAAATATTTGTTACCAAGTGTATATGTCGTGGATCCAAATCTTTTTGAGAAGAGAGGAGAAAAAGTTGGCATTACACCCACATCCCATAATGTAGTGTAGCCAAAAGAAGAAGAAACTAGAGCTGTTACAAGAGAAAGAAGTGTTTCTACTAAAGATATCGAACATTAGGATGATTCAATGGAAACTCATTTCCATTGAGCTCAAAGGAGGATATTGGATATTGTTGATGCAATATTGAGTGTAGTTGAGAAAGAGAAATATTATTTCAAAGGCTTACCAAAACTCCACTCCCTGATCCTTCTTAAAATGGGAGCTAACATTCCAATGTTTATTTTCATTGGATCTTGCTTGTGGATTGACCAAATCCATAATTGAATCTTTATTAGGGTCGAGAAGGTAATTCTCTTTGAGACAAGCACTACCAATTCATCTAATATCAATTAGTTTCATCTCACATGTATCCCCAAAAGAGGATGCCTTTCTTGTCGGAATGTGTGAGCATGAAGGTGGAAAAACTATTGGAAGGCAATCACCACTGCGTCTCCAACACGCAAATAGGAGTGTGTGCCGTATCTCCAATTTTCATTTCATGTTCCACCTAGCCAAGCCCACAATTGCTTTCCATGCTAACCAATTACTCTAGGAAATTCAATAAATGAAAGTGAGCTTGAGACCTAGAATTTGGTGTGCTAAATTTTCTTAACTGTAAGCATTTGAAAATTTAGTTTCTAGCTAAATTTCCTTGTTGTAAATTAATTAAAAAGTTTCATCTTACTAAATAAAAATCATTGTTGGGATTTAACAGGGTAAATAAAATAAAATCGGCGGTAGCAAAATTGTACACCAATCCTACACATGCATACATAGAAAATATTCACATCAAAATTTGGTGTCCATTAAATAATATATTATCACTGCAAGGGTTTCCTTACTGGAAGCATGGTCCTTTGTGGAAAATTACAATCTCCAACAACTATAGCAGAAATTTTACGGGCATGTGCAAAGGCACGTGCTACCCAAATTCTCTAAGAAACCACACGACTTGCCATATGCTCAACTTTTCGTAGTGCAGCCTTTACGTCACACAGTGCGGTTGTTTGCACCCATACCCACATCACGTGCAACAATTTACTTCTTCCTATGGCACTGTGTGGCTCGATCCGCTCACTTTTCGCATAGCATATGTGGTCCTACTATAGTGTACATGATCGTTTTGAACCCTCCACACAACTCGTTTCTCTCTCAAGATGAGTATGGACACAATGTGCCACTTGTTGTTGGTTGATTTATAGACCCGCGTTGTACAACCTTATTGGGAATGATCCTTATTGCAGCAAATCACTATGATGCAATGTAGGTTTCATACCATATACACTCGGATGAAATTCCCTTTCATCCAATCACATGTCTAAGACACTCAAATCTATTTAGAAGTACCTATCGAGTAGCTACTATCATAAACGGGGGGAGGATGAAGGAGATGATATCACACAAAGAAAAATCCCCATGCACTTTCCCACTTGTTGACATCCTACTAGTCAAAATAGAACACTGCCATGGAACATCACCCTGCTAGATCCCATTGACACTCATATGGTAGCCAAAATAGACACTTGAATGGGAAGCTTGATCAAACCAAGCCCTGACATCCTTGAGGATTGTAACACATCCCAAGGGAGCCAATGGAAGACCCTTTTTGTTTGATTGGGACCCATGGCTACAATCTCAAAATCTCGCTCCTACTGTCGATCATCGAGCCTTGCTATATGCAACCAACAAGACACATAATATATTTGCAAGTCTAGTAGGATTATGCAACCACATGGTAAAATTCCTCATAAAGGGAAGGTCTCAATGATGCCAAACAAGAAGTTTCCTTTGTATTTGCTTGAAGATACCAATTATACATGGATATTGGCAAAAGATCTAGACTAAAGGGAATATGCAAATATCTAACAATGGCTCCATCTGAGGTGGGGTAAATGTCCAGCTGAGGGATTCGAGGTAGGGAGAGAGTCCAACCCCACCAAGAAAAAAATAGTTTTTTAGTCACTAAGCACATCACTTGATGCCGGGTTGATTATGTCTACAAACAAGCGTGAGCATCATCAACTAAAATTTTCTAAGAACTATTTGGTATATAAAAGCTAATGTATTAGTGAAAAAATGTGTTCTCCATAGTCACACATATAGGTCCAAACTCCACAAGAGTCAACATATGAATAATGAAACTCCAATCCACATCGAGTCAAAAGCTTTTTCAAATGCAATTTGAAAGAAAATGGGTTATTGGCTAGTTTTTTCGCACTTTTATTTGAAGGTTTTACATGTTGAAAACATGGTACTTAGATTACTCTGTTTGTACACAAAACTTGTGTTATTCTAGAAAAGCTTCCATGGCATTTCCTAGATCCTTAGAGTCTCTTTAGCCATGATCTTGTGTGCCACACTAAGCAATGTAATTGATGCCAATCATCAATTGTGTTTCAGGTTTATTTTTTGGGAATGTGTTTTCCAAAATGACAAAAATTGTCACTAATCATGTTTCATGGCTTTGTAAATTCACAATACGTAATCTATGTAGATTCTATACCTGCAGACTTGCCATTATTCCATGTAGCTAAGTACTGCAAAATCCTCCTCTTTTGAGAAGTCATCGTTCTTCAACCTACTCTAGCCACCAATACAAACCTTATGAGGATTGAACCTACAATAAGCATTTCTTGTAGCCACTACATGATCCATCACGGTATAAGGAGAAAATTATTTTGAAATCGAAATTTGAACATAATGTCATTTGGAGAGGCAAAAAAGAACCATTTGCATGGAGCAATCCAAGATCCTGTTCATTTCCACTTTTATTTTCAAAAACTCAAAATAGAATTTTGAGCCCTCATATCCCTTATGAATCCACTGCAGCGTGAAACAAACTCATACACCCTTGGAAATATATTCCCCTCTCCTTCACCTCCCTCTGAACCACTATGTCCTAACATGCATCCTCACCATAGAGGGACACATTATGAAGATTCGCTTCAATAGCAACGCGCACCTACTAAAGTCTACCTTGCTGCAACTCCTTTATACTTTTTGTGGGCCATCATCCTACCCCAACTTCTCATGTATTTGACTATACAACATCTTTGGTTATAGCTTATGATCCAAGTAGATTGAAATACATTTTTTATTGTTTCTCTAATGGCAGTATGCTATGTCTCTAGGTAATTTTTGGCCTTGGGGTTCAATCCTTATCTAGGATTTTCCAATCATGAAAATAATCATAACAGCAGTGCACATTTATCAACTCATATAACAAGGAAGAGCCATTGAATAGGACAACTGAAAGATACAAGGAACTTGATTTGGAAAGGATGCTAGTAGAGGTCCTCTAGCTAAGAAACCTGTTTTGAGTGGAATTTTGGAGACACTTTTGTGCCATCAAAATCACCTAGGACTGGCCCTTGGCATCATCCACACCACCTAAGGGGAGGGGGGGACACTTGACCAAGGTCTCAACATTAATACAAGTCTGATTACCATCCAACTTGTTGTTGAACCACACTCCCATGGGCTAAAAGGAACTTATTTAGGAAAGGTATTTCCCTTTAATCTAGATTATGAATGGATTCTAGGTTCATTTTGCTTTAGATTTATCTCAGTTGATGGCTTTCCCTAACCAAAGAGGTATCTAGTTTTTATAGGTCAAATTTTGTGCTCAAAAGCTACATTACAGAAAACATGATGTCAAAAAGTGGTTACTATGTGAAACACATCATAAACGAAAACCCCATCAAAAGCATCATATTTGGAACGTGTTTCCTGCTTTTGTAGAGGTAATGTATTTTGGGAGAAATTCATCCCATTTTGGAAAAAACCTCTGTGTTTCTCAAAGAAATTCCATCATTTCTACCCCTATTTCTCAAAAAATATTTAAAAAAAATGAAGCTATCCATAAATATTTCTTTAAATCCACAATAAAAGAAAAAAAAAACAAACACTGGAACACTAAACATAAATCCATTACTTTTTAAACTCATTATATAACTAGTGTCCATTGCCATTGGATTCTCTCATAAAGTGCCAATATGTCTAGGGTTGTTACTTTCCTTGTTTCTCAAACAATGTTTGGCTCTTGCTATGAGAGGGGAGCATCAGTGGGAGAAATTCTCATGGAGGCAAGTTGTATGATAGACCCTTTTCATCTATTTCTGCCATTTGGAGTTAATTCGGACTAGGAGGGTGCACTACTTAAGCTTTTACAAAAAGACACGTGGTGTTTCATAAAAATATTTGGAGTCAGTGAGTTGGCACATGTGAGCATGTTCTTACATGATGACATTGGCACATTAAAGGGGCACTACATAAGTTAGTTACTGGAGAAGCATGCTTAGCATGAGCTGTTAGGTAAGCACATGTGAGGTGCTCTATTTGGGGAAGATTCCATTAGAGGGTGCACTCTCTTAGGTTAGTGTCGAACTTGGTCATGTGGAGTGCTCAATTCTAGAGGCTTCCATTATAACATCCCCTCTTACTCTCTAAAAAATAAGGAGAAGCATATTACATTATACAGTAATAGTTGGCATGTGAGAGACGCGGTTGCTAGTGATAGTGCTTCCCTTCATGAGTTTGTTAGAATTTAGTTGATTTTTTCTTTGTATGCTTGGGAGAAGCTGATTTTGGTTTATTAATCTTCTTTTGTTGTTAAATAGAAAGATATGTTTGCTGGTAGAGATTTCGTGTGTTGATATGATTTTATCACCACTGTATTTTCTCTATTCATTGTTGGGATGGTAGTGCACTAATCTGGTTTCTTCATAGATCTGGTATATATTTTCTGTTGATTACCACTATAGCATGTTGATTTGATTTTCCAAATCTACCTTTCCTTAGAATTAGTCATGTTTGTTGTTGGAAAGATCTAACATTTTTCCATGCAATTTCTAAACTCTTGAATCTTCAATACAACATTTTGATGTTTGCAGATCTAAAGTTTTGGTAGTTGTTTCAAAAGGTTTCAAATTCAGTTGTAGAGATGAAGTTCTATGAGTGTCGATCATTGTCATGAGATGAAATTTTAACATGGCATCAGAGTTGTGTTGCTGAAATTTTACATCAAATTGCATGGAGAGTTCAGGTACCTATAAGAAGGCACTGAGAATAGAACATTTTAGTAAGTATGGTGCCCAAAAAGCTCTAGTGGTGTAAGTCTCAGTTTTGACCCTTGGATATATTGGATGAATTTTTTTATAAATTGCAAACAAGAGTTTAAAATGGCAGGATAATTAGAGGCATAGCTAACACCTGGTGAAAACATCCTTGAGATAAATTTACCTTCTTGGTTCAGATGTTACTTTTAAGGGAAAATTAAACCTCATTTACTTATACCAGATTATAATCTTGCAACATTTGAAGGGAGACAAAATGTTAAATGTGTCATAATATCTAATTCACCAAAATTGCAAATTTGATTCATAAGCACCTCGTAAATGAGCAGAGAAGGTTAGATCACCATGGCCTGATCAACTTAATCAAAGAATGGGAACTAGAGAAGTATGAGTAGATTTGGGATCAGTTTCTCAAAGATAATCAGTTTGTTGAAAATATCTGTGAGGAAAAAAAAATAATGGAGAACGAAGCCCCAAGGGAGGAAGACAAAATAGTTGAGATACCTCCATCTCAATCTCAACCAACACAAGCACCAAGAAAAGAACCCATCACATATAGTAGAAGGGTCACAAGGGCCATGGAAAGACAAAATGAAGATGAAAAAAAAGGAGCAAGCATTTGCCAATGTGGAAAAAGACAAAGAACTAAATTCTCTTCAACAAATACCTTGGAGATACATGAAGACCAACAGATATTGTATGAATATATTGAATCTTTGGAAGCCAAGGGGAAGGAACAACAGAAGAAATCATCAATAAATGGTACAGATGAGAAATTAATGATGCCAAAAGAATATACCCTCACTGATGAAGAAGTGAATTCCAATGTTGAAGAAGAACTTGTTGATATATTGAAAAACATTCCCCAAACAAAAAATGGAAAAGCTACCATGAGCACTACTGAAGACGTTGTTGTAACTTATTTTTACCCTTACAATAGTTTGTAAATTTCTTTTTATTTCAAAGAGATAAAAAAGAAAAATAGAAAAATAAAAATAAGAAAAAGAATGAAAAATCAAAAACTCAAAAGAAAGAAATGAAAAATAAAAAATAAAAATAAATAATTAAAGAAAAATATTTTTACCTTTGAAATAAGAGTGCACATTTAAATGCCACTAAATTGTGTAAAATTTTAATTGAAAATTATATGTTTTTCACTATGTTGCAGAGACGGGTACGTCACTTTTTGAAACAAGGTGTGGGGAAGGTATCAAAGAGGCTTTGCACTAGGGCACTAGATTTTGAAGTAACAATTAAATAAAATAACAAATTGATACACATGGAAAAACCACTTGAGTTAAGGGAAAGTTTAACTAAATAAACACCTAAATGAGCATATCCTAACAAATAAAAATCAAGAACCAAGAGAGGCTCCATGACTAACAAAGACCTCAATCAGTGCACATATACCATAAGGTATCTAAATTAACAAAGAGACCCAAATGAATTGGTAGAAACATCTATTGTAGCCAAACATGCAACTAAGGAAAAATCCAAAAAGGGTACCTACAAAGGCAATACACATCAAATGGAAAACCACAATTTTGCATCTATACTAATGCAAGAGAATCTAAAGGAGACACTTGAACACACCATGATCCATCACTAAAATGGATAAGAGGACCTTGATGTAGGGTTAAGGTGGGTTTTTTAGGGGCAACGAACCATAAAATATCCCACACCAACATTTGAAAGGACGTGTATGGTCATACAAATTACAAAGCCATGCACAACAAACTAAACTCCTTTTGCAAGAAATAAATTAGAAAAATTTCCACACATAAGTAGACATGCAAGGAAAGGACTCAACAATTTATTGCTTTGAAAACCTATCAATCATCACTAAAAACTAAAGACAATTAGAAAACAAGTATCAATAACATTTTCACAGAAAATTTGTATCATCAACTTGTATCAAATAAATTTAGACGCACAAGGACCAATTTGAGAAGACTGAAAATGACCCTATGTGAATCCTTCTATAGAACTAAGGAAAACTGCTCTAAGATTCACCCAAATTACCCACTAACAAATAAACTAAGCATAAATCAAGTAGATTAAGATAAGACGGCTTAAGATGTGCTGAAATATATAAAAAATCAATTCATCCTTAAGTATAGAGAGCTTAGATGATTAGTTTTCAAAAACATTTTAGTGGTATGTTGAAATGAACGTGTATCATGTAAATGTCATTTGACAAAGTGTAATCCACGTTAACACGTTAAGCAATAATAAAGAGACAATCCAATCAAATATTAATGGGCTATATTATGCATCTATTCTTTGTACAAAAAAATAACTAAAAAAATAACAAAGATCAAAGCAATGAAATAAAATCATTATGGAAAGAAATATGCAAAACTTTCTTGTTTTTTTTCATATCAAATATGCTCCAAGTATGGGCCCAAACATGAGAGTTGAATTTTCAATTCTCTAGGCTCTTGTCAATGTGGTCAACCAAAAACATGTCAAAAAACTAAATATTTTTGGGGATTCAAAACTTGTTGTGGATTGAGTCTGCGACAAAGTCAACATAGTGGCCCCTCATTTGGATCACATTTTGCAAGGTATCAAACAAGTCTACAAAAAGTTGGATTGGTTCTCTTGCGGCCATATATACCATGAACTCAATTCCTTAGCAGACAAGCTCTCCAAGGAGGCTCTCAAACTTATTCCACAAGTGCTAGAATACCAAGAGTATACGAATAATAATTTTTTGGGGGTTTTTGCCTTCCATATCTAGTTTTTTGTCTCACTTATTGCTATATTTTGTGATTACATATGTAAACAATCCAATGATATTATCTAAAAAGTGATAGAGATTTTTTTGGCTTTTAAAAGCTCGCACAATATATAATTGGAACAAACTTTTATTACTATAAATCAATCATTTACTTCTACATGCAACTAAAAGTGGAAAAATCTCTATAACCTTTGGTCACCTTGAACATCAAGCACACTAAGAACCTCGACAATGGGGTTCTAATAACATCGCCAAAGATCCAAAATTGACAAAGCACAATTCAATGAGTCTTGATTAGTCAAAATTACCATGTGGATCAACTACTCATGTTGAAATGATGGTATATTAGATTAGGTGTGGGTTGCACTTGCATTTGAAAGAGTGAAAAAAACATGGATAAAGAACATTGACTACACTAGGAACCTCGACAATGGGGTTCTAATAACATGGCCAAAAATCCAAAATTGACAAAGTACAATTTAATGAGCATTGATTAGTCAAAAGTACAATGTGGATCAACGACTTGTGTCGAAATGATGGTATATTGGAGTAGGTGAGGGTTGCAATGGAATTGGAAAGAGTGAACACAACGTGAGTAAATATTCACTTGGAGAAGGGATACAAGGAATCACAGCCTTGGTTGCACGTATAGGGATGGGAAAACAAGCAAGTAGAAGCATTTGGGACACCATAAAAATTGACAACTCATTTTTTTCTAAGAGACATCCAAAAGTGAATTTTTTTATAGGGAAACTCTTAAAAATCCTCCTTTTGTAAAATGCATCCTTCACATTAGGGAAAATTTTCCATCTACGTTTCCCACATAGATATGTAGAGAAATGTTTCTTCAATCGTCCCAAAAAAGGGAAAAATAAAAAACCCTTTTGGGAAAATGCATTTCCCTCTATGTTTCAAACATTTCCCAAAAGAGATGTGGAAAAATGTTTCTTGGAGCATCCTACAATAAAAAAAACACCTTGGGAACATGGGAAACATGGAGGTGCCCCCTCCCACCCGAAGGGACACATCCTCGTAGAACAATGGTTTTTTCATTCATTTAGTGGCATTTCTGAGTCATCATTGCTCATTTGTTTATGAATACAAAGTTTATCATATACTACTATGTTGAATGGTAAGCATGTGTCAAAGCCCTATAACAAGAGGAGCTACTTTAGATAGAATCAAGGCCAAGGATTGACAAATGGGACTAATCTTTCATATTTCCAATATAAGCATGTGGACATCAGCACAATGGAAATTCATTATAATACAGAGACCTTACAAAACCATATTTTCTTGATGATCATAGAGGCTTTGGTATTTCACTTGCATTGAGCATAGCATCTACTCTCATCTATCAGTAAGGTACATCTATAAGACCTCATTTACAGATACTTCCAAAAGTCTTCCTTGGAAAGATTAATTTTACTTTAACAATCAAATAACTTCTATAACAATTATTGTCAACTAGTGTCAAAACATAGCTCTGAAAAAATGAAAAGGTGTTGTGAACACGTGAAAATCAAGAACTAGATAAGTAGGAAGTGATGTTAGCCCAAATCATGGTGTAAACTGACCAGTATTAAACTTTTTCCACTTCATACCGTCACACTAGTGTGTTTGTAGCAAAAAAATTGGTATCGCTAAAGGTATAACTACGGCAATGTAAAATAAAATCTCCACGGTGCAAAATTTTTAGTTTGAACGTAGATATGAACTTAAAACACATTTTGGATAAGAAAGTACATACTTGTTCAAATGGTAAGAAAAATTCCAGAAACTGCAATGGTGATCCAACATCATTTGACGAAAATTATATACCTGCAATCAACTGCATTGGCTTCCCTTGAGGCAGAATTCAAATTTATCTCAAAAAGACCTTTACACTTGAGTAAATAAGCAACAGAATCAAAGCCTGTAGCCTTAGCTACATGGACAAGAAATCCAGTAAGAGCACAACCTTGTTTTTTCCTACAATAATGAATTCAACAACTTTATTTCTAGAAATCTCATAAACTGTTTCCTATCAAAACTTGATTGAAAATTTGATTTATAAAAAGAAACAATGTTTCCTATCAAAACCTGATTGAAAATTTGAGTTATAAAAAGAAACATAACAATTAGCATGTTTTTGCGTGCATTTCTATATTCAAGTTTACATGAAAATACTTCAATTGCATATACCTCTTCACTTTGGACACTTCCACTCCTCAGATTTAGCAGCCTCTTCAACTTTGTCTCCATATTTGTCAGATTATCAGCGTGTGTGGAATTAGTATGCATTTGAGTAGATTAATTTTTCTCCATATTTGTCAGATTATCAGTGTGTTTAGAATTACTATGAATTTGAGTAGATTAAGGAAGCCTTAAATAAGAATTTCAACCTTTTATCCCTAAAAAAGCATATATATTTATATAAAATAAAGAGAGAGAGTTAAGCAAACAGGTGCAATCAAGAAATATTGACAAGCTTGTTCAGGCAAAAAAATGGAAACCCACCATGGAAACTTTTTTGTTGATTTCTACATCTGACCATCAACAATACGATATTTAAATCCGCTCTGCTGCACACCCATTCACCATTCCATTTTCTGCTTCCCCCTTTGAGGCCTTCTACTTTCAAGATTGTTTACATTGTTCACAACCCCCAGGATGTCTTCGTTTCTCATTGGAAATTTCTCAATAAACTTCAAGCAGATGGGTCCGCTTTTTTGAATGAATATTTGTGCAAGGAAGCTTTGTTTGATGGGTTCTGCTCTGGGTTTTCCTGTGGTGGGTCGTTTGCAGAGAGCAAGATCCAAATAGGTTAATGTTTCTTACCTATGAGGACCCGCAAGTCGATTGCGTGGGTTGGGTTAAAAGGGTTGGCCTTTTCTTGGGCTGCTCTCCTCAACTCATAGAAGAGAATGCCTCGGTAATTGTAGAGAAGTACAGTTTCACCCTCACTGCATTTCATGCCATGAGTTGCCTTAAATGGGCTCCTTTTTCCTCGGCCTTTACTTCATTGTCGTTGGTTACAGTGCTTGCAATAGAATTTCCATTCTTCAAGGTCTTCTTCTCTTGAGATCTTTGATTATTGAGGATTTCATTTCCATGCAAGGAAAGCTTATTCTTTGCAAGGGGAGTTGAAGGATGATCGTGAAGATTTTTTCAGTTTTCTTAACCAACAGAGTTTGATGACCCAGTCTTCCTACAGCTACCAATGCCTAACCGAGGACTCCTCCCTATTTTCGAAGCTAGAGAAAGGGCCATTTTTTCTTTTGACCTTTTATACGATCAATATAGAAAATATAGAAACCCAATGATTCGATCTCCTGCATTGACATAATTTCTAAGCTGGAGAAAGGGCCATTTTTCCTCTTCAACTTTTATATCATCAATATAGAAAATATAGAAACCCAATCATTCGATCTCCTACATTGACATAAACCAGAAAGGTCTTAGACGAAAATCAAAACTGGTGAATATGACAACTAGTCCACCTTGTAATGAAATAGTTACTGTGGTCGGTTTTCCTGGTGTGATTTCGAAGCAAATCTTACCTGTTGAAGTAAAGATCCAGGTGGGAAAGAGGCTTTGACTTCCGCTCCCTATCTCTCTATTTCAATCCGAGAGGTGCTTAGTTACTAGTAAAAAAAAAGCAACCTAAGATGATCTCGGTGGGAAGGAGGCTTCGACTACCACTCCCTATCTCTCTATTTCAATCTGAGAGCTGCTTAGTTGCTGGTAAAAAAAAATCCACCGGAGATGACCAAAACAAATCACTTTGTTTTGGGTGGGAGAAATCTAAAATTTAAAACAAATAACTTTGTTTTGGGTAGGAGACACTCATTTCAACAATTGATTTAAAAAGAAGTTTCAAAAATAAATTTGATTTAAAAAGAATTTTCAAAAATCAATTCGATTTCATTCTAATAAATTTATATTAAAACATTGATGATGAGCCACATAATGAATGGTATTCCTTGTAAGTTCAACAATGGATTTAAAATGAAGTTTCAAAAATTAATTTAATTTTATTCTAATAAGTTTATTTTAAAAAAATTGATGATGAACTAAATACAATTAGAAAACCTATCAATCATCATTAAAAACTAAAGACAATTAGAAAACAAGTATCAATAACATTTTCAAAGAAAATTTGTATCATCAACTTGTATCAAATAAATTTAGACACACAAGGACCAATTTGAGAAGACTGAAAATGATCCTATGTGAATCCTTCTATAGAACTAAGGAAGACTGCTCTAAGATTCACCCAAATTACCCACTAACAAATAAAAAAAGAATAAATCAAGTTG
The DNA here is from genome assembly GCA_034641835.2 of Pinus albicaulis. Classification (NCBI taxonomy): domain Eukaryota; kingdom Viridiplantae; phylum Streptophyta; class Pinopsida; order Pinales; family Pinaceae; genus Pinus; species Pinus albicaulis. Next base: position 607,521,706 of record CM076571.1, on the reverse strand, counting down.
ATGAAGATAAGACGGCTTAAGATGTGCTGAAATATATAAAAAATCATTTCATCCTGAAGTATAGAGAGCTTAGATGATTAGTTTTCAAAAAAAAATTAGTGGTATGTTGAAATGAACGTGTATCATGTAAATGTCATTTGACAAAGTGTAATCCTCTTTAACTTGTTAAGAAATAACAAAGAGACAATCCAATCAAATATTAATGGGCTATATTATGCATCTATTGTTTGTACAAAAAACTAACTAAAAAAATAACAAAGATCAAAGCAATGAAATAAAATCATTGTGGAAAGAAATATGCAAAACTTGCTTGTTTTTTTCATATCAAATATGCTCCAAGTATGGGCACAAACATGAGAGTTGAATTTTCAACTCTCTAGGCTCTTGTCAATGTGGTCAACCAAAAAGATGTCAAAAAACTAAATATTTTTGGGGATTCAAAACTTGTTGTGGATTGAGTCTGCGACAAAGTCAACATAGTGGCCCCTCGGCTCACATTTTGCAAGGTATCAAACAAGTCTACAACAAGTTGGATTGGTTCTCTTGTGGCCATATATACCATGAACTCAATACCTTAGCAAACAAGCTCTCCAAGGAGGCTCTCCAACTTATTCCACAAGTGCTAGAATACCAAGAGTATACGAATAATAATTTTGTGGGGGTTGTTGCCTTCCATATCTAGTTTTTTGTCTCAATTATTGCTATATTTTGTGATTATAAATGTAAACAATCCAATTATATTATCTGAAAAGTGATAGAGATTTTTTTGGCTTTTAAAAGCTCGCACAATATATAATTGGAACAAACTTTTATTACTATAAATCAATCATTTACTTTTACATGCAACTAAAAGTGTAAAAATATCTATAACCTTTGGTCACCTTGAACATCAAGCACACTAAGAACCTTGACAATGGGGTTCTAATAACATCGCCAAAGATCCAAAATTGACAAAGAACAATTTAATGAGTATTGATTAGTCAAAATTACAATGTGGATCAAATACTCATGTTGAAATGATGGTATATTGGATGAGATGTGGGTTGCACTTGCATTTGAAAGAGTGAACAAAACATGGATAAAGAACATTGACTACACTAGGAACCTCGACAATGGGGTTCTAATAACATGGCCAAAAATCCAAAATTGACAAAGTACAATTTAATGAGCATTGATTAGTCAAAAGTACAATGTGGATCAACAAATCGTGTCGAAATGATGGTATATTGGAGTAGGTGAGGGTTGCAATGGAATTGGAAAGAGTGAACAAAACGTGAGTAAAGAGTCACTTGGAGAAGGAATACAAGTAATCACAACCTTGGTTGCACGTATAGGGATGGGAAAACAAGCAAGTAGAAGCATTTGGGACACCATAAAAATTGACAACTCATTTTTTTCTAAGAGACATCCAAAAGCGCATTTTTTTATAGGGAAACTCTTAAAAATCCTCCTTTTGGAAAATGCATCCTTCACATTAGGGAAAAGTTTCCATCTACATTTCCCACATAGATATGTAGAGAAATGTTTCTTCAATCGTCCCAAAAAAGGGAAAAATAAAAAACCGTTTTGGGAAATTGCATTTCCCTCTATGTTTCAAAGCATTTCCCAAAAGAGATGTGGAAAAATGTTTCTTGGAGCATCCTACAATAAAAAAAACACCTTGGGAACATGGGAAACATGGAGGTGCCCCCTCCCACCTGAAAGGACACATCCTCATAGAACAATGGTTTTTTCATTCATTTAGTAGCATTTCTGAGTCATCATTGCTCATTTGTTTATGAATAAAAAGTTTATCATATACTGCTATGTTGAATGGTAAGCATGTGTCAAAGCCTTATAACAAGAGGAGCTGCTTCGGATAGAATCAAGGCCAAGGCTTGAAAACTGGGACTAAACTTTCATAGTTGCAATATAAGCATGTGGATAGCGACACAATGGAAATTCATTATAATACAAAGACCTTACAAAACCATATTTTCTTGATGATCATAGAGCATTTGGTATTTCACTTGCACTAAGAATATCATGTACTATCATATATCGGCAAGGTACATCTATAAGACGTCATTTACAGATACTTCCAAAAGTCTTACTTGGAAAGATTACTTTTATTTTAACAATCAAAGAACTTCTATAACAGTTATTGTCGACTAGTGTCAAAACATAGCTTTGAAAAAATGAAAAGGTGTTGCGAACATGTGAAAATCAAGAACTAAATAAGTAGGAAGTGATGTTAGCCCAAATCGTGGTGTAAAATAACCAGTATTAAACTTTTCCCACTTCATACCATCACACTAGTGTGTTTGTAGCAAAAAAATTGGTATCGCTGAAGGTATAACTACAGGAATGTAAAATAAAATCTCCACGATGCAAAATTTTCAGTTTGAACCTAGATATGATCTTAAAACACATTTTGGATAAGAAAGTACATACTTGTTTGAATGCTAAGAAAAATTCCAGAAACTGCAATGGTGATCTAACATCATTTGACGACAATTCTATACCTGCAATCAACTGCATTGGCTTCCCTTGAGGCAGAATTCAAATTTATCTCAAAAATACCTTTACACTTGAGTAAATAAGCAACAGAAACAAAGCCTATAGCCTTAGCTGCATGGACAAGAATTCCAGTACGAGCACAACCTTGTTTTTTCCTGCAATAATGAATTCAACAACTTTATTTCTAGAAATCTTAGAAACTGTTTCCTATCAAAACTTGATTGAAAATTTGAGTTATAAAAAGCAACAATGTTTCCTATCAAAACCAGATTGAAAATTTGAGTTATAAAAAGCAACATAACAATTAGCATGTTTTTGCGTGCATTTCCATATTCAAGTTTACATGAAAATACTTTAATTGCATATACCTCTTCACTTTGGACACTTCCACTCCTTAGATTTAGCAGCCTCTTCAACTTTGTCTCCATATCTGTCAGATTATCAGCGTGCATGGAATTAGTATGAATTAGAGTATATTAATTTTTCTCCATATCTGTCAGATTATTAGCGTGTTTAGAATTACTATGAATTTGAGTAGATTAAGGAAGCCTTAAATAATTATTTCACCCTTTTATCCCTGAACAAGAATATATATTTATATAAAAGAAAGAGAGAGAGAGTCAAGAAAACAGGTGCAATCAGGAAAGATTGACAAGCTTGTTCAAGCAAAAAAATGGAAACCCACCATGGAAACTTTTTTGTTGATTTCTACATCTGAACATCAACAATACGATATTTAAATCCGCTCTGCTACACACCAATTCGCCATTACATTTTCTGCTTCCCCCCTATGAGGCCTTCTACTTTCAAGATTTTTTACATTGTTTGCAACCCCCAAGATGTCTTCGTTTCTTGTTGGAAATTTCTCAATAAACTTCAAGCAGATGGGTCCGCTTTTTTGAATGAAGATTTGAGCAAGGAAGCTTTATTTGATGGGTTCTGCTCTGGGTTTTCCTGTGGTGGGTCGTTTGCAGAGAGAAAGATCTGAATAGGGTAATGTTTCTTACCTACGAGGATACGCAAGTCGATTGTGTCGGTTGGGTTAAAAGGCTTGGCCTTTTCTTGGGCTGCTCTGCTCAACTCATGGAAGAGAACGCCTCGGTAATTGTAGAGAAGTGCAGTTTCACCCTCACTGCATTTCATGCCATGAGTTGCCTTAAATGGGCTCCTTTTTTCCTTGGCCTTTACTTCATTTCCATCGGTTACAGTGCTTGCAATAGAATTTCCATTCTTCAAGGTGTTCTTCTCTTGAACTCTCTGATTATTGAGGATTTCATTTCCATGCAAGGAAAGCTTATTCTTTGCGAGGGGAGTTGAAGGATGATCATGAATATTTTTGCAGTTTTCTTAACCAACAGAGTTTGATGACCGAGTCTTTCTACAGCTACCAATGCCTAACTGAGGACTCCTCCCTATTTTCTGAGCTAGAGAAAGGGCCATTTTTCCTCTTGACCTTTTATATCATCAATATAGAAAATATAGAAACCCAATGATTCAATCTCCTGCATTGACATAATTTCTGAGCTAGAGAAAGGGCCATTTTTCCTATTCACCTTTTATATCATCAATATAGAAAATATAGAAACCCAATGATTCGATCTCCTGCATTGAAATAAACCAGAAAGGTCTTACAAGAAAATAAAAACTGGTGAATATGACAGCTAGTCCACCTTGTAATGAAACAGTTACTGTGGTCAGTTTTCCTGGTGTGATTTCGAAGCAAATCTTACCTGCTAAAGTAAAGATCCAGGTGGGAAAGAGGCTTTGACTTCCGCTCCCTATCTCTCTATTTCAATCTGAGAGCTGCTTAGTTACTGGTAAAAAAAAATCAATCTGAGATGATCTCGGTGGGAAGGAGGCTTCGACTACCACTCCCTATCTCTCTATTTCAATCTGAGAGCTCCTTAGCTGCTGGTAAAAAAAAAAGCCGCCGGAGATGACCAAAACAAATCAATTTGTTTTGGGTGGGAGACACTCATTTCAACAATTGATTTTAAAAGAAGTTTAAAAAATCAATTTGATTTAAAAAGAAGTTTCAAAAATCAATTCGATTTCATTCTAATAAATTTATTTTAAAACATTGATGATAAACCACATAATGAGTGGTATTCCTTGTAAGTTCAACAATGGATTTAAAATGAAGTTTCAAAAATAAATTTAATTTTATTCTAATAAGTTTATTTTAAAAACATTAATGATGAACTACATAATGAGTGGTTCTAAGCGACCTTAAAAAATTATGTGATTTATCTAAAAGAATCTTTAAAGAAATTAATTAATTAATTAATTATTAAAATAAAATTGACATAAAATAGTAAATTTAAGAGAGGTTTTTGGGTTGTTTTTTCAACCCATGGTTTTGCTGATAGTATTCCACCTTGTAACCAAGGGGGAATTAACATGATCGTAAGTCCCAACTAGACTTCATATCGTTTGGAATGGCTAATCCCAACGGGTTATAAGGATTGCTATAAGGGTTAGGGGAATAATGAGTTAGTGGTTAAGGGATTAGGGATTAGGGGCTTAGAGGTTAGGGGAATAGGGGCTTAGGGGTTAGGGGTTATGGAATAATGAGTTAGTTGTTAAGGAGTTAGGGATTGGGGGCTTAGGGGTTAGGGGATTTACGCGCATTTAGGGGTTAGGGGAATAACGAGTTATAGTGGTTAAGGGATTAGGGATTGGGGTAGGGGAATAATGAGTTATAGTGGTTAAGGGATTAGGGATTGGGTTTAGGGGAATAATGAGTTAGTGGTTAAGGGGTTAGGGATTAGGGGGTTAGGGGTTAGGGGATTTAGGCACATTTAGGGGTTAGGGGAATAATGAGTTAGTGGTTAAGGGATTAGGGATTGGGGGCTTAGGGGTTAGGGGATTTAGGCACTGTTAGGGGTTAGGTGAATAATGAGTTAGTGGTTAAAGGATTAGGGATTAGGGGCTTAGGGTTTAGGGGATTTAAAAGTTAAGGATTTTAGGGTTTAGGGGTTAGGGGTTAATGGGTTATGAGTTAAGCGTTAACGGTTTAAGGTTTAGCGGTTAAAGGGTTAGGGGTTTGGGTGTTAGTGGTTTAGGGGTTTAAGGGGTTAGAGGTTTAGTGTTTAGGGGGTTAATTCGGTTAGGGTTTTAGGGGTTTAGGGGGTTAAATTCTAGGTTAGGGGTTGGGAATTAGGGTTTAGTGGGTTAGGGGTTAAGGGTTTAGAGGTTTAGGGTTGAGGGGGTTAAATGGGTTAGGGGTTGGGAATTAGGGTTTAATGGGTTAGGGGTTGGGAATTAGGGGGTTAAGGGGTTATATGTTTAGGGTTTAGGAGGTTAAATGGGTTAGAGGTTTAGGGGGTTAGGGGATTTAGCAGTTAAGGATTTTAGGGGTTAAGGGATGTTAGGGGATAATGGGGTTAGGTTTTAGGGGGTTAAATGGGTTAGGGTTTAGGGTTTTAGGGGGTTAAATTGGTTAGGGGTTGGGAATTATGGGCTAAGGATGTTGGGTATGTGTTATATTCTTTCCACGACTAGCCCCACGCACTGTACGTTGCGCCGGGTGCAGCAAGGGGGTCACAAGGGGGGAGGCAACCCCCATTTATGGAGTGACAGAATTAAAAATTACTGACATAAATGACTATT